>JAHNEJ010003194.1:600000-1141097 GCA_022559845.1 Amorphophallus konjac
AGATTGGGATGAGATGAGACGGTACGTCGCGGCTCTCAAGGCTAGGAGACCTCCTCAGAGGCCACAGCAGCAGTTACAACAGCAGCAGCAACAGCAACCACAACAACAACAACAGCCTCAGCAGGCCCCACAACAACAGCCCGACATGGGAATAATCCAGAATCCATTACCAGAGCACCAACAGCCCAATCATCAGGTTAACCCCATCTCCTCCTTCCCGGAAGTCGGGAGAGAGCAGGTGTGGCACCGGGAAAGTACCTCCGTTCTTTCTACCTCCAACCCTATCATCATGCAACACCCTTGCCTTGCCCAGGTAGCACCTCTCTCTCATCAACCCGCGTCAGTATCACCATCACCATTTCCACTACCATTACGCCCTCTCATCCGTACCCCGACCTCCTATCAACCGACACTCTCCACTACGCCTTCACACCCTCTCACCTTCTCTCACTCCCCCACTTTACCATCCACCTCTACCACATTTACCCCTACGCCTTCTAAACCCCTTATCATCCGTCAACCATACATAACCCCGTCCTTCTCCACCACATCACCACTAATGCCTTCAAAACCACTCATCACCCACCATCCACCTCAAAACCATTACCCGTTTCAAACCTTACCCACTTCCACTTTACCTCCGCCTCCACCTTCCAGACCCCTTATCCTTCATAATCCGCGCGATATCCCCTCTACCTCCACCATGCCTCCACCTAACAAACCCCTCATCAGAATCCCTGCTCCCGTCATCACCCCTGCTTCATCAACCATTCCTCCACTACTACCCCTCAAACCCCTGTTAAAACCCACTGCTACCCCCACAGAGGTACAAAAGCCGCAGGCAATGGTGCTCCGGAGTGGAAGGATTTTCCACAAGGTTTTCCCCCACAACAGTCAGAATCCTGAGCTATCTCAACCAGAGAAGGATGATGGAGAACAACCAGAAAGAGCTATCCCTGGAACACAGTATGATCTATTAAAACACCTAGATAAGACACCTGCTCGGATCTCCATCCTGGAGCTACTTCAAAGATCCACATCCCACCAGGCAGCCTTAATGGAGTACCTTCAAAGGGTCATGGTGAACGAGGACCTCCCTGTAGAAAAGATTTCGACCGTCCTGACCCCAACAGACACACAACCGGCCATCATGTTCCACAACTACGAGCTCGCTCCCAAGGAAGCTCGGAAATATGCATTGTGCATTTCAATAAAAATTAATGGGGTATCCATAAACCTGTGTCTTGTGGACACGGGTGCATCCATAAGTGTGATCTCCATGAGCACTCTTCAGTTGTGTGGGGTCAACGAGGAACAAATAAGACCTTCCTCGATCACGGTCACGGCTTATGACAATAGCAAAAGGCCACCGCAGGGGATGATTATTCTGAAGGCAGAACTAGGCCCCATGTCAATTCCCATGGAATTCCATTTCCTCGACATGGACCCCACATTCAAGGCTATACTGGGTCGCCCTTACATCGAAGCCATGGACGCTGTGCCTTCCACCAACCATCAGTGCATGAAGTTTCCTTACAATGGGAGAATTATTAAAGTGGTCAGTACACCTGTCCTTCACACAGTGGATGCTATCAACTCCTCTCTGCCTTCTGTTTGGCCGTCTCATCGGCCCATATTGTCACTGCTGGACGTACGTGATCCATCTCATGTTCCACTAGCACTAAAGGAGCCGGTCAGGGCAACCACAACATCATGTCTCCCTTTTCACTCTAAAGGTTGGGAGATTATGAGGAACATCGGCTATCAATAGGGAAAAGGTCTGGGCGCACAGTTACAAGATATGCTCAAGCCGCCAAAAGAAATTAGGCCGAACCGTAGGTTTGGCCTAGGCTTCAAAGGACCGTTCAAGGCAGATTGGAAGCCCCTCACGTGGACTCTATCAAACCACTTCAACAGAGGGCCCATTGTTCAGATGGGAGATCAACCACGAGAAGCATATGGGGGATCACATGCTGTATATTTGGCTAGAAAATGTCCGAGGATCACCAAAAGAGGCAAGATCAAGGATCCGGAATGCGAGTGGGACAAATGGTTCGACATACGGGACATTTCCGTTGCACTGGAAAGGATGTTCTCGTCTTCGCAGCTTGAAGGACCACCATTGATCTCCGAATTACCAGAGAATATTACCACTCTTGCCAAGGTTCCAAACTATCCTCGTCCTCGCCAGAAGGACTCTGTCATCGACGGATCTTCATCCGTCCTTAACATTACCGTCGACGGCTCATTAGCCGCCATCCTCTCCATCCACTCGTCTCAGCCTTTGCTGATATCTTCTTCCTGGGCCAGACAATTGTCTGATGATCTTCCCAGGTCCCCTTCTTTGCTTACATACCTGCGCGGGCTTTTCAACCCGCGCCAGGTCTTCAACCATGATCTACTCTATGAGCCTCACAATCCTCTAGCCATAACCCCTTTTCTCTCTCCTCCAATCTCTTTTCACTGCTTTGTCATTAAAAATAAAAATAAAAAAAAACGTCAATTTTCAAACTCCCCAACAACACATCTTCGTTGAGGAAACCTCCTACATCTCCCACGGGTGCGTACCGCCTTGCGGACCACCCGTCCAAGGTCCGATGAGCGACCTTTTCTACTCCTCCTCTGAGGGGTCTTCTCCTATACATTCTACACCATCCTCTTCATCTTCATCTTCTTCTGTAAATATTGTCAGTCAATTTAGGAATGATAGGCCGATGGTAGTACCTAGGAAGAAGTCCAAGGGGAGGCAGATCCCTCGTCGATTCCTCCTGGATTTGGCCGCCAGGTGTCAGGCCCTTCTTGCCATCCCCCAGTTGTTAGAAAATCCCATCCAGCTACCCGAAATAGAATGCGAGGGCGACTGTGCATCTGATGAAGGGTATGGAGTCTACGAGATCACGGATGAAGAATGCCCCACTGAAGATGAGGGTGAAGAATATGAGGATGCGGCGGGCGCATACGCTAGTGGAATGAGGAGATTCGACGAGCCGTCAACGGCCGTAGAAGAATCCACCAAAGAAGTCAACTTGGGAACTGAGGAAGACCCTAGGATCATCCTCATAAGTGACAACCTACCACCCTCTGAAGAAGAGGCATTAATTGAGGTCCTCAAGGAATATAAGGACACGTTTGCATGGAGCTACGAGGATATGCCGGGTCTGGATTCAACCCTGGTCGAACACCGTTTAACCCTAAAACCAGGGTCCATCTCGGTAAAACAAAGGTTAAGGCGTTTCCACCCTCAGATGGCTTTGAAAATGAAGGAAGAGGTCGATAAGCTCCACAAAGCCAGGTTCATTAGAGTCGTCGTTTATCCTCAATGGGTGGCGAACATTGTCCCGATCATGAAAAAAGATGGGAAAGTCAGGATTTGCATCGACTTCCGGGACCTTAACCGCGCGTGTCCGAAGGATGATTTTCCCTTATCTCACATTGATGTGCTGATTGATAACACGGCAGGATACGAAACCCTCTCTTTCATGGATGGATTTTCAGGATACAATCAAATTCGTTTGGCAGAAGAGGATCAGGAAAAGACGTCATTCACTACCCCTTGGGGAACATATTATTACGTGGTCATGCCATTCGGATTAAAGAATGCTGGAGCTACTTACCAAAGAGCGATGATGGCCATATTTCATGACATGATGCACATATATCTGGAAGTGTATGTGGATGACTTATTGGTGAAATCAAGGACCAGGATGGAACATCCAGAAGTTTTGGCTAAGGTCTTACAAAGGTCAAGAGGGTTCCAATTGAAAATGAACCCGAAAAAGTGTGTGTTTGGTGTGTTGTCGGGTAAATTGCTGGGGTTCATTGTGAGTAAAAGAGGGATCGAGATTGATCCCGACAAAGCTAAGGCCATCAGGGATATGCCGCCTCCTAAGAATTTGAGGGAAGTCCGAGGTTTAATCGGGAGGTTGCAGTTTATTCGTCGTTTTGTGTCTCAACATTCACAAAGGTGTAGACCTCTCTACGAGTTGACCAAGCCAGGAGTAGAATTCCACTGGAATTCTAAATGTCAGAAAGCTTTTGAAGGGTTGAAGGAATATCTGGCTAGTCCACCCGTTCTCATTCCACCCAAACTAGAAAAACCTCTGATCCTTTACGTCTCAGTCTTGGATGACTCCGTGGGAGCCGTCCTCGCACAAGCTGATGAAGAAGGCAAGGAACGGGCAACCTATTACTTGTCCAAACTTCTCAATCCCTGTGAGCAGAAGTACACCGGCATGGAGAAAACCTATGCTGCCCTTGTTTGGGTAGTGCAGAAATTGAAACACTACTTCTTGGCTCACGAAGTCCACTTGATTGCTCGAATGAATCCTATCAAATTCCTTCTGGAGAAAGCCGTCCTTACGGACAGGCTAGCACGCTGGCAAAGTTTTCTCTCTCAGTTCGACATCACCTACATCCAGCAAAAGGCGATTAAAGGCTATGCCATAGCCGAGCATCTCGCCCACCATCCTCTTCCCAAGTTCGATCCCGTCCAATCAGAGTTTCCAGATGAGGAACTAATGTCCATCAACCAATCAGATGAGCCAATGTGGACACTATATTTTGATGAAGCTCTGAATTCTCAAGGGAGAGGAATCGGCATCGCCCTCCTGTCGCCTGAAGGCCTCACATTCCCATTGGCATACCAGCTCAAATTTCCAGTCACCAACAATATAGCCGAATATGAAGCTCTTCTAGCTGGCCTAGAACTCGCCCATTCTTTTCGTATCACTGAGTTGCGAGTCGTAGGAGATAGTCAACTCATCCTTCGCCAGGTGCTCACTAAATATCGCACTCGCGATCCCAAACTCAAGCCATACCAAGAACTCACTGCTGCCTTTGCCAAACTGTTCGCCAAACTGATCTTTGTTCATGTCCCTCGTCATCAGAATATTCTTGCCGATGCCCTCGCCTCGTTGGCATCATCCATAAGGTTCCCTCTAGGAAGATGGTTTAAGTCCATTTTCATCTACAAACTTCATGCTCCTGCAATCGATGATGCTTCCTGCGTAAATATCAAAGACAGGATAGCAAGGAAGATCCTGCAGGAAGATATCCTTGAAAAGAGGGAAATCATGTTGGCAGAGGCCGAAGAAGAACTGGCTGATGAAGAGAAACCATGGTTCTATGAAATTGTCAAATACTGCCAAGATCAGTCTTATCCTGAAGGGGCCACCACAGAGGACAAGAAAGCCATAAGAAGGGTGGCTCAGAAATATACTTTGGTTGGAGGTCTACTCTATAGGAGGAGCCTTACTGGTATTCTGTTAAGATGTCTTGGCGACGACGAGGTTTGGAAATGTGTAGAGGAGACGCACTCGGGTGTGTGCGGTGGTCACGTGAATAGTCAGATGCTCGCCAAGAAGATCATTCGTCAAGACTTTTATTGGCCCACTATGGAAGAGGATTGTGCTGTCTATGTCCGTAGGTGTGTCAAGTGTCAACTTCACGCCGATAAAATCCATTCACCATCTTCCTCACTTCATCCAATATCCTCCCCATGGCCTTTCTCCATGTGGGCATTCGACATCATTGGTCCCCTAGGTGATCCCAATTCCCTCACCAAGCAGAAATCTTTCATCCTTACTGCGACGGAATACTTCACCAAATGGGCCGAAGCCGAAGCTTACGCAGAAATCAAGGCATCAACAGTCTGCAAGTTCATCATGAAGAACATCCTCGCCAGATTCGGCATCCCAAGCACGATCGTCACCGACAATGGGCCACAATTCATTTCTCAGGACCTACAGGACCTCTGCAAAAGGTACGTAATTGCATTGCATCATTCATCGCCATATTACCCACAAGGTAACAGCCAAGCAGAGGCCACCAATAAAACATTGCTCAAAATCATTAAAAAAACCTGCGAGTCTAGTAAGTTTTCAGACTGGCCAGAAAAGCTTATCGAAGCCCTATGGGCCTATCGCACTTCAATCCGTACCCCCACCGGGCAGACTCCATTTGCCCTCACTTATGGTATGGAAGCGGTAGTCCCGTACGAGACTCTGATCCCCTCTCTCAGGGTACAATTGGACGAGGAATTTCCCCTCGACGATCGTCGTAATTCACTCCTCGCCCAGTTGGAACTCTTGGATTAGAAACGGCTGGCCGCTGCCGAACACGCGCGTGTGTATCAAAATAGACTCGCTCGCTTTTACCAAAAGAAAGTCGTTGAGAGAAAATTCAAAGTCGGTGAGATGGTCGTAAAAAGAATTTTTGTCAAACCTGGAGGGCCGCGTTCTAAGCTCCAACCCAATTGGGAAGGACCATTTGTAATTCAAGCCGCGTACCCTGGCAACGCCTACAAGCTAATCAACGCCGAAGGGACCGAGTTATCCCACCCTTGGAACGGGCTTTATCTTAAGAAATACTACCCTTAGCACAAACAAAAAAATCATGAAAAGATAAAAACATCAAAAAACAAAGAAATATTAAAAACCACTAAAAATATGGAAAATTCAAAATGCCGATGCCCGGCAGTCACCATATAGTTAAGTCCCTGCATTTAACCTTCATGTTAGGATAGGGCCCATTAAGGCTTGGTAGGCACCGGGTCTTAGTTTGCCAGAACCGTGGAGACCCTTGTCCGGCCACGTCGGCCTATGCTCGCTCGAAGGAAGCTAACATGTGTTCACTTATGTATTTTATTCAAAAAAGTTGGTAGCATCACCTACGGTAGGGCCACACCTAGAAGATCTCCAGAAGCTATAATCTTTATTCTTTTCTCTTCGACCAAATGAGACAGTCGGCGCCCTTAAAACGCTGAGCATGAGAAACCGAAACTCAAACCCCAAGGGCAAGAGTAGGATCCATTTCCTCGAGTATCGATCAGTGCACGAGAAGAGGGCAGTGTCCCCGCAGGCATACACAAAGGGAGCCCACAAACGTCAAACAACTATATCTCCCTCATAAAAAGAAATACAAAATCAAAATCAAGAGGAAAAGTCTGGTCGTGACCGTGCCTGTTGCGATAAACGGAACCCCTCAAAGCAAAAGTCTGAATCCACAAAAGGGGCCGTGGAATGTAAATGCTCGAGATTTGGTCCGAAGTTGACCGAAAGGAAAGAGTTAATGGGCCCTTATTCGCTCGCCGGGTTAACGGCTTTGCCGGTCCTCTCAGGAGGTTTATCCCCTACGCTCTTCCTTCTCCCTCTAAAGATGAAGGTTCGATGGAGTTTCTGAAGGGTGAAAACTGCCTAGGGTCTGCGACCTTATTTTAATATACACATTTGGTTGCCTACTTTGAAAAGTAAAAGCTATCGCTGCGAAGGAGTCTCCGTGTTTCTGGCTGGTCAAGACCCCTGTTTACCACCTTGATGTATTCTTGTTTAACCTCGGGCTTAGGCCAATGCAAGCGCGTCACCTATGGGTGCGACGGCGTCTGATTCCGGGTCAGCGTCGCGCGGTTGGTCGTTAGGGTTCCAGGGTGTTCCATCTTATACCATCTAGAGTTGTGAGGAAACAGACCTGGGTCGGGCAAATCATTTATCTCGAACACCTTTTAGGTGAATCCCTGTGGTCGGAAGCAACTGGGAGCCTAAGCATGGCATGACGATATTGTCATCAGGGTAAGTCTTAGCCGGCGGGATCATCATTCGAGGGGTCTAGAGGCCCAAATCAACCTAGATGTGCACTTAGGATACCTGGGAGGTTAGTAAGAAACCCCTGTCTCACGTAGGTTAGGTGCCATTTGGGTGCTTGCCGGGCGTTAGCAATAAATTTTTTTTTTTTGAAATGATAATAGCAAAAAAATGAAAAAGAGAAAATGCACATATTTGCAAACAAAAAAAATCTTTTTATGATAAAACAAAAAAATATCAAATATAAAAAAGAAAACAAATCAATTTTGCATGATTACATTTGCGTGCAGCATCTCACTGTTAATACCGCTTGCATTCGTGTGCTTGCCTGTCGCATTTATCATCACCGCATCTTTCCCTTGCCTTCGTTAAATAAAGGCTTGGCCCCTTGACCAGTTATCAAGGACAGTCACAGTGACCATTTGCTTATTGAGCAAGGGGCCAAGTCAGAACAGAAATTCTGATTTGTTTGTTTTAGTGATATGTGCAGAGATTCAGGCAACTGAAGCAAAGGTGAAAAACAAACAAACCAAACCTTGTATTTTATTCCAAAAACCAAAAAAATTACATCAAGTTCCGCCCTCTCTCTCTGCATCACTCGTCCCACTACTCTCCGGGCAAAACGCTCTCAAAGGTGCTACCCAACTACGAAAAGCAGTACTCCTACCGCTCTATACTCCCCTTCCTATTCCCACATCCCGGCGTTGATCCACGGAAGCAGCAGAGAAGCTACCAACACGAAAGCCACGCTCTCGTGCTTTTCGGTAGCGCTTCTCACCATCTCTCAGCCACTGTTCAGCAAGACCAAGGCTGATTCGGAGTTCGAATAGTTGGGCCTCCATGGCCCTTCGTTCCTCCCTTTCAGCCAAACTGTTGGCTCTTTCTCTCTCTGCATCTCTTTCTCTCTCTGCCCGTTCTCTCTCACGGTCTTCCCTCTCCAACTGGAGAGTGATCCTCAGTTCCATAGCATCCCTGGAAGAGTCGTCATCAGGATGACGCCGCAGTTCCCTCTCCAGTTCTGCTATCCTAGCCTCCTTCTGCGCAGCTTGGGCAAGCGCTTCTTCCGTCTCCTTTTTCTGTCGAGTGTACCATCTCAGATACACGATAAGGCATAAACAAGGAAAATTTAACACTGAGACTCTTACCTGTATAGAAAGCATCCCTTTTGCCTCCGCAGCACGCTGCGTGGCGTGAGCAAGTTGCTCATGAAGAGAGTCAAGTTCTGAGGTGGGAATCCACAAGTTGGAAGAGGCACCACCCACTCCCATCGCTGGAGAAGCCACGCCAATCTGGGCATGCTACGACCGCGTGAATTAGCAGCCAACATCTGGAATCTGGGGTTTTAATTAGGAACGTACTGTACACCTACCAAGGCGCTCGTAGCTCCGCGGGCATCGCCCGACTGTTGTTCCATCTCTGCCAAGCGAGTTCGTAAATTCGCTATCATGGCATCCCGGACATCCTGCAGCCATACGAGTCAGCATTTTCACCAGAAAACCAAAAAAAGGAGAAAGAAGAAAAGAGAAAAAGGGGAAACCTACCTCCGCAAGTCCCCGGGGTTGGAGCCGCTCTGCGTACTTTGTCCTATATAGACGCAAGTAGTCCTCGCTATCCCGCGCCTGTGATTCTACAATCGTGCCACCCCGTTGCTAGTCCTCATACTGTTCGGGGAATCGCACGCGCCAGTCAATGCAGGTCGCCGGTCCCCGCGTCTTTCTCCCGACACGAGGTGGCGCAGCTGAATCCACCCATTCTTGAGCCAGTCCTAAAGTCCTCATAACCAATCGTAGCCGAAGCGGCTCGATTTCATTCAGGCAGTGCATCCATAGTTCCCGTCCGAACCGGGCACGACTTGCTAGAACCCACGGCTGGTCGGCATTGACCATGTCTGAGTAGGGTCTCCAGTTTACCATCGCTGCAGGGAACTCCTGTAGCTCTCGCCTTAGCACCATCAGTTGGTAGGTTAGGGGTGCCGCAATCATGATGGGTTCCCACCGCCTGGCTAGCGGCACCATCGCAGGTCGCCAATGCCGAGCTCTCCCCATAGGGAGGTAATAATAGCTCCACAGCTGCTCGGCGCAGGCCATCAGAACTTTACAAAAACACAAAAAATACGAAACAAGCAAAAACAAAAAAATACCTGGATGAATGGTGTGAAACCACTCATAGTCATCTCACGATCCGTTTCTTGGAATAGGCCTGCAAACAAGTGTGCCAGCATGGCAGCTCCCCAGGCATAATACCCTACTCTTTCAAGGTCTGATAGCAGCTCCAGGAAGCAACATTGGATACCGTCCCCTTTCGAGCCCAGTACCAATCTCCCCAAAAGGAAGAGGAGAAATCTCCTCAAATCTATGTTGCATCTTTCCCAGTCGCCGAAATCTGTGCAGTACACGGCGCGGCATCCTATTTCTATCCTTTCCATGAACTCTTATGAGGATTCATCGTCCCACCGACGAGTGTCGGTGAGCCCTAATGCATCCATCAGGGACGCCCTAGCTACCGACCTGTTTTTCCGACCATCCAGGTCCAAACCCAGTAACTTCTGGGCACCTTCTCTATAGTCCGCGTAAGTGACTCCGGTCACTGCCTCGCCCTCTACCTTCAGGCTTGTGATCCGGACCACATCCTCCAAGCTAGGCACCATGTGCCCCCAGGGCATCAGGAATGCCCGGCTCACTGGGTCCCATCTCTCACACAAGGCTTGGATCAGGACTAGGTCAAGTTGGATCGGCTCGATCCGAAGGAAGGTACCAAATCCCATCACGTCTAGCCTCGCCTTCTGAAAATCTGGGAGGCCCCTGTACGCTGCTACTACCAACTCTCATAAGATTTGTGATTTCATCACAACCTACACATACAAGGAATGGGGGTGAGGTTTGGTCAGAAGAAAGGAAGAAAGAATGAGAAAAGGGCAAGAAAACTTGGCTTACGAGTTGTGATTGGGCCCTTTCGCTGAAGTGCCCTTCAAGGTCTGAAAGCCTCCTGGAACTACTACCACTGGACCTGCTTCTCTTCGAGGAATGGGAAGATCCGCCCTCCATCCAACTCTCAGAATTTTGAACTCCTCCTCTCCCGTAAGAAATTGTGCTCCTCGAGTTAGCTCTCGATATACCTGGGAAAATAAAAGGGACAAGAATTTATAGAAACGGAAGGAGTGCGGGCCAAGATTACCTCCATCACCTGTTGATGATAGCCCTCGCAATGAGGCACCTGCCATGCGGTCCCGTGTGTCACTTCACCGCACGCACAGGGTGATTGACTGGACGAAGAATACGACGAATAGCCCCTATGTTGTCTAGGGATACCCTATCATGATTTGGAGGACGTCCGCAAAATTTGACACAGCATTCGGGAAAAGAAACTAGGGCCGTCATTATTGACTTCGACGGCAGATTCCCGTGGAAAATGGTCACAACAAGACGCGATTCTCCGCTCAGGGCGGAGTCTCGGCAGACCCATCACATGGGAACAGTGCAAAGGAAAGGAAGTGCAGGGAAGAAGGAACGCACAAGAGAATAAACAAGCAGCAGAAAATCAAATCATTCCATTCATAATTCTACATAAGCTGTCACAAACACTACAATCATAGAGAGGTGGCGGGTCCACTAGCTCGCCAATCCTCACCATCACTCATCTCTCTGGGCACACTCCTCCTCTCCCCCGAGGTGAGGGTCCCTCAGAAGCCTCCGGGATCCCCGTGCAGTAGCACCTGCCTCGCCTCTTGGCGCCTGCTCCGCAGCAGTGACTCGCTGCTCCTCCCCTGGTGTGGCAAAAAAGCCACTGGCGGCAAAGCGACCGGACTGGCGGAGTCGCTCCCCGAACTCTCGCGCTCTCTCGTAGCGCGTCTCCATCCCTCCTAGCCTCTGCACGACGGCCTGAAGGCCCAGCTGGAGCTCCCTCACTTGGGCCTCCAAGGCCCTCCTCTCGGTCAGATCCCGCTGTCGCTCGGACCTTCTCTCGGCTTTCTCTCTCTCTGCCTCTCTCCTCATCATCTGCAGAAGAACCCTTAACTCCAGGATGTCTGGAGAAGGTCTCTCCTCACCGCGATGCCGCAGCTCCGCTACAGTCGCCACCCAGGCATCACGCTCCTCTTCCGCCCGGGTCGCGCGGGCCACCGCACCGGTAAGTTGCTCCCGGAGGGTGGCAATCTCGAGAAAAGGGGCCGAGGAACTGGAAGATCCGCCAGCCACTCCCACCGTCGCTGTCTGCTGGGCACGCTGGAACAAAATAAACAACGGCCGTCAGTGAAACTCCAAAATCTGAAGTTAAAAGTGCGGCACATAACTTACCAGGAGCGACAACTCATGTTGAGCGACGGTCAGCTGCCGCCTAGTCTCTGACAGTTGGGCGCGCGAGCCGCCGATGCCACGCGTGTCCCCAGCTTGGGGAAGCCCCGCGTAGCTCTCTCTCTGCCGCCGCAGGAAGTCGGCACTGTCCTGCACCAGTATACCCCCTTGCTGTCCAGGGAGACGTACGGGCCACTCCTCGAGCCTCGCCTTGCCGCGACTCTCCCTCCTGACGCGGCTCGGCTCGTCCGCACTCGCCCACTCATCGGCCAGACCCAGGGTCCTTGTCATGTCCTGCACCAAGAAAGGGGTTCCATATCAGTCAAAAGGAACGCGTCCCCTGTCTAGGATGCGTCCATCAGTTGAGTGCAACACTCGCCGAACCCTTTCCCCCTCGCGCGGCTCGCTTCAAAACCCAAAATGAATTAAAAGAGGAAGAGATCGAAGCACCTACCGAACCGTGTTCACCTCCTCCCACGCCATCGGGCCCCTCAGGTCCCTCGGGGGCCCGGAGCGGCCCTTCCTCCTCCATGGACGCCGTTCCGTGCTCGGGCGCGTCCCTCCTTGGGCGAGGGGTCCCGCGTCCCTCTCCACCTTCACCGTGGTCAGGCCCACCGAACTCCATCGATCAAAAGAGGAGGAAGACGAGAAAAGGGGCAAGCGAGTTTCGGCAGAAGGCGGGCTCGTTTGCGGGTAAGGCACGGGAGAAGAAAGGCCACCCGATGCTTTAAATTTGAATTCAAGGATTAAGACGCGTCCTCGCGCCTGGACGCGCCCAAAAGGGGGAGAAAGGAAACAGAATCCCCCCGTGCAAAGCGTAGTTCCCCGCTGTTCAGGGCAAGGTCTCACAGAGCGTGCCTCAAAGGACAACTCAGTGCAAAGAAGAAAGTGTGGGAGAGAGAAAGGTACACACAACACTAAAAAGCTATTTCCATTTCATATAATAGCCGAAAGTACATCATACAGTGAGAAGGGTGACGTACAAGCAACTCTCTAACTCTCACCGCCACCCTCCTGGTCATCTCTCTCCTCCCTCCTCTGCCGGGGATCCCTAGGGGGCCTCTGCGAACCCTGAGAAGCCGTGCTCGCCTCGCCCTGCGGTGGCACTCCAGCCTCGAAGGCGCGACGACGCTCCTCGGCCGAAGAGACCAGATAGCTGCCCATGGAAAAAGAACCAGACTGACGAAGTCGCGCCCCGCGTTCCTTCGCCCTCTGGTACCGCTCCTCGCTCTCCCGAAGCCTCCCCTCCGCCGTGCCGAGACTCAATTGGAGCTCCAGCAGCTGGGCCTCTAGAGCCCTCCTCTCTGTCTGATCCCGCTGTCGCTCCTCCCTCTCTCTCTCCCTATCCCTCTCCCTCTCTCTCTCCACGCTCTCCCTCTCTCTCTCCACGTTCTCCCTATCCCTCTCCCTCTCCTCTCTCTCCCTCATCGCCTCTCTCCTCGACAGCTCGAGGGCGATCCGTAGATCCAGCACGTCACGAGGGAGCTCCTCAGCCTCCCGTCGACGCTCCTCCTCCAGCTCCGCAATCCGGGCGTCACGCTCTGCCACCCAGGCATCGCGCTCTGCCACCCAGGCATCGCGCTCCTGCTCAGCACGAACAGCACGGGCCAGGGCCTCCCGAATCTCGGCCACCTGTCAAAGCACGCATGCACCGTAAGAGAACAGTGATAGAAGGAAAGCAGCTAGAAAAGGGACGGGGCCAAGCAAACACTCACTCGAGCCTCGCGGTCACGCTCGGCCTCCTCAGCCCGAGCCACCGCGTGCGCCAGCTGCTCCTGGAGGGCAGAAACCTCTGGATGAGGGCCCCGCGAACTGGAACCCGCTCCACCAGCCATCCCGGCTGCCGCTGTCTGGTGGGCCCGCTGAAACACGGGGCAAACGTCAGTCAAAGGCTAAGCATCAAAAATCCAGGTCACAAAAAAAATGCATTGCATAGACTCACCAGGATCTCCAACTCCTGTCGGATGGCCACCAACTGTCGCCTGGCGTCCGCCAACTGGGCCCGCAGGTCGGCGATCATGGTATCACGAGCACCCTGCATTACACATAAGTTAGTATCCCATGCATATACATATAGAAAAGTGGAGCAGTTTCATTTCACTTACCCCTTCCATACCACCCAAGGAGAGGCGGTCCCCGTACGTAGCTCAGTACCGTCTCATGTAGTTTGTGCTGTCCTGTACGTGGGACACCACTGGGACCCCGCCCTGCTGCCAGTCCTGGTACTGTGCTGGGAAGCGCGTACGCCAGTCCACAATCTTCGCATCTACGTCAACCCACTCCTGGGCCAGCCCCAACGTCCTCATGACCAGTCTAAGCCGCAGCGGCTCAATCTCGTTCAGGCAATGGACCCACACGTCCCGCCTGAAACGAGGAAGACCCGCTACAACCCAGGGCTGGCCAGCATCGCCCATGCCCAGGTAGGGCCTCCACACCACCTGCATCACCATACATACATCATATTAGTTACCATTCAGTCACATGCATAAACACAAAAAAAATCATACGCATCATACCATGGCCTCGGGATACTCGCTCAGCTCCCGACGAAGTGACGCCAGCTGGTAGCCGTGGGGTGCTGCAACCACGACCGGCCTCCACTGCCGCGCCAGAGGCACGGCCCTCCTGTTCCCATGCCTAGCCCTCCCCATCGGAAATAGTAATAGCTCCACACCTGCATCCATCATACATCATTAGTACAATAATTGCATATTTAACTGTGGGAATGCATAAATAAAATGTTTACCTGGAGGAAAGGTGCGAAGCCACTGACTGTCGTCTCCTTCTCCGAAGTCTGGGAGAGATCAGCAATCAAATGGGCAAGCAGAGCCGCTCCCCACGCGTAGTGTCCCACTCTGTCCAGATCCGCCAAGATCCCGAGGAAACGGCAGTGGATGCCATCCCCCTTCGTCCCCAGCAGAAGGCGGCCCAGGAAGAAGAAAAGAAACCTCCGAAGGTCTAGGTCCACCAGCTCCCTCTCGCTCGGATCCTGGGTGAAAGCTGCACGAGCATCCCCCTCCAGTCGAGCCAAGAACTCCGCTCCAGTCTCGCTAACCCGCTGGCGCGGGTCGACGAATCCGAGCGCCTCCATGATCTCCACTCGGCCGACTACCCTGCTGTCTCTATCAGTCACGCTCGTCTCTAACCACAGCAGGTCCAGGGCACTCTCTCGGTAGTCGGGGTAGGTGACCCCGCTGACTGCCTCTCCGTCAACCCGTAGCCCGGTAATCCGAGCCACGTTCTCTAGTGTCGGCACCATGTGCCCCCAGGGCATTAAAAACGCCCGGCTCGGTGCGTGCCACCGCTCCCTCAGTGCCTGGATAAGAGGAAGGTCGAGCCGGAAGGGCTCGATCCTAAGGAAAGCTCCAAAGCCCATGGCGTCCACACGCGCCCTCTGGAAATCCGGCAGCCCACGGTATGCTGCCACCACCAAGGACCAGCTGATCCGGCCCTTCATCACGCCCTGCACACCACAAAAACCAACAAAGAACACATCAGCATCATGAACAGTAATAAACAATAACACTGTATATACTATTTATTCTTTTTATTTTATTTTTTTTAAAAAAAATATATATATATATATTATTTTTTGGAGGCGTCCAGTCCCCTGGATGCCTCCTTCCTATTTTTCTTTATTTCTTTTTTTCAAAAAAAAAATCCAAGAACCAAAAACAAAAAAAAATATATATAATATATATTATATTATGGAGGCGTCCTAGGCCTTGGACGCCTCCTTATTTTTTAATTTTATTATTTACGTAAATAAATAAATAAATAAAAATAAAAAAAAGTGGAGGCGTCCAGGCCCCTGGACGCCTCCTTCTCTCACTACCCGGCCTTCTCTCACAGCCTCTCGCACGCCCGTTTTAGCCTATTGAACCACAAAGTGAGAATTCCGAAGTACTTACCGGGTCGTGATCGTCCTCTCCCGCGTCACCAGCATCCGCAGCGGCCTCCACGGCCAGAAGCGGCACCTCCATCTCCTCACCCGCAGCAATCTCCTCTGTTGCGGCCTCCTCGGCATCATCCCTCAACCTCCTCGCACGACGAGCCAGTCGTTTCCGCTTCCCTGGACCCTGGCTCGATCCTCCTCGCTCCATTGGGACTAAGAATGGGTCGTTTGGAGTGGCTGGACGGTCAGAATGAACAGTAAGTGAGTTAGGGGGGGAGCCCCCCCTATATATAGATTAAGCTTTAATTGGGGCGTCCAGGCGCCTAGACGCCCCCACTTTTTTATTTTTTTTAAAATTCAAAAACCTTAGGGGCGTCCAGGCGCCTGGACGCCCCCAAACCAAAAAATTAAAAAATAAAAAAAATAAAAAATTAGGGGCGTCCAGGTCCCTGGACGCCCCCAAACCAAAAAATGAAAAAATAATAATAAAAAATAATAAAAAAAATTAGGGGCGTCCAGGATCCTGGACGCCCCCCAAAATTTTTTTTTTAAAAAAAAATTATTAAAAAAAACAGGGGCATCCAGGCCTCTAGACGCCCCCATAATAAAAAAATAATAAAAAATATAATAAAAAGAAAAAAGGGGTTAGAGTATGTATATAATCCAAACAAAAGAAAAAAAAGGAAAGAAAAAGAAAAACTACAAAAAAGATAATAATTAAGGGGACGGGGGTCCGAAACATCCAAATGCCAGATTTTATTCCATCAGAAAGCAGAATGAGCTACATCAGGGGTTTAGACGCCTTAGGCCTTAACTTCCCCAGTTCGGTTACATAAGCCCTCCACGGCTCGCATTCTTCCACCACGTGTGCTAATGCCTTTCCCGCAACACTTGTCTTCCAGGGAGCTTTAATGGCCTTCGCTTCCTTCGCGTCCGCTTCAGTGCCCAACTCCCTCTTCTTCAAAGGAACGATGCCAGTCGGTGGCGGGAACGAATGGCGTGGGATGCCAATCTGGAGGCAGCACCGATGCGCGTTGTAAAGAACAAACTCGGTCGCGCCGATCAGTTGAAGATCAACTTCGGGAGAAGGCCTCATGAGGAGATCTAGCGAAAGCAAACATGCCGGTGCGCAAGTAAAAAAGCCTTGTGTCACGGTGCGGAAGTGAGACCGCCAGTCTTCACGTTTCTTCAGCCACGGAACGCGGTTCACTACAGTACCACCGAAGCCTAACACGTCGGCTATGTGATGAAGAGGGCTTTGTTGGAAGAGCTTCGAAGCGGTTGGCATTCCCTCGCGGTGGTCGAATTTGAAATGCAAATCTAGCCAGCAATTCAAGACAAGTGCACAACCAAATGGAGGCTTACCCATGCTCGAGGCAGTAAGACCGCTGTAAAGATAGGCAAGGACGGCGGGTCCCACCCTCTTTCCACGCCAGATCCCGCAGATAGCACCCAGTTGGTCTTCCTCCACCATGTTGTCGGTATAAGGGAACAAGAGAGCACCCGCCAGACAGATAGTGAACCCCTTCATGATTCCCTCCAAATAGTCATCGTCTGGTGACCCTCTCAGGGCGTCCATGACCCACTCCGCGAGCTTTTGGAGATCGATCCCCTTTTGAGTACGGACCTTTCGGGCTGCGTCGGGCGGCATGAAGCTTCCAAGGACACTTTCAGAAGTCCCCCGTGTCAGCATCCGCATAGCCTTCACCTTCCCGTCACTCTTGAATTTCTTCAATCCGAGCAGAAGTTCCACCTCCTCGAGGAGGATGGTCACCTCGAAGGTCGGGAAGATAAAAGTGTGGGTCTGGGGATGCCAGATCTCCACTAGTGCGCCCATAGCCGCCCAGTCCATACGAATCTTCTCGTAATGCTTGGCGTGAATAAGGAGCCCCTGCAGATGCCACTTCGAGAGTATGGCCCTCATGCCAATGGAGATATTGGAAGTCAGCTTTGAAAGCCATGGCAGCTTGGAAAACTTCCTCGGGCCTGGGAAGAGTGGATATGGCTGGAAGAGGAAAGAAATAAGAAATGAAGGAAGTAAGAAGAAGGTTCACATGGAAAACTTGAAATGAATCAGCTTACCATATGCGACAAGATCGTCCCACTCAGATGACCCTCGAGGTCGGAGAGTCGCCTAATCTCGCTGCTAGGCTTGCTCCTCTTCATAACGCGGGAAGACTCTCCTTCCATCCTGAAATCTCTAGATTCTCCTCTCCTTCCTCTCCTGAGCTTCCAAAACCCACCTTGGTGCATTTGAATGAACTAGCCTAAGGGGAGTTCTTATAGGAAGGGAAGATCGCTACAGGACAGAACATGTCACATCAGTGGTCATTGTCAAGATTTTGTCTGGATCTCCTTTGAACTGTGGTGCGATTCTGCTATGATTCTGCTACTTTATGATGTTGCTAACCTTTGCTGGCCTGTGCAGGTTTTACTAACGGACGTCTTTGTCCTATCTCCTGTCCCACCTTTCATTGATTGGTCCCACCTTGTCATGCATCGTAGTATATGATACTTACGCTACTAGAACATGTCAAGGACCTTGCGGCTCGAACGAATCTGGGATCTGAGTTCCCCTTCAACAAAAACAGTGATGATCCCGGAAGAATTTGGGTTGTACGGATAGGCCGTCAATTTGTGATAGAATGGGGACGACGGTTCCATTCAGTGAGTTGGTGCGCGGATAAACGGGCCCCAGCCCAGTATCAGCTCACCGGGTCGGTATCCTGACCCGTTCTTCACAAGTTGACAATATTATCCTTGGCTATTTTCTATTTTAGTTTGTTTTAAATTTTTCTTTGAACCCAGCATGCATTCATATAGGACTTTGATTTATTGCGGAAGATCATTCAAGTGATTCGATTGTGAAAGCCGTTGTGCTCCAATTCCCACAAATATGAGATATTCCACTCCGAATGAAATACTGAGTTTCCTTGAGACAGCCCTACGCTGCTCTTCCAAAGGAGACCCTTGTTTGGACAGACCCTCAGATATTCCTTTACCTTTTTTGACCCACCTTGGCCGCAGCACTTCCACATTGGCTGGTAACCGCTCCCCAAAGGTGAAACCTCCGGTTTATGACCCAGGTACTTCCACACCGAGAAGTTGGTCTCCTTTTGTTTCGTGCCTGAGCGCACATCTCACCCTCCCTTATTTGATCTCCGTCCAAGCAATCGTCAATATTTGAAAGACCTTCTTCAAGGTCGCCTCATTGAAACTCCAGGAAAGATTCCAAACAGTAACGTCAAAAGCGTGTCTCATCACACCTTGGCATCAACTTATCAGTCCGCTCCCACTTCACTCCACTCCACTTCGATACCATTCCACTACGTGTCGCTCCCTTGCAAAGCAGACGCCAAGGCGGGGCAGCTGTAGACACGCCATTCCTGACGTCTCCTGAGAAAGTCTCATATTACTATACAACGCCCCGCAACGGCTTACGCATTTTGAATCACTCGAGTGCTTCCTTTTCTCGGGTCTTCTTCTACCTTTTTCGGCATCCGGAATCGTCTCGTCACGGCATTCGGACGGCATCAACACCAGTCGGACGCATCAGGAGGTTCCGGAATCAAGAAGGGGGTCTACCGGGCGGTCGCCGACGCCTGATTTGAGGACCCGGGTGGGTCTTAATGGGGGCGTCCAGGCCCCTGGACGCCCCCATCTTTTTAATTTATTTTATTATTTTATTATTTTCTCAGGGCCCAAAAATAAATAAAAATATATATATTTTAATGGAGGCGTCCAGGCCCCTGGACGCCTCCATAAAAACTAATAATAATAAATATTAATAAAATGCCAGTTGGCATAAAAAAAATAAAAAAAAATAAAAAATACATATTAATGGAGGCGTCCAGGCCCCTGGACGCCTCCATAAAAACAAATAAAAAAATTAAAATGCCAGCCCTTGTATAAAAGACAAAAGAAAAATAAAAAATAATATACTTTTGGAGGCGTCCAGGCCCCTGGACGCCTCCATCAACTCCCTCACGGGCGCCGGCCACCGAACGACGGTTTGTCGTGTGTGAAAAAATCCAAATATAGAGACGTCCAGTCAGCTGGACGCGCCCATTTCTGAATCACGAGGCGCCGCTCACAAAACCACGCGTTGTGCCAAACCGCGTGCGGCCGTCGTCGGTTTTCGGTGGACCTGTTGAGGCGTCCGGGACCCTGGACGCCTCCACAAAAGTATTCCAAAAAAATCAATAAAAATAGAATAAAATATTATTTCGGCCCTGATGGAGGTGTCCAGGGTCCTGGACGCCTCCACCCTCCGGAGCCCTATAAATAGAGGCCCACCCCCTCAGTTCTGGGAGAGCTTCGAAGTGATCCGATAGGCTGCCGGAGCCCAGAGGCTACGGAGTCATTTTCTAACCCGTGGGTTCTTTCGTAGGTGGAGGTTCTGCCGGCTTCTCGGGTGCTCACGCTCGCGAGAGGAAGGTCGTCTTCATCCACCGCGCTTCCACGTCGTCCCCACGCTGCCGGAGCTCCGCCGGATTTCACCCTCGGCTCATCCAATAAGCCTTTTCTTCCCCTTTCTCTTCGTAGTTCTTTTGCATTCATCATCTCGCATCCTCTATCCCCCTTCATAAGGGCGCCTCTTCTTTTATACTTCTTGCATCCATCATCTCATTTTCCTCCTACTCGAGTCCGAGAGGGGTTTAAAAGATAACACCAACCAGGTGTGTGTCTTGCCATCATTTCGTTATTTTTATCGCAAGGATTTGAATACTACACCTCCATCTTTCTAATCTACTTGTCATTTGTTTGTCGTTGTTTTGCAAGGGTAGCCGAGGAAAGCCCTCTCCGTCGGCCGGCCGGAGGGAGAGGAAGAAGCAACCCGCCATCTCCCGCTCTTGAGGTAGGCGCGATCACTTTCTTATTTTGGGGTCTTTCGGCCCCTGGCGATCACATCTTATTTTCGAGGCCGCGGCGAGTCACTTCCCCAATGGCCGTTTAAATTTCCGTTCTTATATTCTCTTATACTCTGTTATATTCTGCTCATATCCTCGAGGCCGCGGCGAGTCACTTCCCCAATGGCCGTTTAAATTCCCGTTTTTATATGTTATGTTCTTATCTATTCGTGTTCTTGAGGCCGCGGCGAGTCACTTCCCCAATGGCCGTTTAAATTCACGTTCTTATACGTTGTATTCTTATCTGTTTGTGTTCTCGAGGCCGCGGCGAGTCACTTCCCCAATGGCTGTTTAAATTCCGGCTCTTTGTATTCTCTCTATATTCTGTCATCTTATTATCTGTTCATATTCTCAAGGCCGCGGCGAGTCACTTCCCCAATGGCCGTTTCAATTCTTGTTATTTAATTTTTGCACCATTCCCGTCCCCCCGAGGCCGCGGCGAGTCACTTCCCGCTATGGCCGTTTAAACCCCATATTTTACTATATCATACTTGTCCCGCTCGCCCCGCCGGAGCAATCTCCCGTGGTGGCCCCTTCTCTCTCTTCTCTTATTTCTGTGTTGCAGCAAACAAACACCAAAAAGAAAGAAAAGAGGAGCCCGCGCGCGCTCCGCGTCCTCTCCGCTCTTCCCCGAACCGCGTGACGTCGCTCACAGGTACTGCTGCGATGGTGGCTCCTGGAGGGACGTTCCCTGGGAAGGCGACGTGCTGGTTCGCCTTGTGGAAGGCGAGGCGGCCGGCCCGGGGGTGATTGTTGCTTGCTGTCCACGAGCTGTTTCTGCTGTTCCTGCAGTGCGTAACCCGGCGAGAACGGCTGCTGCGATCTACCCCGACCTCTAATTGACGCGAAACTGGAGCCATTGGAAAGCTCCTTCAGAGAGCTACGACCCAAGGCTAGATAAGGAATTTTGTCTATCTTTGTAATGGCCTTGTTTGAATTTACAACATGCTGGTTCACAGAACCAGATCTGGACGGATAGATTTAGATCTGCCTGGGAATGGGGTATGACCGGAGGGAAATCGTCAGATCTGGGAGTTGGGCCCTTTATGAACGTTAGAGAGGGTAAAGTAAGGAAGACGTCAATATTTTTTGTGGATTTTTTGAAGGTGGTGTGACAGGGGAAATGGATTTTTGACTAGACAGGGGTCAGATCTGGACTGCACAGGACATAACAGATTTTGGACTGAGTTTAATTTTTCAGAGGGGAAAAATAACTTCTAAATTCGTGAAAAACTTTGTGGAGGTAGGTTTTGGTGGGTAAAACACCCAGTCCAAATTTGAGCTAAATCAGAAATGGTTAAGGGGGTCGAACAAAGGAAGAATTGGGCTGCTGTAACAAGATCTGCATAGAAGACAAGTTGCTGGGGGTGGAAAGAAGGAAATGGTAAAAATAGCAAACATAGGAAGAATTGGGCTGCTGTAACAAGATCTGCATAGAAGACAAGTTGCTGGGGGTGGAAAGAAGGAAATGGTAAAAATAGCAAACATAGGTTTAATAGGCTAAATGTTTTTGTGGAGGATGGGGGAGATGTGGGGGACTCACCCTCCAATTTTGGGCGCGACCTGAGCTCTTGATGGACAGCTAAAAATCTCGCAATATGGTTCTATCCAGGGATGGATAGAATACCGAAGAAGCGGCAACGGTGGTGCGATGGCGGCTCGATGGCGGCGGCGGCGGCGGTGCTAAGCTTCTCACTCAGGAAGGGGGATAGGAGGGAGGCATCACACCTCAGAAGAAGGGCATAAATCCATCTACAAGGGGAGAGAGGAGAGAAGAGAGGGGTGCACCCTTCTTGCTCTTGGCAAATTTACTTAATTCTTGTCATTAATTCCATCAATATGAGAAATACAAGGTATTTATATGAAATCTAAAATGACCTAAACTATCCTCAGATATAGGTTAGAGGAGGGGTATACATGGCATAGAAGATTTAATCCCCATGTGGTCAAAAAAACTAAATTAAAATACACTTAGTTGAAGGGGGCGCCCCCTTGACTTTAAGGCACCTAAATTTGAATTTTTTTATCCTTTGTCCCCTTGAATGATCGGGTCTTCTAGAAGCCCACCTTGGACATTTGACCAGCCCCACATGGGCCCTAGAGCTTAGGTGGACCAATGGGGAAGAAGGTGGGCCCCCCTGCTGGACCTACTGGACTTTTGCACATAAACCCACAAAAATCTAAAGACTCACATTTTAGCTTAGAAAGCCTTACAATTGTAAACCTATTTTCCCAAGGATATAAATCCAAATAAAAGGACAGAAATGCAAATTAAAAAGTTACTGCCCGGTGTTGATTCCCATCAATTCTCCCCGGGTGGGAAGAACTCAACCCCGTCGAGTAAGGGGTGCGGCAACTCAATTAGCTCCTGCGGATCCGTCACCGAACCTGGAAGCACGGAGTACGCTCCACTCCAAGTAATCAATACCTGCTCATCCCGTATAGATTCGATATACTCACGCTGCTGTAGGAATGAGGCTAGAGGTGGACACTCCGGGGTGGGGTCACTCTCAAAGGGGAGGAGGCGGCTCGAAGACTCACTAGGAATCACCGTTGGGTCCCTATATGTGACTAGATCCGACATATAGATAGAGCTGAACCCAAATTCTTGCAAGTCTACAACTTACGTAATGGATCTGACTTGCCTCACACTCGAAAGGGACTGACAACGCGAGCTGACATGAGACCGACTCGACTCGATGCATGCAGACTCACTATGCACTCAACAAGAAAGAAAAACACAGAATCACACAAAACCCTAGACAAACCTACTGTTAGTCCGACTCATACATATGCCATGGTCGACCAGGACATCCAAATGTGTGCCATGCATGCATGTTATGCGACCGGAGGTTGGTGGCGTGGGGGACTCCTAGACGTCCAAGTATGACCCAGTCATGCATTGACTTCCTATGGGACTTGGGTGTGGGAGGGCTGTCACGCCCCGAACCGATAACAGCGGGAAGCGATGCTCGGAACGTGGCAGCGAAACAGTCATGATAATTGGAGCAGAAATAAATAAAACACAAATAATATATTCAACACATGGAGGCCATTAATTTGAGAAAAATGTGATTTTTATTGATATTTGGTAATTTAAATACATTGTGGACTCAATAAAGGAAATAAAGAAGATAAAATAGCAAGACCACAATACTATCTAGACTCAAGAAAATAAAAGACTTCGGTCTCTAAGCTCCAGGTTCACTCGATCACGCTGACCCGATCCCAATTGCAAACGTTCCACCTACCGCGTTACCTGAAAAGGATGGAAATAAGGGGGGTGAGCGAGAAGCTCAGTAGGAATTATACTCTATCATCAGGCGAAGTTTAAGTAATTAATCATTTTCATGAATGTGTAAATAAAGCAAGAATTTAATAAAACAAGCTGGTAACCAACAAGATTAGAAGATAATTGATAGATAAATGGAAAGGAACATTGCAAATCGAGATAGCAAAACAAATAACCATAATTTCACGTGAGTGGCCACATGCCAAGTCAAGTCAAGTCAATACATCATGCACGATAATAAGTGAATGGCCATTTATCGAGTCAAGTCAAGTCGAGTCATGCAAGCAAGCACTTCCTGCTTTCAAGCAAGTATAGTAAGTATCACAAGAGTGTGGAATGTCGTAGACCCAACACGCTAGATAGTATCGGTACCAAATGCCACACCTAGTCATTCATCTCCCCGGAGATCAAGTACTATTCGGGTGCGCCTCCTAGGACCAGACTAGGCCCTTTAATGTGTTTGCCTTGGCATTGATTTGCTTGGATCATAGATCCCACGAAATCTAGACATCCACAATGTTTAATGGCCAAGAGTTCCAAGGTTTAAGCTATGTAACTTATCAACTAAGATCAAATGATATTTCAATAGAATTGGAATGGATATCAAGTGGAAGTACAAGGATCAAGCAAGATTTTGGAGTTCAAGGCCAACCTTGATATGACTGCTATCACAACAACAAAACATGGAGAATCATATTAAATCTCGATTTTAGCGATCAATAACTGGGCCACTACGGTGATATTGACGGTCTAACCTTAGACCAGGTACTGTTAAGTATAACAGGCTCTTAAAGCGAACCCAAAAGGTCCTCAATTTAGCTCAAATTAGAATGGGTCTAAACAAGAGTTCAGCCCACGAAGCTAAAGTCAAATAGAACGGATTGGGCTAGGTTAGAATTGACTGGGCTCAAAAGAATCAGACTAAACCCAAGCCCATTACTTAACCTAGGCAAAGAGAGGGATAGCGGTCTAAACCTGGGCCGCCAAGGTCACTTAGCGGTCGCAAGTTGGACCGCTACGGTCACAGAGCAGTCCAGATTTGGACTGGCCCAAACACGAATCAAAACACGTCTAGGGGTTCAGGTCTTGGGGGTACAACCCCTTCGGCGTCCTGGTGGGAATCCCAAGCTCACGGGGACTTACGGAGGTCTCATAATAGTGGTCCTAGTCCGACGGAAGGAATATCTGGCGGAGTGACCCAACTATTACAAGATTGAGGCTATATGAAACATGAAAAATGAGATGGTGCGGTCAGTCAATCCCACCGGAGTGGCATGACTGTCAAATAATGATATCAGCAACATAATATGACGAATGTATAACAGCAGGGTGTGAGATTACAAGATTAATAATCAAGCTTTTATCAAGTTTCTTATGATCATTAACTTATGATTGTCAAAGGAACTTTTATGTAAATAAATGGAAATTTATGTTTCTAACCATGATACTAGATTAATGTTGCGTTCTGCATAGTTACAGGTTCAAATATCATTTTAAACAGGGTAAGTTCTCTAGTTAAAACGCATAAAATAGAGTTTAGAACTTCCTACCAGAAGCCATGAAATGGTCTATACATGGGCCGTCTGAATGATAAAACGGTCTGTATAAGGGCCGCCTGAAGGATAAAATGGTCTATCGTAGGGCCATTTCTTGATTAGAAAGTAAATATGCATAAAATTTATTAAATTTGAAAATGCAAGGCTTGAAGTAGTCTATCGTGCGGCCGCTATATTACTAGCGGTCTCTTAAAGGACCGTTTCATTCAACCCGAACCCAGAACATAAAAACGCCAGACACCAGTCCAATGAAAGCAAGATTTAAACATGAATATAGCATTAAAATTAGGCTATTTGCTGTCAAAACGTAGGTAACTCAAAAACTCACATCGTGGTATAGTCAATTTAAAGATTCCAATATGATTACTTCATGTAAATCAAACATAAAGAATGGGGGTATAAACCCTAATTACATGAGCTACATAAAATCATGAATACGCCCATTATAGACAGCCAAAATTGGGCAAATTGGACTCAAAAGAAAGCTAAGGAGGAGATCTATCTATCCCTATTGTTTAATTAGATTGGGGCTGAGAGAAACCTACCAATTTGGAAGAAGAAAGGGAAGACGCGCTAAAACCCTAATCCCGAACACATCACCGTTCTCGCCCTAATTCGCCCTCGATCGACTACGATTGCTTGCGCCACCTGTTAGAAAAATAAAAGGAGGTTTAGAGCTGTGAAAGCCCTCTACTTATAGAGGTTGAGGAGGCTTCTAGAGATCGAATTGGCTAAGAGAGTCCAAAGGAGAAGAATCGGCAAAAAACTCGACATGCCTACCTAATCCACGTCGCCACCGTTGAGAGAGGCATCTAAAAGCTAGGGTTTTAAGGGCAAAACGATCAACTAGGGTTTATCTATCAAATGGGCCTGGTCTGGGCTCGAATGGTTGAGAAATGGGCTCAAATTTGGTCGATTAAGGTTGGGCTATTAAGAACAACGATTTTTGACTAAAACCCCTTTAATTCGGCCTTATTAAATTTTTATTAGGGGTCGGCCCAGTTAACAATATTGTTAAACATTTTGTTCTCTATAAGAATAAATTTTTTCCATATTTTTAGAAATTAGTCAAAACTTTATCCTACGGGTGAAATTGCATTAATTTAATCTATATATTTAGATTATTATGGAAAAGTTCAATTTCATTGTGAAATATGAAATTCTTTTTATTGTCATTCCAGAAAATAATTATTTCTTTTGATTGACATAATTTGGCCGCTTTCAAAAATAAACAATATTCTTTAATTAAGAAAATTATAAAAATAGTAAGGAAAATTTTTTAATTCTAATACATATTTCAAAATTTTACTTTTATAGTTTATTATTTAACCGGGGTGTTACATCCTCCCCCACTTTAAGGAATTTGGTCCTCAAATTCGCCAATCGCCATTAGCTATTCGCAAAATAACATGGTAATCATACAACTAATGGAATGTAAAAGAATTTCAACTATACTTAAGGATAAGAGTGAATGATACCTTATATAATTCTTCATTTGATAAAAATTGATTCCAATTCTCCTTATGTTTTTGCTTGTGGAAGTAGCTTAGGGTAATTAGCCATTACATGATCTTTATTTTCGCAACGAAGACACGCTCTGCTCCTTCGCCAGTACTCCTCGATTAGATGACTAACTTTGTGATAGTGAAAACATTTCATTTGCGAAAGGTTATTCCTTTTCTTCTTATTACTTCGAATATTTTTACGATGGGCTCGCCACCTTCTAGAAAAACCGAACCTTAGCTTACTCGTAGACCCTCTCGCTTTCATTTCAAAAAGGAGCTTGGATACCAACAAAATAAAAAAAATCATTACCCTTACATGCCGTGCTATGCAATCTTATACATATTTTATTACTTAACCCGAAGCACTACCCATTCTCACCAGGTGACAAGAAGGGATGACAAGGATTACATGACCTATCACTTAGGGTAACCTATACTTACAGACAAGAACCTAGGACTCAACAACCGAGGCTCTGATACCACTTCTGTCACGCCCTGAACCGATAGCAGCAGGAAGCGATGTTCGGAATGTGGCAGCGAAATAGTCATGATAATTGGAGCAGAAATAAATAAAACACAAATAATATATTCAACACATGGAGGCCATTAATTTGAGAAAAATGTGATTTTTATTGATAGTTGGAAATTTAAATACAATGTGGACTCAATAAAGGAAATAAAGAAGATAAAATAGCAAGACCACAATACTATCTAGACTCAAGAAAATAAAAGACATAGGTCTCTAAGCTCCAGGTTCACTCAATCACGCTGACCCGATCCCAATTGCAAACGTTCCACCTACCGCGTTACCTGAAAAGGATGGAAATAAGGGGGGTAAGCGAGAAGCTCAGTAGAAATTATACTCTATTATCAGGCGAAGTTTAAGTAATTAATCATTTTCATGAATGTGTAAATAAAGCAAGAATTCAATAAAACAAGCTGGTAACCAACAAGATCAGAAGATAATTGATAGATAAATGGAAAGGAACATTGCAAATCAAGATAGCAAAACAAATAACCAGATTTTCGCGTGAGTGGCCACATGCCAAGTCAAGTCAAGTCAATACATCATGCACGATAATAAGTGAATGGCCATTTATCGAGTCAAGTCAAGTCGAGTCATGCAAGCAAGCACTTCCTGCTTTCAAGCAAGTATAGTAAGTATCACAAGAGTATGAAATGTCGTAGACCCAACACGCTAGATAATACCGGTATAAAATGCCACACCTAGTCATTCACCTCCCCGGGGATCAAGTACTTTTCGGGTGCGGCTCCCAGGACCAGACTAGGCCCTTTAATGTGTTTGCCTTGGCATTGATTTGCTTGGACCATAGATCCCACGAAATCTAGACATCCATAATGTTTAATGGCCAAGAGTTCCAAGGTTTAAGCTATGTAACTTATCAACTAAGATCAAATGATATTTCAATAGAATTGGAATGGATATCAAGTGGAAGAACAAGGATCAAGCAAGATTTTGTAGTTCAAGGCCAACCTTGATATGACTGCTATCACAACAACAAAACACGGAGAATCATATTAAATCTCGATTTTAGCGATCAATAACTGGGCCGCTACGGTGATATTGATGGTCTAACCTTAGACCAGGTATTGTTAAGTATAACAGGCTCTTAAAGCGAACCCAAAAGGTCCTCAATTTAGCTCAAATTAGAATGGGTCCAAACAAGAGTTTAGCCTACGAAGCTAAAGTCAAATAGAACGGATTGGGTTAGGTTAGAATTGACTGGGCTCAAAAGAATTAGACTAAACCCAAGCCCATTACTTAACCTAGGCTAAGAGAGGGATAGCGGTCTAAACCTGGGCCGCCAAGGTCGATTAGCGGTCGCAAGTTGGGCCGCTATGGTCACAGAGCAGTCCAGATTTGGACTGGCCCAAACACGAAACAAAACACGTCCAGGGGTTCATGTCTTGGGGGTACAACCCGCCCGGCATCCTGGTGGGAATCCCAGGCTCACGGGGACTTACGGAGGTCTCATAATAGTGGTCCTTGTCCGACGGAAGGAATATCCAACGGAGAGTCCCAACTATTACAAGATTGAGGCTATATGAAACATGAAAAATGAGACGGTGCGGTTAGTCAATCCCACCGGAGTGGCATGACTATCAAACAATGATATCAGCAACATAATGTGAGGAATGTATAACAGCAGGGTGTGAGATTACAAGATTAATAACCAAGTTTTTATCAAGTTTCTTATGATCATTAACTTATGATTGTCAAAGCAACTTTCATGTAAATAAATGGAAATTTATGTTTCTAACAATGATACTTGATTAATATTGTGTTCTGCATAGTTACAGGTCCAAATATCATGTTAAACATGGTAAGTTCTTTAGTTAAAACGCATAAAACAGAGTTTAGAACTTCTTGCCAGAAGCCATGAAACGGTCTATACAAGGGCCGTCTGAATGATAAAACGGTTTGTATAAGGGCCGCCTGAAGGATAAAACAGTCTATCGTAGGGCCGTTTCTTGATTAGAAAGTAAATATGCATAAAATTTATTAAAATTGAAAATGCAAGGCTTGAAGCGGTCTATCGTGAGACCTCTATATTACTAGCAGTCTCAGAAAGGACCGTTTCATTCAACCCGAACCGAGAACATAAAAACACCAGACACCAGTCCAATGAAAGCAAGATTTAAACATGAATATTGCATGAAAATTAGGCTATTTACTGTCAAAACGTAGGTAACTCAAAAATGCACATCATGGTATAGTCAATTTAAAGATTCCACTATGATTACTTCATGTAAATCAGACAAAAAGAATGGGGGTAAAAACCCTAATTACATGAGCTACAAAAAATCATGAATACGCCCATTATAGACAGCCAAAATTGGGCAAATTGGACTAAAAAAAAACCTAAGGAGGAGATCTATCTATCCCTATTATTTAATTAGATTGGGCCAGAGAGAAACCTACCGATTTGGAAGAAGAAAGGGAAGACGCGCTAAAACCCTAATCGCGAGCACGTCACCGTTCTCGCCCTAATTCACCCTCGACCGACCACGATTGCTTGCGCCACTTGTTGGAAAAACGAAGGGAGATCTAGGGCTACGAAAGCCCTCTACTTATAGAGGTTGAGGAGGATTCTAGAGATCGAATTGGCTAAGAGAGTCCAAAGGAGAAGAATCGGCGAAAAACTCAGCATGCCTACCTAATCCACGTCGCCGCCGTTGAGAGAGGCATCTAGAAGCTAGGGTTTCAGGGGAAAAACGATCAACTAGGGTTTATCTATCAAATGGGCCTTGTCTGGGCTCGAATGGTTGAGAAATGGGCTCGAATTTGGTCGATTAAGGTTGGGCTATTAAGAACAACGATTTTGGACTAAAACCTCTTTAATTCGGCCTTATTAAATTTTTATTAGGGGTCGGCCTAGTGAAAAATATTGTTAAACATTTTGTTCTCTATAATAATATAATTTTTTCCATATTTTTAGAAATTAGTCGAAACTTTATCCTACGGGTGAAATTGCATTAATTTAATCTATATATTCAGATTGTTGTGGAAAAGTTCAATTGCATTGTGAAATAGGAAATTCTTTTTACGGTCATTGCAGAAAATAATTATTTCTTTTGATTGACATAATTTGGCCACTTTCAAAAATAAACAACATTCTTTAATTAGGAAAATTATAAAAATAGCAAGGAAAAATCATTAATTCTAATACATATTTCAAAATTTTGCTTTTGTATTTTATTATTTAACCGGGGTGTGACAAGGGCTAGGAGATCCAAAACTACCTTCTTCATCACCCCTATAAGTAGGTAAGGCATGCCACCCTTCCCAATCAACGGCCTCTTGGCTAGGTGGAGGCGGACTAGACCGTGGGGTAGGGGTGTGATAGTGAACTCTTCGGAAGAAGTGGAGTGAATATGATAGCTCGGGAGGTTCACTAGTGAAGGGGTCGAAGGGATCAAAGAAGATATGACCCCGTGAGATGGACTCCCCCATGACATGGTCCCATGTGTGGGGTTCTTGACGGTGTAGGTGGTCACCTTCATTCATCGTGGTACATGGGACAATGTATGGAAGATATGGTTCCTCCCTCGGGATAAAGGGAATGTAGTTAGGCTCGGCCGGCATGGGGAGGAACAAAAGAACCTCCGTGGTGACATGACCCACGGTGTACACTGAGGTAATGGACCCCAAAGCGGGATGGGTGAAGCTACGACTTGTGGGTCGGTCGAAGCCTAGGGCCAATAAGTGTGTCAACTTCAACTATCGGTCTAATCCCTTAAAAAGGTCATCCAATGAATCAACCTGGTGACTAGACCGAAATGTGGTATGGAATGAGTTGACCGGCACTAATGGTAGTGTAGGGTCCATGGATGGATAGCAAGGTGGGACCAAGCCTATCTTGAGCCAGCTATGTAGTGGCTCGGCGATGAAAAGCGTTCCCGTTTGAAACACGGGTGGCTCGGGCTGAGGTGGCTCCAAATGAGATGGTTCCAAATAAAGATCGAAAGGTGAGGGTGATGGCAATGGAGCTCTCATGGGTAGGGAAGGACTGTCCTCCTCGAGGGGAAGAGGTCCTTGGGGTGGCACCGGGTTGAGTGGCTCGGGAAGGAATCCGTCAATTTTAGTACACATCCTATCCAACCGATCCGAAATGGTTTTGAAAACTTCGGCAATGGTCGGGTTTGGAGTAGGGGTATCGGGATGGACTCGCCCATGATCACTCGGCCTAGGATTGGGTTTAGGCTCGTCTACCTGTGGGGCTCCTAGCCTCTGACTATGACCCACTTGATTGGAAGAGATTGGGTGGGGTCGGTGGGAGGTGACTGGGCCGGGTAGGTAGACCCTCCAAAGCTTGCCTTTCATCTCTCGCCATGACTCTATGGGCCATTGTCTCCTAATTTCCCTCAGATATTCTATGTCCCACCATGTTTCGGCGGCTTCGTAGAAAAGTCACCTTGTGGCAAGATCGACTTGCATGGCATCGGACATAATGTAACACTCAAAATATGTGTCCTTAGTGGCTTCCCACGCTAGGTAGTCACTCGGGTCTTTGGAGCCATAGAAGTCCCGGGTTGCGGGCCTACGGGGGTGGTGGGGTTGGGTTTCCCATCTTTGGGCGTATCACCACTATGCATAAGATGCGGGCGTTTGGTAATCCATGCGACACGGGGAGCTATATGGTGGACATGAAGACACTTGGTGACAAGACACTAGACACGACTCTAAACACTAATGCAAAGTTGGAATGTCGACTTGACTATGAACCTAGACTCAACCAATAGACGGTACGTGGCGGAGTTACGGGATCCGAAGATACTGTCTCGTAAATGTGCGACCTTCCCGAGAGGCGTAACCTAACGTTCGGGCAACACCTTTTGATATACTGAATAATGGTATGTAAATGCATCCTTGGACTGACTTACACTCGACTTAGACTTAAATGACTTTTTTGTATTTTTTTAACCAAAACTACCCTAGACGCAACCTTCCGCTCTGATACCAATTTGATGCGGGACGGACCGGCGAACTTGGGACTCTAGCTCGCAACTCATCCCTAAGCGAGGGAAACGCGGGATCTTGCACGGTTGAGGAACCGGCAATGAGTCAAGGGTACTAGGCTCTTCCGCGTGTACTCGGATTGAGTCACGGGATGGGTCACACTCACTCTCTCGCAGCGGTGATAACAATATATCGGGCTAATAATCCTATCACTCGCAGCGGCATATACAAATAAATACGAGTAAAGCAAATGCCAAGATGGGGAGCGGACACAATACCTCTACGGGGCGGGCGTGGGGAAGACGACTCCGGCAAAATACGGTAACTCCCGGTTAAAATACTACAATAATAACAGTAAATGAATTTACTGCCCACTTCACGCAGGGAGGTAAAGGGCTACAAGTGGGGCTCGGGAGGACCAATGTTGGGTTGACGGGCAGCAATTTAGACAACTCCGGTGGTAGCGCGTGCCGACAACCGTGGGGTCCACGTCTTGGCTGGTGGGCCGAGTGGGCCGGGGATGGTACTGCTGCGACGGTGGCTCCTGGAGAGACGTTCCCTGGGAAGGCGACATTCTGGTTCACCTTGTGAAAGGCGCGGCGGCCGGCCCGGGGGTGATTGTTGCTTGCTGTCCATGAGCTGTTTCTGCTGTTCCTGCAGCGCGTGACCCAACGAGAATGGCTGCTGCGATCATCCCCGACCTCTTATTGACGCAAGACTGGGGCCGTTGGTAAGATCTTTCAGAGACCTACGACCCAAGGCTAAAGAAGGAATTTTGTCTATCTTTGTAATGGCCTTGGTCGAATTTACAACCTGCTGGTTCACAGAACAAGATCTGACAGGACATATTTGGATCTGCCTGAGAATGGGGTTTGACCAGAGGGAAAATGTCAGATCTGGTAGTTGGGCCCTTTATCAAAGTTAGATAGGGGGAAGTAAGGAAGACGCCAATATTTTTTGTGGATTTTCTAAAGGTGGTTTGACAAGGGAAATAGATTTTGGACTGGACAGGGGTCGGATCTGGACTGCATAGGACAGAACAGATTTTGGACTGAGTTTTGATTTTTCAGAGAGGACAAATAACTTCTAAATTCATGAAAAAAATTGTGGAGGTAGATTTTGGTGGGCAAAACGCCCAGTCCAAATTTGAGCTCAATCAAAAATGGTTAAGGGGGTCGAAAAAAGGAAGAATAGGGATGCTCTAACAAGATCTGCACAGAAGACAGGTTGCTAGGGGTGGAAAGAAGGAAATGGTAAAAATAGCAAACGTCGGTTTAATGGGATGAATTTTTTTGTGGAGGATGAGGGGGACGTGGGGGACTCAACCTCCAATTTTGGTCGCAACTCGAGCTCCTGATGGAGAGCTAAAAATCTCGCAATATGTTTCTATCTAGGGAAGGATAGAATACCGAAGATGCGGCGACGATGGTGCGATGGCGGCTCGATGGCGGCGGCTGCGGCGGTGCTGAGCTTCCCACTCAGGAAGGGGGATAGGAGGGAGGCATCACACTTCAGAAGAAGGGCAGAAATCCATCTGCAAGGGGAGAGAGGAGAGGTGCGCACCCTTCTTGCTCTTGGCAAATTCACTTAATTATTGTCATTAATTCCATCAAAATGAGAAATACAAGGTATTTATATGAAATCTAAAATGACCTAAACTATCCTCAGATCTAGGTTAGGGGAGGGGTATACAAGGGATAGAAGATTTAATCCCCATGTGGTTAAAAAAACTAAATTAAAATACACTTAGTGGAAGGGGGCTCCCCGTTGACTTTAAGGCACCTAAATTTGAATTTTTTTATCCTTTGTCCCCTTGAATGGTCAAGTCTTCTAGAAATCCATCTTAGATATTTGACCAGTCCCACATGGGCCCTAGAGCTTGGGTGGACCAATGGGGAAGATGGTGGGGCCCCCTTGCTAGACCTATTGGACTTTTGCACATAAACCCACTAAAACCTAAAGACTCACATTTCGGCTTATAAAGCCTTACAATTGCAAACATGTTTTCCCAAGGATATAAATGCAAATAAAAGGATACAAATGTAAACTAAAAAATTAGTGCCCGGTGTTGATTCCCATCACATGTAGAGTCCATTAAGGGGTTACACTTATTAGAGTCCATTATAGGGGTTATGGCCATATTGGACCTTAATGCCTTCATATTGGACCTTAAGGTCACTTAAGGCCCAATTGGGCTTTCTCCCTCTCTCATGGAATTCCTAGATTGGAAGGCCCCATAGGCAAGCATGGGTTCATGGGCCAATTGGTTGGTCTTGGCCCAAAGTTCCCATTCCTAACCCATGAAGGAGGGCGCCCCCTTGTTTGGCCTTATTAGGCTAAGTTATTTATTATGTTTAATAAGCTTTGACCACATGGGGAAAAATGAGTTTTTGCACTCCCAAGGTACCCCTCCCTAGCCCTAGATCTGAGGGTAAGGGTGGTCATTTGCTAAGGGTGTCCATTTCATATAAAAGCTTGTATTTTTTCATTTTCACTACAATTATTGAATGAAATTGTGAAAATTTGTGCCAAGAGGCCAAGTGCGCCCCCTTCCTCTCTCCTTTCTCCCTTTGCAACTGTGAGAGCTTCAATTCTTGAGGTGTGATTCCTCTCTTTCAGTTCCCCTTTGAGTGAGAAACTCATCTCCGCCGCCGCCGTCGCCATCGAGCCGCCGTCGCGCCGCCACCGCCAACCCGCCAGAGTTCTGTCCACATCAGGACAATACCCTCTTCCTCGAATTTTGCAGCACAATCAGGAGATCTGATCAAGCTAAAATTTTTTGGGTTTGTTCTTATTGTTCTTACCACGATCCACAAAACAATTCAAGTTATTTTCCCTCCATTTACCATTTTTCCCAATCTGTTCTTCCCATCCCTAGAAACATGCCCCCTGTGCAGATCCACCAACCAGCAAGCCACCTCTTCGCCTTTTTCACAAACATTCCCATTTCCAAATGAGCTGAAATTTTAACTGGGAGTTTTGTCCACCTAAATCATCATCCATAATTTTTTTTGTGATTTTAGGAATTTTATTTCCAATCCAAAAAAACATTATCTTTTCCCAAAGATGTGCTGCCCCCTGCAGTCGAGATCAGACTCATCTGTGTTAGAAAATCCATTTCTCATATCAAACCTCCATAAAAATTTACAAAAAAATTATCCACGTCTTCCTTACTTCCTCCTCTAGCTTCCATAAAAAGCCCAACTTCCAGATCCGAAGTTTGAACCGTGGTCAACCTCATTCTCAGGTAGATCCAAATTTGTCGTGCCAGATCTGAACCTGAGAGCTCGCCTGTTGTAAAATCATCCATGGAAAGTACGGCCACAAAAAAATTCCTGTAACACCAGAGGGTTGAAGTACTTCAAGTTATCTTCGCATCGGCGCCAGTCTCGCATCGTTCTGACGTCGGGGCTGATCACAACAATTTTTTTCGCCGGGTCACGCACGCTTGAAACAACAAATCAGATCCGGGGCAGCAAGCCTCAATGCTTGACGGTCGTAGCCACCTCGCCTTCCACAAGGCGAACCAGTGTAGCCGCCTCACAGGGATCATCCCTCCAGGGGTTCCCTTCACAGCGGGACCAAGCCCGCCTCAGTCGGCCATCCGAGCAGGTTGTGGAACCGACAACCGTCAGCATGCGCCGTCCGGACAGCATCAAGTTACAGCTTGTCGGCACCGACGGAGCTGTCCAACACGCCGCCCGTCAACCCAAGATCGGTCCTCCCGGGCCCCACTTGTATCCCTTTACCTCTCTGCATGGAGTGGATAGTAAAATTCATTTCTGTAATTTATTGTAATTATTTGTACCGGGAGTTACAATCTTGGCCGGGATCATCTTCCCCACGCCCGGTAGCGTTGAGGTAAACTTGCCACTCTCTCTATCACATTTGCTTATTTCGTATTTATTTGTATATGCCGCTGCGAGTGATAGGTTACTAGCTCGATATATTTCAATCACCGCTGCGAGAGAGAGAGCGAAACCCATCCCGTGACCCGATCCAGGCACGAAAGAGAGCCGACTACCCGACTCATCGCCGGTTCCTCCACCGCGCAAGGTCCCACATTTCCCTCGCTAGGGACGTCCGCGAGCTAGAGTCCCAGGTCGAGTGTCCGTCCCGCATCACTGTTCTTGCGATCTTGACTATCACGCCAGCTATTCGTCGTCAAGTGACAGAGGCTCAACGTGCGGACCCCGAGCTACCTCGAATTCTATCGTTGGTCGAGGTGGATTTTGGTGAGGATGGAGCTGTGAGGTTTCGAGGTAGGCTATATGTCCCAGCTGAGGAGCAGGTGAGGCGCACAGTATTACGAGATGATCATGGGAGTCGTTATGCTGTGCACCCCGGATCAGCAAAGATGTGACAGAATTTGAAGAGGTAGTTCTGGTGGCCTGGGATGAAGAGAGATGTTGCGGAGTTTGTGGCTAGGTGTCTGATCTGTCAGGAAGTGAAGGTGGAGCACCAGCGACCGGGTGGTAGACTTTAGCCCTTGGAGATCCCCGTGTGGAAGTGGGACCACGTGACCACTGATTTCGTGGTTGGGTTGCCGAGGACATCCATTTGGCATGATAGTATTTGGTTACTGGTGGATAGACTAACGAAGAGAGCTTGGTTGTTGCCGATCAAAGTCAGTTGGAGCGTGCAGAAGTTGGCCCATTTGTATGTGGAGCGGATCGTTCCGTTGCATGGAGTTCCCATCTCCATTGTGTCCGACGTGATCCTCGTTTCACTTCAGGATTCTGGAGGAGCTTCCAGAGAGCTTTGGGCACCGAGTTGGCTTTTAGCTCGGCGTACCATCCTGAGTCGGACGGTCAATCTGAGAGGACCATCCAAATTTTGGAGGATATGTTGAGGTCGTGTTGCCTGGAGTGACAAGGGAGTTAGATCCACCATTTACCATTAGTGGAGTTTGCCTACAACAACAGCTATCGTTCGAGCATTGGCATGGCTCCTTATGCTGCGTTGTACGGGCGACCTTGTTGGACTCCGCTTGATTGGTTCGAGGTGGGAGTGCGTGTCCTGACATGACCAGATTTGATGCAGCAGTGTACTGAGGTGGTGCATCTGGTGTGACAGAAGATGTTAGCAGCACAGAGCCGACAAAAGAGCTATGCTGATCGGAGGAGGTAGCCCCTCAACTTTGCTATGCGAGATCGGGTGTTTTTTCAAGTCTCTCCCATGAAGGGTGTGATGCGCTTCGGTAGGCGTGGGAAGTTGAGTCCCCGCGACATTGGTCCTTTTCTTATTATCGAGCGTATTCGTGAAGTTGCTTATCGGTTGTAGTTACCCCAGTGCTATCTTCTGTGCATGATGTGTTCCATGTGTCTACGCTGCGGAGGTATATGCCCGATGATTCCCACGTTCTGGAGGATGCCGTTTGGCCCGAGGTGACCCCGGACTAGTCCCTTCCGGAGTACCCTATCCGCGTCGAGGATCGGTGTGAGCAACGCCTGCGCAACAAGGTTATTCCTCTGGTTAAGGTGGTCTGGTAGCGCCAGTCTGGTGGCAAGGCGTCGTGGGAGCATGAGGATGAGATGCAACAACTATATCCTTATTTGTTCGGGTGAGTCTTCTCCCCTATCCCTGTGCCTTGTCCTTAATTTTGAGGATGAAATTTGTTTAAGGGGGGAGGGTTGTAATGTCCCAGATTTCATTTTTCAAATCTGGATCCGTGAGTTTCAGATCACTTTCGGGGGTCCCGGAGCTTGTTTTGTGGTTTACACGTCTTTTTCCCTGACGAACCTGCGGAATGCCATAACATAAGAACCGTTGCATTCTCCTCCTCCGGGACTATACCAGTGCGTTGGGCATGCTCCGAGGATCGCAGAAATGATTTTTTCTATTTTTTTTGTATTTTTGGCATTTTCTAGATTTTCTATATATAACCCATTTCTTTTTCCCCCATTTCTTTTTCTTTTCCTTCTTGTTCTTCCTCCATCCCGTGAGCGCACTGCGGCATCCCTCTCTCTCCCATTTGAGTTTTTCGGCGTCCCTCCCTCCTCCGGTGACATCCTACGAGCTTCGGCGGCGGCGTGGTGACGACGGTGGCGGCGAGAGGAATGCGGCGATCAGCGGGGGAAGCGTGGGAGAGGAGTTCTTGTTTGGCAAAGGTTTAGAGATCAGCGGCGATCCGGCGGCTTTCGTCCTTCCTTGAGGTAGGGGGACGGATCCTTACCCCCTTTACTGCTTTCCCCTTGATTTGTAGGCCGTAGGGAGGTCGAGAGGGGCATTTTTGAGCCGGGAGGGTTAAAATCCATGTGTTGGGGTTGAGCGCCGGATCTCCCATTTCGTGGGATTTTTGACTGATCTAAGGGCATAGAATCATGCTAGGAGGGTTGGGGAAGGATTCCCCTTTGTTTCCCCATCATCGGGTGATGATCGGGGCGTGGATGGGAGTTTTTGGGATTTCCCGCCGGTTTTGCACTTGAGTGAACCATGCGGCCCTTCCAGGGACCGCTAGGCTCCCTTGGTGGGCTCAGGGAGACCGCTAGGCGGTTTTGAATGTCGGTAGGCCATAGCGGTCATCCTGGGACCGCTAGGGTCATGGTGGCGGTCACGCGATAGACCGCTACCCTTGGGTTAGCGATCGTTAGACGACCGTTTTCCCCGTTTGACCGAGCACCCTTGGGGTGCGTGATTCCGACCGTTGGGGTTCACGTGCTGCCTAGCGGTCATGGGATGGCCGTTTCTGGCTGGCTTGTGGTCCAAGGAGGACCGCTAGGCTAGGGTTAGCGGTCTGGCGATAGATCATTTGGCCCCTCGTGTCCCATTCCCTTGCGGTCACCAGGTGACTACTTGGCTTCCCCTTGTAGTCCAGAAGAGGACCGCTAGGCCCCCCTTGCGGTCTAGAGAGGACCGCAAGGCTGAGGGGCAGTCCTGTGAGGACCGCCACTCGGTTTCCTTTCGATCGGGGGTCTTCGTGAGTTGAGTCTTACCTCCGGTGACACGTCCACTAGTCGTAGCCTTATTATGGCATACGTGTGCTGACCCACCCGGGAGTGGTGGAGCGGCTTAACTGAGAGAGACGGTTCTTTGTCTGGTTTTTATAGGGCCCCTTACCTTTGCAGCCCGAGTCTGACTGGGGGGAAATCGGCTAGAGGACCCGACCTAGAGCAATTGGTCTCTGTGTGCACGCGTAGTTGGGGGCGGAGGACGTGCGTTGATGAGCGCGACCCCAACTAGTCCTTGTTCTGAGCTCCTGGTTACTGTTGTGTGTTTCAGTCTCTGCCTGGGGCGTTGTAGGGAGACACTTGAGGCGCGGTGTAAGACGTCCGGGGACACATCCGATTTTACTTCTAGTGGGTGGTGCTCCTATCTCTGGGCAGGTACAGACTTGTTTCTCCGTCGGTTTGAGGTCGGTTGGCTTAGTACGGTTAGTTGTAGGGAGCTTTTTCGTTTATTTATTACTGCTTGCTGCTTCTACCGTACTCCTACTAGGTAGTGTTACTTTCCGCGACTGTTTACACCTGGTTGTCTCATTTTCCCCGTTGTGCGGTGGGGGTCCGAGGGATCCCTACTGGGCCAATGAAATGAGGCTCACCCCTATGTTTTTAGCTGAGGCACGGTCGTCGAGAGGTGCGACGGAGTTTCTGCATGGTTCTAGTAGCCAGGGTTAGTCGGCAGTTTTCCAGAGCCGCGGTATGCCCCGTGTACTTGTACTTTTCTTTATGTTAACTGTACTTATTTTGGACATGAGATGCACTGGACCTTGTAGAAATTTAGTTATTTATCTTATTCTGTGTATTTTATTTCGATTATTGTGCTATCTCTGTAGTTATTTCAGCCTCTCGTGTATCCCCACACCATCCTTTAACCCTTCCGAGTCTTCGGGCTCGTGGGTGGCGGGCCAGTTTTCGAGTTACGCCGGTTCCATTCCGGTACTCGGATCTCGGTTCGTTACACGGCTGCTCCTTTGACTTGGTCAAGGAGGGAGGGGCGCCTTAGGGCATCCCTTGCCCTGATCTTGTGACACTTTTATCCCTGACCCTTCTAGTAATTACTTTGGACGTCCTGCACACACATAATTTAGATTATGCCCATTAAGAATTATTGCTTTATGCATAAAAATCATAAATGCTTACAATTATGTAATGAAAAATTAATTCTCATGACCCTCAACCTCTTTTCAATGAATAATTAACCATAAATTAAGAAAATTTACGTGAACCGCTCAATTAATGCAAGGTTGAGATTAACTATAAAGTATGCATAATTGGCTAATTATGTGCATATGAAATGATATATTTGATGTGAATTATCATAAAGAAATTAGCACTCATCACATCTCCCAACTTACTCATTGCTAGTCCCTTAGCAATGCACTTAGATTAAAATTTAGGATCAACAAGAGTTTGCAAAGTTCATACTTTTATATCTAGCCCATCCTTTATAGAATCAACCAAAGGTTAGGAATCTAGAATCATTAATACATACTAGCTTTAGATTTGAAAATTTTAAGGTAAGAATTCAAATCAATGTTTAATAGCACTCGTGCATGTGTTAATACTAAATCCACAGCAAAGACAATTGCATCCCTCATTTATTATTTCGAACAAGTGCCTTTCAACCCTACACCTCTTAATCAGAGTATTAAGCATACTATCTTTTATCTGTCTTATTTATTTATCCCCTTTGAGATCTTTTATTCCACACATGATGCTGCACTATCCTTCACTGGTTAACATGAACCTCGATTCTTGCATTCGAAGAAGTAGGCCCAGTTATACAGAACAAGGTTCCCTTTTCCATTTGACGCGAATCTCAACACTTGTTAGGTGAAGTAGGCCCGGTTACTAAGATTAGGAGCATTTTTCATAGTATTTTTTTTTTAACAATGTGCTTTTGCCCTTATTTGATAGAACTTGACAGAAAGTTTTTTCAAAATAACTCTTCCTCAAGAAGTGCAGACCATCAGACATAATACCCAAAATAACAGAAGGCTTACCCAGCTTGCTTCATTAGCGTGCAACGTGATTTTTATTTTTCTAAAGTGCACATGAACTTTAAAGAGATTTTTAAATCAGTTTTCTATAGCTAGATTGAATAAATTTTCCATCATCTTTCTCCCTAGTCTTTTCTATTCCAGAATCACTTTCAATAAAACTCACTCGGGGATTTTATCTTTTCTCTTTCATGCAAAATGCAAGACAATATGATCAATGCAGGACATCATGCAAGAACTCCTATCAGGTTGTACTATATGCATCATGACATTTTTCTCTCCTCCCCCCTAACTTGAATGACATTGTCCTTAATGGGATATGTCAGAATAAAAATAACAGAACAATGTAATAATAAAGAACGATGAGTAGGAAAGAGACAACCTGATATGCGGGGAGATACTCCATCAATGTTATGGACGACGATAGCTCCATCTCCTAGACTTGACCTGACTACTGAAAATAATCTCAAACATCAAATAACAAAAATATTGGGTTGCCTCCCAGCTGCACTAAGTTTTTCGTCATCAGCCAGACGCATGCATAGAAGGTGCAAGCTTCACAACCAACATGTGGATTTGAGAATGAGCCACCATATTATCTTATCATCTTTTAATTTCCAACATTTATGCCACAATAAGACAAGATTTTGCATGTACATGCATGGGATAAACGTAATTTGGTTCCACTCATTCTTGATTTGAACATTAGGAGCATAAGCGAACCAATTCTCTTCCTTGGGGGGCATATGCAAATCAATGGCCATTAACCTATTAAGATCTGGGTGGAACCTTTGCCCAGTATCTATCCATTGGACCTCTTGTCATGTATCAACCCACTTGACTACCCTTTTATTGACTACTTCCTCCATGTCAGCTCGCTCATGTGCCGGTGGCTTTGGAATGAGATTGGCATTACTTAAACTATGATGCATACAAGCCAGCGAACTAATATCTTTCAAATCTGCCACACTCCCATTAATGACAGCCTCTGGTGCATTAAGGGCACTAATCAATTGGTCTTCCTGATAGGGAGTCAAATCAAAGATGAATATAGTTGGCATATCCCCCTCAGGTCCTAGAATGTCATTCTGAAGAGGCTTAACTTTCAGGGGAATCAAATTGGAAGGAAGCATGAGCCCAAAATCTAATTCATCGAATGATTCAGACTTTATTGGACTGGGCTCAGGGGTCAGATCAAATGTGAAATTCTCTAATAAGACTCCTTCATCAAATTCATCAATCCAATGAAGATTATCAAAAAACTTATCTAATAATGGGGTGTGTAGATTAAATGTAAACTTTTCTAACTAAGCCCCTTCATCATATTCTTCAAAAAGAGGAGGATATTCAGAATTCATCTCCATTAAATCATCAAGATTATTAATCACAAAGTAATCATCCTCTTCATGTATATCCTTAAATGAGTTATCTGGGCCACTATTCTTCACAGTGATACTCTCAACCTCATAACATTCATAGGATGGGGTGATGATATCAAGATAATCATCATTATTCTTCAATCCACTCCCTAATGCCTCTCCTTCCTTCATCATGGTGTTGCTAGTGCACTCCCCCTCACTCTCACTATTGAAATCTTGAGCCAAAATGACAGGCATAAGATCATCATCATCATTCATGTGTTGAGGAGATTGGTGTACTATTGAAGAAGGGTCATGATAAGTAAACTGAGAATACACAATCTGAGGTTCAGAGTAGTGGCCTAGGGAATCTCCCCTAGAATTGATATTGCTGTTGAAGTTAGGGTGAGATGAGTGGGGCTGAAGTTGATTACACATGGGTTGCTCATGGACTTCTTGGGGTGAAAGTTTAGATGAATGGACTTGAATTGTTTGATCCATCCAAGGGAAATTTGGGTGATTACTCCAGCCAAGATTATAATCATCAGAGAAAGTATCACACTCGAGCTGAGAGAACCCTAAGGCATATTGGACTTGAGCTCGGATGACTGGTGGGAGTCGGGCTATAATAGGACACTGACTCACATGGTGAGAAAGATTGGCAAAGAAATTACATGTTTCCTTAGAAGTTTGGGATGGACTTTCATATAGACTTGATGAGGGTTGGACAATGACATTATCGTCTATCTTAGAGTCAAGCCCTACCCATTTTTCTATCTCACGACGCCTATCCTATCTAAAAGGTCCTACAGATTCTTTATGTGATGAGATTGAGGCAAGATTCATCGAATTTTCACTCAAAATTTCAAACAGATCATAAGTCTCATCTTCACTCTTATTCATGAAGGTCCCTCCACAATATATGTCCACCATTTTTCTATCATAATCAAATAACCCCTCATAAAATGTATATATAACTTGCCATTTGGGCAACCCATGATGTGAACATTAACATAACAAATCCTTCAACCTTTCCCACGATTCATGAATCTGCTCTCCCTGAAGCAGAGTAAAGCCTACAATCGCCCTTCTCATAATGTTGGTCCGGACTATGGGGTAAAATCTTTTCAAAAATTTCAATTGTATAACTTCCCATGTCTTAATGATCTTTCCAAAACTTTTTAACCAATATTTTACTTTATCTTTCAATGAGAACGGAAATAAGATCAACCTAAGGGTATCATCACTAAAGTTTTGGATTTTGACCAGGGAGCAAATTTCTAAAAAGTCATCAAGATGCCTATAGGGGATTTTCATCGGGATTCCCATAAAAAGATGGGAGCATCTGGATGATATTAGGGTCAATCTCATAATGATCCACATGAACATCAGGTAGTTCAATTCAAGTTGAGGGTTTATAAGTAGAAGGAATAAAGTGTTCCTTCATAGGCGTGGGTTTCCTTCCTTGATGGATGGCCATTAATGTTGATCGAAATAAATGAGACCCAAACGATTAGTTTTCAAAAAAAAAATTTATTTTTATTTTGAAAAGTAATGCAATCAATAACTATATGAATAATGCATGCAACATGATGAATTTTTTTTACAATAGAAGAATTAGCACTCACTACCACGTTGGTCCACCGGCCAGGTAAGAGGTGGCATTGTGGGAGGCTCCCTCTACTTTCGTAGGGACCTAATTAAATAACCACAAGTCTACTTAGGCGTTTGCCACTTAACCTCTAACCTACACACCAATTTTTCAAAATAGCAATACATCCCCAAGCTCTCTTTTTTTTCTTTTTTTTAGCCTTCTAAGGGCAAACTAATTGCGGGGTACTTCATGGTATAACCTGCCCGACGTCCGTGAGGGAATCCACGGGTGCGGAGATTTATGGAGGTCTTGGAAAAGGAGATCCCAGTCTAAAGAGACGGAGTGCCCAATAGAGGGTCCTTCCAATTCCAAGAGGGCTGTAAGGAACCTAAATTACCCTTAAGAAGGGAAAAAAGAGAAGAAGAGAAGGATTTTTTTTCACATGATGCAAGTAAATAATCAACTACATGCACAAATGCATACAAGAGGTGCAACTAAGATGAGAGCATGATAACATGATAAGATTTTTTTTCTATTTTCTGATTTTTTTTTCAGAGATTTTTTTTGTGTTTTAGTTTTTCAAAAAGAGAGATGGATAAAAGGTAAATAACAACTAAAAACACTAAACAACATGCAACCTACTGAACAATAAGACCTAAAAGTATGATTTTTGAGTTTTCTGGTTTTCTGATTTTTTTTATTTTTCATGAATTTATTTGATTTTTTGAGATTTTTTTAAAGAATTTTCAAAAAAGGACATGTTCCTTCGTTTACTAACCTTTAGCGACGCTTGAATATCCAGGATTTTCATATTTTCTACTTTCTGCTTTCTGTTGTGACAGATACAGACTTTCAGCGACGCTTCTTATTTTCTGTAACAGTTTATTTGTTGAGAATTTCATGTCCGAATTTCCTTCTTTTTTTTCTGATTTTTTGATTTTTTTGATTTTTTTGATTTTTTCCTGTAAAATAAAAACAGAAAAATTAGTATATAAATATACACATCAAACACAAGAATTTCTAACAATAAAAATTATTTTCCTCCCCGACAACGGCGCCAAAAATTGATGTGCACTAATACTTATAGTTAAAAGCCGTGCCACAATTTAAAAATAACCGCTCTCACTCACTAAAAATATATTAAATCTAGGTAGAGTGGTAAGTACGGGTCCATCCCACGGAGAAGAAATTTTTTTTTAAGCAAGTTAGAAAATGCTTATGTTTTGAAAAATCGAATTTGAGTGAGTTTATGCTAAAGGAAAGTAAATTTACGTGAAAATAAACCTATCTAAAGAATATGAGAGGGTTAAAGAAGAAAATTTGGAAGGAGATAGAGAGAGATCTAGAAAGACAAAATTATAAAGATGGATTTTTATTGTTAAGGAAAGATTACAACTCTATGAAAATTTAAAATTACAACTTGAAGTAAAAGAATACGGGAAGAAATAGAGCCACGAGGATGAAGAATAGCGCCACCGTCTCCATGCCAAGCCTTTGGTTGAATCGCCCCACCTTAGAGGTAGACGCCGCCTTTAGAGCACCAAAAGATGAGAATCTCTGCCTTGGGATGTGTGAAGAAAATAGAGGAGGAAAAGATAGAAGATGAGGAAGGGAGTTAAAAATAGTAAAATAGAGCTAAAAATAGATCAAGAGAAAAATAGAAATAACTTTAAAACCAGATAGAATTAAAAGATGTGGTAGAAGAGAAAGTTGTAGATCTCGATGATAGAAAGAAAGGTGATGAAGAGTGTAAAGAGAGAAAACGTGAGAAAGATGGTGAAAATGGAGGAAGAACAGTGTGATGTCTGGGTGGATGAACAGTAAATCAAAAAAACTAAACTTTAAAAAAGAGATTGTAACATGAAAACTAGAAAGAATTGGAGGAAGATGAAGAAGAAGCAAATCTAGACCTTGGAAAAAGGAAGAACTTCTATAAAGAGACTAAGATGAAAAGAAGAGCAGAAGGAGAAGAAAACATGAGAAGAACAAAGTGCAGACCTACGGATGAACAGTAAAAATACAAGATAGAATCTTGAGAAACTTGAAATAACTTAAAAACGGAAGAGAATTAGAAGAAGAGAAAGAAGAAGAAGTTAAAGAGCACTTACAAACATAGAACTTGGTAGAAGAAAGCAAGAGGAGAAGAGGATCAAAAGTGGGAGAAAAAGGTCGACTTAAACTAGGGGAAGAAAGAAGGACAGGATTCTAAGCTAATAATAAAAAGAAAAAGAAGAAAACTCTCTTTCCCCCTCTTGACAAAGGGTAATTATAGAGAGAACTAGGTAAAATGAAGGGTGGAGATCACATTTGATGAAGATGGATGGTTGGGATTAGAGGAGATTAGGGTTTGGATGAAGAGAGGAAAGGGGCTCCCCTTGGCTTTCCTAATAAGGAAGAGATCTCCTCCTATTTTCTCTCCAAGAAATTCTCTCCAAGATAATTCAATAAAATCCTTTAATTTACCTCCGTTCACACCAAAAAAGGAATGGCGACTACTCCTTTTACTTGGTCAAGGAGGGAGGGGCACCCTAGGGCATCCCTTGCCTTGATCTTGTTACGCTTTTGCCCTAACCCTTCTACTAATTACCTTGGACACCCTGCACACACACAATTTGGATTAAGCCCATTAAGAATTTTTAATTTATGCATAAAAATCATAAATGCTTACAATTATGTAATAAAAAATTAATTCTCATGACCCTCAACCTCTTTTCATTGAATACTTAACCACAAATTAAGTTAATTTGCGTGAACAGCTCAATTAATGCAAGGTTGAGATTAAATGTAAAGTATGCATAATTGGCTAATTATGTGCATATGAAATGATATATGTGATGTGAATTATCATAAAGAAATGAGCACTCATCAATCTTCACCTGCTATAATGATTTGAAATGTGTATTTATGTCCCATTTTGAGTCGGCTTCTCTTTCGAGCGTGACTGACCCACTAGTCGTAGACCGACGACCTTTACAGTCGACCCACCGAGCAGAGGTGGCGGGACAGTCCCGGTTTACGATTTTTAGGCTAGTTCCCGTGGGCCCCCTTGCTTTGCAGTAGCGTCCGATTGGGGGGGGAACTAGCTAGAGGCCTGGCTCAATGCATTGAGCTTGTGTGGGCATACGTGGTCAGGGGCGTGGACTTGCGCTGATGAGCGTGACCCTAACTGGTCCTTGTCTTTGGTTACAATTACGGTGTCTCAGTTATCGTGTTCAAGGTGAGTGGGAGACACCCAAGACGCGGTATAAGTTATCAGTGGATGCGTCTCATCTTGCTTCTAGTGGTTTTCTTTTCTCTTGTCACTTGGTCTATGGAAATTTGACTCTAATGGTATGTGAAAGATTATCGTCTTTAATTATGTCTTTTAATTAGCATGAGTTCATATGGCATTCGTATTTAGCTATATTCATTTATTGATATTCTTGTATAGCTTATGTCAATTGATATAGTTGCCTGCCATTGTGATTTTAGCTGCAAGGTAGGGATCTGTGGGACACCTACTGAGTCAATGAAATGAGACTCACCCCTTTGTTTTTTAGGTGAGGCGTAGCAGTATTCTGGTTTCCCGCGTGGTTTTGGCGGATTGTCCTAGTGCTAGTGTGGTCCACTCCATGGTATGCCCCGTGTAGTTGTTCTCTTTTGGTTCCTATATAATTTTTAGACATGTACTTTGTACTTCTGGACTAATGTATAATTATAACACTCTGGTTATGTAAATTTTACTTCTTCTTAATGTAATTATTTCTTTAAAATGTGCCTGTGATTGTAGCTCTTTATGCACCCATAGCCTCTTTTCCAACCCTTTTGGAGCCTCATCAGCTCTTGGGTGGCGTCTATGGGTCCTAGTGGTATCGGGTTTCCGGTATCCGGGAAGCTGGGTCGTTACACTTTCACTCTAGATCGGACCTTTCATCCCGCTAGAGAATAAAAAGTCCCTTTCACTCTGGATCCGACCTTTCATCCTGCTAGAGAATAAAAAGACCCCTTTTCACTCTAAGTCGGACATCCCGTCCTGGCCAGAGAACAAAAAATGCCTCCACGTTGGCCAATACCTTCCGTCTAGAGTCGATGAATAAAAAGACCCCTCATATAGTCTACGTCGCCGATGGATTAAAGATCAAAAAGACCCCTATCACTCTAAGTCAGACTTCCCGTCCCAGTCAGAGAGTAAAAAGACCCTTCCACGTTGGCTCAGACCTTCTATCTGGAGTCGATGAACAAAATACCCCTTGCTTTGGCTCGAACCATCCATCCAAGTCAACGAATAAAAAGACCTCTTTCCTTTGGCCCAGACCTTTCGTCTTGATTTGATGAATAAAAGACCCTTTTGCTTTGACACTAACCCCGTGGCAACGAATAAACCACGTTAGCTCTCGGCACTTTGTTAGCGCTGACGAATAAACCCTTGGCTCGAACCTTCCGCCCGAACCAACAAGCATACAAACTTCTCCCATCCGAGTCGATGAATAAACAACTCTCTTTGCTTTGGCATTGACCCTATGCCGATAACTAAACCTTTCTTGGGCTAAAACTCCTTGGCCCGTGTGCTCACCGCGGTGAAGCGAACCCCTCATCCCTTCCTTGAAGGGGTGAGCACTTTCCTACAAACTCACACTAGGCTGACAGCCTATCGGCTCGTGAAATGATATGGCGAAGAATCTACACCCGCAAGCCCCGCGCGCTCATCCCTAGTTTGCGCCACCCATGAGTGGGGGGCATTTGTGGACCCTAAGAAAAGAGAGAAAAGGAGGGTAAAGGGTGGCCCACACACAAATGGGCCAAACCAGACGCGAAGGGCCCAAAAGGAGAAGGGAAAATGCGCAATATGGAAAAGAGGAGGGGGAAGAAATAAAAAATGGGAATTTCTAAAAAAGGGTGAAATAGGAGGAAATTACGTGACACTGTTCTTCCAGTGTCAATATCTCACCTCGCATGTTCTCATGTCTCCCACGGAGTCTTCCCTCACCTTGTTGTCTGGCGACGAAACCACGGCAGCGGCAGCCAAGCCTCTTTAGTACCAGGCCAAGACTAGAACCAGTGGGGAACAGCAGTGTCCGATGTGCCTTCGCGGTAGCTCGAGCGTGAGTATTTAATGCCCAGAAGCTATTTTCCCCGATGGCAACGGCGCGCAGCCCATTCCGGTAAGGCTACCCCCCGCCGGCAACGAGGCAAGGTGCACGGCCACCCCACAAGGGGAAACTCCCCTCTGCCGTGCCCTACGCAGAAGCGACAACTGTAGCATCAACGGGACAACATCCAACGACGACAGTGGCAATAGCAGTAGTAGAAGAATCTGGAGGCGGAAGGCGTCTTCGAGCGGGACCCTTGGCGCCGCGATAAGAAAGGGGCCTACACAACTGATAAGGGGGTTCATAAGATCTTCTACAAGAATTCGGACGGGAGAAAACTTCTGTGAGAGTTCTCCTTGGAGAGTTCTCTTCTACTACATTTTTTAGGTCCTCCATCCAGCTCCCAGCTCCTCTAATCCTGTGTGTCAAGAAGTTAGAGAGTTAAAGGGGAAACGAGAGTGTGAGAGATATTGTAAGAGGGTGGGTTCTTCTCCATTCTGTTATTTTTTCTTTGTTTCACCTCCTGTTTCACCTTGCCTGATATGCAGTCTCTCGGATGTAGCCTTATCATATTTGAGAAAGAATAAAAGTGCAGGGCCTTGGCCTTTGATCTTCTTCCCTGTGAACATGGTGCCCGTTTCTCCTGTATGTGCATATATAAGTACAGTATAGATATATATATTTATATTTATATATTGTGCTTCTTTTAATCTTGCTCTCTTAGTAGTTGTATGAACCGCTATTCAATCTTTTACTTTTGTCTATGCATCGTTCATATAGCGATCCACTTATCATCCTAGTGGACACCGGCCAGGGGTTTGGCTAACTCCATAGCGATGATTCCGGGTTACTAACCATCGGGAATCCTTTAAATTTCTTCCCCACAATGATTTCTGTGCACCCTCAAAATCATGCTTCGGTGTTTGGCCAGCACTACCGCCATGACACCAAGAGGGTGAGGTATATGGGGCTCGCCCCAGATCGAGCATTCTATAATCCTCTTCTCAATGTTTTCCTTCTTTTTAGTGGGAGATGCATGCGACGACTAGAATGGAGGGTTCCGGGTTTGCATGATCCCATAAGTAGGATTCGGAATCCACGCCCCCTTCGGGCTCCTTCGGGTCGCTCCCCTATCTGCTTTAAGTAATAATAATAATAATAGGTATGTATATACAAAAAAGGTTGTTCAAAAAAAAAATTCAGTTGTGTGCCTTTCTCGCCGAATCCAGGTTTTTTGAATTCCACGTGTCTCGTTTCTATCCACTCATCCCCTCGAGGAGCCATGAGGGTGATTCCACGGCTATTGCCACTTCGATGCGCACCCATTCACTCCCTTGGGGGACCCGTGAAGGCGGTTCCTTGGGTGTTGCCGCTTCCGTGCACACCCTTTCTATTTTGGGGGCATCTCGGAGTTTCTCCGTGGATGTGCACCCGATTACATCTCCCAAACGTTCTGGGTCAAGGGGAGATGCTGTCGGATTTTTGCTGGGTAATCAAGACTGAAAACAAAGAGAGAATGGAACAATGAATTGACTGAACTCAAAGGACCAGCTTGAACAGGTCACTTAATATAATGTCTAGAATGAATCAATATGTGTTAGACAAAAGAAGCACCAAAACCATACCCCTGGGAATTGCTGCAAGAAGTTGAACAAGAGAACAAAAACAAACATACGAAGAATCAATGCTTAGATTAAAACAAAATCAGAAAATCGAAGCCTCTGTAAGTGCGCAACTCCATGCATCATTTTCAGAATTTGAAGCACTGTGACTGTAAGGACTCATGCAATTTCAATAGATTGCTCAAAACAAAATTGAACAAAAAAATGATCTACTAATGAACATGCTTATGGGAACTGTTGCAAGAAAAGGAATGAAGGAAAGAAACAAAAAACATGTGAAGGACTAGTGTTCAAATAAAAATCATCATAAAAAAAATCAGAATCTGAAATAATCGGTAGTTGCACTTGCATTGCATACAGGCCTTGAAGCCCTGTTACTGCAGGGGTCAACCCCATGGGTCGACCCCTTGATCAGTACCTCCTGTTTAGGCCATTCCCCCCTTTGATCTACATGATGGTCTCTGTAGAAGAAACTTCTACAAGTATGAAAAGTGAATCCCCATTGAATTTGTCATATAAATAATCAAACATTCTATATGATCATTGATTTTCCATGGGCTTTGAATGCGTGCTTGCCATGATCCCCCCGATATATCTAATGGTGAGTTGTGGAAAGCCGGATTATGTCCGGGTGAAAACTCTCATTATGCGTGAGTTAAATACTCCGCCTCGTATCGAGGATTTCCCGGCTTGAATGTATAATGAAACTTTGCATGCCGAGCATAAGGATTTACAAAGGCGTGCCCTTGCATGTTCTGAAGTCATAAATTTCCTGGTGTATACGAGCCATGCATTGATTTACGTTACATTTTGGTCTCATGCCTTGTTTTCAGGCGGAAAGAACAGATTTGGGCTTTTGGTGTGGGGCAAGTCAACTTGGCCAATCTCCAAGTCGACTTTGTAAGGTTTCACACAGCACCTACGGGCGACGTAGCGGATAACAAAAATTCATTTTCCCGATCTCGGTGTTGTGGAAAGCTTAATCTGTGCTCTAATCGATGTTTCTAAGACCCTAATTACGGGTTGTGTGTTTCACCTTGCGCGAAACGACGCTGTCCGTGATGCCCGAAGCATAATATCGAATAGCACAGCTGTACGGCCTCTAGATCAGATCCACATGGACCCTTGCGCAGCGACGGTACCTCCCCGACGTAACTTTCCCCGACTCTATCACCTTCTGGAGAGAGAGAGAGCAAGGGGGGAAAAGGGGGGAGGCTAATCCTCCTCTTAGGCTTAATGCTTGATTAGCCTAAGAGGTTGGAAGGAGAAGGCTCAAATGAGCTTCACGTAGGTGCCATATATATAGAATTTGGACCCTTTTCTAAAGACCTCCAAAGGACCAAAATTGTATATATAACCTTTCCATTATTATACATATGTATTAAGCCCCATTTACACTCCTTTCCAAAAGGAATTAAAAGGAAATAATACATACATTTGTATAAAAATAATTCGTCACCCAAGAATCCATTGTGTGTGATCCTCTAGACCCATAGTCACTCTAGTTTATGGCGCATTAACTTCTAATTCTTAATTAGAAGTAAATTAAACGTATTATTCGCTTCTACAAGAGCCAAATAATAGTTTAATTCATTCCGAACCTTCGATCACGTTGGGTCAAGCAAATCCGCGTGATCCTAGAGGACCCCGGGTTTAAACCAGCCTGTCTGGTACCTGTAAATCCACAGTTACCGCATCGATATAACCCCTCGCTCCTTCTATGAGTCTGGTACGATCGAGGGTATGGTTCCTATCAAACCCCATGATTGTGCCATTTGACTATGACCTCCTTAAAGTGTATGACGTCCGTTCTAAACGAACTCACACGACCCTGGCCAGGGATTTAACGGAGCGTCAATGTCATGACCCATTAATTGTCTGATATATACTCGACAGTGAGCGATCCCTTCTTGACCATTGACGATCTTCACACGTATCCTGGAGTGGTTAATGACTCGGCAACTCATGACTTATGGTTAAAGTCACTTAGCCAAGTAATTAAACCATTCTAGTCATCGTGTAAGATCCGATCAATGTCTCAGGTCAAAGGACCAACGATGCTACTGAGACAGTTGGATCTTCAGTTGACATTAGGTATAATCAACCATCTGAAGATCCAATAGTGGATCAGTTCAGTGTACATCCTCCAAGGACATACACCTACACATATGTGTTGGTGCCCCGCACCAATGGCCATGAGACTGGTCACTGACACATCATGTGTACTGGTTTAATAGGTAATCAAAGTCCCCGGGTGATTACCCTCCAACTAGGAACAGTTTAAGGTATGTGTACATGTAAAGTCAATCTCATGTTCGAGATCCCATCTCGAGCTGACTTTACAACCACATATCCTAGGGACAATGTAAAGTAACACAATCGCATATTTACGCTCAAACACCACTTTATTAAAAATGAACAAGATCGTACAACTATTGGGCCTACCCGACCCGAAATTGGCTTGTAGTACACCAACACTAACAATCTCCCACTTGAACTATAGCCAATTGTCCACAACTTTGAGGCCCATCTTATCCCGATGGCTCTCAAATACAGTCTGTGTCAAAGGCTTAGTCAGTGGATCTGCTATGTTATCTTCTGACGGTACACGCTCTACCGCCACATCTCCACGATCAATAATCTCCTGAATAAGGTGAAAGCGCCTGAGAACATGCTTTGACCTTTGGTCAGATCTCGGTTCCTTCGCCTAGGCGATGGCCCCATTATTATCACAAAATAATGGGATGGGTGCTGATATCTCGGGAACTACGCCAAGTTCCAAGATGAATTTCTTCATCCAGACGGCTTCCTTAGCAGCTTCAGGTGCAGCAATATATTCCGCCTCCGTCGTCGAATCTGCAGTCGTATCTTGCTTGGAGCTTCTCCAACTAACTGTCCCTCCATTTAACATGAATACAAATCCAGACATGGATTTACAGTCATCGGGATCTGATTAGAAACTAGAATCTGTGTAAGCTCTAAGCTGTAGGTCCTCTCCTCCATAAAGCAGAAAAAGATCCTTAGCCCTTCGCAGGTACTTAAGGATACCCTTTACTGTCTTCCAGTACTCCTCGCCTGGATATGCCTGATATCTACTGACAATTCTTAAAGCATTGGCAATATCAGGCCGTGTACATAGCATTGCATACATGATTGACCCTATCGCCGAAGCATATAGTACCTTATTCATGTGTGCCACCTCCTCAGAAGTTTTAGGACTCATCCCCTTGGATAGGTAAATTCCATGTCTCATGAGAATGAGACCTCTCTTGGAATTTTCCATCCTAAACCTTTTGAGGATAGTGTCTATGTACATGGATTGGGATAATCTTAGCATCCTTTTAGATCTATCTCGATAGATCCTTATGCCCAGCACATAGGATGCTTCTCCCAAATCCTTCATGGAGAAAGTCTTGGATAACTAAGACTTAGTTGATGTCAACATCTCTACATCATTCCCAATGAGTAAGATGTCATCAACATAAAGGACCAAGAAGGTCACAGAGCTCCCACTGACCCTCTTGTAAACACAGGGTTCATCTTCATTCCGAATGAAGTTGAAAGATTTGACAGCCTCGTCAAATCTTAAGTTCCAACTTCTAGATGCCTGCTTTAATCCATAAATAGACCTTTGAAGTTTGCATACCTTATTAGGATGTAGCTTGGAGGTGAATCCTTCAGGCTGTACCATGTACACCTCTTCTGATAGATTTCCATTAAGAAAAGTTATCTTCACATCCATTTTCCAGATCTCATAATCCATGTATGCAGCAATGGCAAGGAGGATTCTAATTGACTTAACCATGGCTACCGGCGAAAACGTCTCGTCATAGTCAATGCCTTGCCTTTGACGATATCCTTTCGCCACTAGTCTAGCCTTGTATGTGTCAACCTGTCCATCTGCACCGATTTTTCTTTTGAAAATCTATTTGCAACCGATAGGGACCTTCCCTTCGGGTACATCAACTAAGTTCCAAACTTTGTTGGTGTACATGGACTGGATCTCTGAATCCATTGCCTCTTGCCATTTCTCGGAGTGTACACTACGGATCGCCTCCTGGTACGATTGAGGATCATCATCCTCATCGATACATACCTTAGAGGACCCCTCTGAGACATGTCCAACATATCTCTCAGGTTCTCTCGGTAGTCTACCAGATCTCCGTAGTGTTTGTGTTTCACTTTGAATAGGATCAACTGATACAATCTCATCTAATGAGTTTGTGTCTATGGGTTGTGGTTCTTGGACCTCGTCCTATTCTATCTGGCTCCCACTATTTTTTTGGAGTAGATAATCTCTTTCCAGAAATACAGCTCTCTTGTCCAATAAGACCCTTTGCTCAGAAGGGTGATAGAAATAATATCCAAACGTCTCCTTTGGATATCCCACAAACCTACACTTATCGATCCTCGACTCAAGCTTATCACTCTCGTTCTTCTTTACATGAGTAGGACACCCCCAAATTTTAATGTGATTAAAATTTGGTTTCCTGCCCTTCCATATCTCATATGGTATAGAAGGAACTGATTTACTTGAGATCCTATTCAATAAATAAGCTGCAGTCTCTAATGCATAGCCCCAGAGAGACAAGGGTAGTCCTGACATAGACATCATGGATCGGACCATGTCTAACAAGGTCCTGTTTCTCCTTTCGAATACACCATTGTGCTGTGGTGTATACGGTGGAGTCCACTGAGAAACTATTCCATGGTCTTTAAGATAAGAAGTGAATTCATGGCTCAAGTATTCACCTCCTCGATCCGATCGAAGAGCCTTAATACTCTTGCCAGTCTGTTTCTCTACTTCATTATTATATTTCTTAAACTTCTCAAAGGCTTGTGACTTATGTCTCATTAAATACACATAGCCATATCTAGAGAAGTCATCAATAAAAGAAATGAAATAGAGATAACCTTCTTTTGCTTCTATGGACATGGGTCCACACACATCCGAGTGTACGAGCTCGAGAAGGTCAACAGCCCTCTCACTATGTCTACCAAAGGGAGTCTTGGTCATTTTCCCCATGAGACACGACTCACAGGTATCAAATGGCTTGTATTCGAACGAATTCAAATACCCATTTGAGTGTAAGTGAGAGACTCTTTTCTCACCTACATGACCAAGTCTGTAATACCATAGATATGCAGAATTCACTTCATCAGCATTGAAAATTTGCATAACATTAGAACGTGTATCTAATACATAAAGACCATTGACTAATGAACCATTAGCTATGATCAAACCATTATTCATTATAGAGCACCGAGTGCTATTAAAGTCAATGTATATCCAATGTTATACAAGCCAGAGATTGAAATAATATTCTTAATAATATTAGGAACATAATAACAGTCATTCAGCTCTAGAATGACTCCTGAAGGTAAACTGAGGCGTGTAGTCCCGACAGCTTTGGCCGAAACTAAAGCTCCATTACCCATCCTCAGTTCAATCTCCTTTTTGCCCAGCCACCTTCTATTTGCCAGCACCTTCATTTAGAATTACCTTGCAATTCCTTTTCCGATGCCCAGTTTCCCCGCATTGAAAACATTTATCTTCCTTTTCATTCTTCTTGCCCTTCCCTTTGTCAACTTTGGCGAGTTGCTTACCCGTGGCCTTTTTCTTTCCCTTCCCTTTGTTACTCATGGTGGATATTTGAGAGGCCTTCCTTTTCTTGTTGGCCCGGCCAACAATCATTACAGACAAAGATGGTTTTTCTTTCTGCATGGTTCCTTCAGCACTCTTTAATATATTGAGCAGCTCTAGGAGAGTTGCTTCAATCATGTTCATGTTAAAGTTCATGATGAAGGAAGAAAAGAAATCGGGCAATGACTGGAGTATAAGATCAATGCATAGTTCAAGATCTAACTTGAACCCCAATGTATTGAGTCTTTCAATCCACTCTATCATTTTCAGTACATGGGCCTGTACTGATGAACCCTCAGACATCCGTGTCTTGAAAAGTCTTTTTGAGATATCATATCTCTCAATCCTACCCTGCTCCCCGAAGAGCTGGCGTAGATTGAGAAGTATGCTTCTACAATCAGTCTTTTCAAATTGCCTCTGTAGCTCGGGAGCCATAGAGGCCAACATGTTACATTGGGCAAGGGAGGAGTCCTCAGACCACTTGGCATAAGGTAGTAACTCGCCCTCGTCGGCATCAGGAGCTGGCTCAGAATGAACCGTGTCCAACACGTACGCAATCTTTTCGGCGGTAAGGACTATGCGTAGATTACGCAGCCAATCCGAGTAGTTCGGTCCAGTTAATCTATTTGCATCCAAGATGCCGCGGAGGGGGTTGGACGACGACATTGTAATCTGGATAAGAAATAAAAGACAACTTAGTATGTGTTCAAATTCTAACTTAGATGTGATTTTCTATCTTAGTTAGTCCCACTATTTTTCGATCGAACTATATAACCCTCAGTATATAGAACGGGAGATCAGCGAGATCAACCTAGTGGGTCTGAATCCCAACGAGACTAATGTACGACCTTGTCGAAAGCACAACAAGCCATACACCATCTCAAGGGCAGTCGACAGGCACTTGCATCTAATACAATATCCGATATTCGGCCCCCGAGAAATCATCCCCTTGTGAAAAGCACAACAAAGGATATTCTCGGTTAGATCTAACGATTATTACTACATAGCAATGAGTTCATGACCCTACCCTTGTGGAAAGCACAACAAGGCCGAGTTCAATTTCTCACCCCATTGAGGCCGAGCCTTGGAGTTTAATCCCGCCCCCAAACTCATGGACCTTGTGGAAAGCACAACAAATCCATGAAATGAAGACATTCATTCACTCCATAATGATGGAGGGCCACGACGACTCCTAGAGCCACGCTTACCAGATCTAAAATTTAAGCGCGAGGGAATTGAATTTTTTCTTGATCTCTCCCTAGGTGGTAATATAAATATATCAAATATATTTACCGTACCTAGTAGTTTGCACAAAATAAATGCATCCAATGTAAAATTAAACGTAAGTGATCATGGACTTTAACCATAATGTAACGAAGACATCCGGTCCGCTTCCGAAGCAGCTGGATCGTCCTCGTCGGGTGTGCTCCGCGCTTTCAAACTCTGACGCCGCATCAATTACAACTTTTACACGGCACGCAGGCCGGAAAAATTAAATTACATGTGACTCAAATTCCAGCAGCCCTTAGGGCGAGTACAACAACGGAGGAAGATAGAAGTACATTAGAATTTTAACAGAGAGAGAAAGGAGGTTCGCAGACCCTAATTAATTACATTATGCCAAGTCCATGATCACTTGCCAACCCATTCAAATAAATCAATCAAGGGTTTTTTTCTGAAAATAATTCTTACTTTTGAATTTAAAAATGGGATGTGCAAACAAAAGTAGGCCAACTTTGTTTAATTTTAAAAATTGAAGCATGATTAACTAAAATTAAACAGACAAGCAGGCCAATACGCGGTAAATAAAGTAAAGCACGTAAAGAACCATCATTTTCTACAGGGGCATCTAATTGAGATAATTAATTAAATTTAAATTTAAATTTAATTATCCAATAATCAAATTTAAATTTAAATTTTAAATATGCCAATAATTTAAATTTAAATTCAAACTAATTATCCAATAATTTTGTTTGAAAATAAATTTAAAATAATGCAATTATCCTTAATTAGTAATTTTCTAAAATTCAAAATTTGAATTTAATAATTATCTAATAATTAAAATCCAAATAATTAAATTTTTCATATTTAACTTAATAAAATATAAAATTTGAATTTTCTAATTATCTAATAATTAAAAATTCAAAAACTTAAATTTTACTGAAGTAACTTCAATTATTACCATTTTATCTCGAGGTAAATAGTAATTATCTCACCTCGGTAAATTCAAATCGGTTAAATAAAATTTACCATTCGACATTTACTATTGAGATAACACTATTTAACTTATGAAATAAAATTTTATTTCATTTACTGTGTATTTCCATATATATATCTCATATATATATGTACATATTAGCACATAATAAATTAAAAATTACAATTTTTTTATAATTAAAAAAATTATTGCGGGCCCCGCACGCGGGCGCCCGCCAATCCCTGCGCGGGTCAGCGCGCGCAGGCGCTGACCAGCGGCGGGGACGCGTGCGCCACGAGGGCGGCGCACGCAGGCGCCCGCCCTCGGCGGGTCAGCGCCCGCGGGCGCAGACCTGCCGGCGCCGCGTGCGCCGCCCACACGGCGCACGCGGCGGGCGCAGTGCGCCCAAACCGGCCACAAAAAAATTTTTTTTAAAAAAAAAATTGCTCCAGCGATGCCCAGCATCCTGGAAGAACGGTGATGCCCAGCATCCCCTTCTAGCAATAACAATTGAAGATTTTAATTGCCCCTAAAACATGGTTCTAAACGGCGATAAAAACACCGACCAGAGCGCGAACTTGGCCCAGATACCACTGTAAGGTTTCGCACAGCACCTACGGGCGACGCAGCGGATAACAAAAATTCATTTGCCCGATCCCGGTGTTGTGGAAAGCTTAATCTATGCTCTAATCGGTGTTTCTAAGACCCTAATTACGGGTTACGTGTTTCACCTTGCGCGGAACGACGCTGTCCGCGATACCCGATGCAGAATATCGAGCCGCACAGATGTACGGTCTCTAGAGCAGATCCACACGGACCCTTGCGCAGCGACGGTACCTCCCCGACGTAACTTTCCCGACTCTATCACCTTCTAGAGAGAGAGAGAGCAAGGGGGGAAAAAGGGGGGAGGCTAATCCTCCTCTTAGGCTTAATGCTTGATTAGCCTAAGAGGTTGGAAGGAGAAGGCTCAAATGAGCTTCACGTAGGTGCCATATATATAGAATTTGGACCCCTTTCTAAAGACCTCCAAAGGACCAAAATTGTATATATGACCTTTCCATTATTATACATATGTATTAAGCCCTATTTACACTCCTTTCCAAAAGGAATTAAAAGGAAATAATACATACATTTGTATAATAATAATCCGTCACCCAAGAATCCATTGTGTGTGATCCTCTAGACCCATAGTTACTCTAGTTTAAGGTCCATTAACTTCTAATTCTTAATTAGAAGTAAATTAAACGTATTATTTGCTTCTACAAGAGTCGAATAATTGTTTAATTCATTCCGAACCTTCGATCACGTTGGGTCAAGCAAATCCGCGTGATCCTAGAGGATGCCGGGTTTAAACCAGCCTGTCTGGTACCTGTAAGTCCACAGTTACCGCATCGATATAATCCCTCGCTCCTTCTATGAGTCTGGTACGATCGAGGGTATGGTTCCTGTCAAACCCCATGATCGTGCCATTTGACTATGACATCCTTAAAGTGTATGACGTCCGTTCTAAACGAACTCACACGACCCTGGCCAGGGATTTAACAGAGCGTCAATGTCATGACCCATTAACTGTCTGATATATACCCGATAGTGAGCGATCCCTTCTTGACCATTGACGATCTTCACACGTATCCTAGAGTGGTTAATGACTCGGCAACTCATGACTTATGGTTAAAGTCACTTAGCCAAGTAATTAAACCATTCCAATCCTCGTGTAAGATCCGATCAATGTCTCAGGTCAAAGGACCAACGATGCTACTGAGACAGTTGGATCTTCAGTTGACATTAGGTATAATCAACCATCTGAAGATCCAATAGCGGATCAGTTCAGTGTACATCATCCAAGGACATACACCTACACATATGTGTTGGTGCCCCGCACCAATGAGCATGAGACTGGTCACTGACACATCATGTGTACTGGTTTAATAGGTAATCAAAGTCCCCGAGTGATTACCCTCCAACTAGGAACAGTTTAAGGTATGTGTACATGTAAAGTCAATCTCATGTTCGAGATCCCATCTCGAGCTGACTTTACAACCACATATCCTAGGGACAACGTAAAGTAACACAATCGCATATTTACGCTCAAACACCACTTCTTTAATAATGAACAAGATCGTACAACTATTGGGCCTACCCGACCCGAAATTGGCCTATAGCACACCAACACTAACATACTTCCCCTTCTTCCAGCACATTTTCTTCTCTCTGGCAGGGGCCCAAGTCGACTTGCCCTTGGGGCGAGCCGACTTGCCCCCTGGGCCCTTGCCCCCCTTTAAAAAAAAGAAAGAAAAAGAAAGAAAGGAAATGCAATAAATGTATAAAAATAAATACGATAAAAAGCAAGTAATAACAATGGTACTCAACATACAAAAAAAGAAGGGAGTCAAATGACAACAAAGGAAAGGAAGAAAGATAGAAAGAAAAGGAAATGAATGGAACAAAGGGAATGAATGAATTCCAGACCTGCCAGTTGCTTTGGTCGATCGAACTCCCCTATTCGATTGACCGAACTCTGAAACAACTTGAATCCTTAAACCCTGGGAAGTTCGGCCGACCGATCAAAGGCTCATTGGTCGACCGAACCCCCTGTTTTCAAAAAAGAGACAAAGAAGTAGCAAACAAGAAAGACACAAAACAACATAACATTTGAAGCTTTGATAATCAAAGAAAAAAATAAAATAACGACACTAACAAAAAAATTAAAACACACCCATGCTTCAAAATAAACAAAAAATCAAATAGCCAAATAAAAATTACGATAATAAAAATAACAACTTAACAAAATACACTCGTGCATTTAAATGAAAATTAAATAACCAAATAATAATAATAATAATAATAATAATAATAAAATGAGATAATAAGGTCTGTTCCACAGCCTCACTCTCCCGAGACCCGGTGTGAAGGGAAGATCAACGTCGCCCCGCTAATTCAGACTTGGACTTTGGGAACCATCCCGATATGTCCACGATCGGGCATTACCTTGGGCAGATAGCTCAATAAATCAGACTCGTTTCCACTGGGATTTGATCCCGCTCTTTTATTAAATTTGTCGTATGCTCAGCATACATTTGCACGAGTTTTGTATCGCTCTTCGTCATGCTTTCAACACGGACCTCCATCCGAACACGAAATGATCGGTAAGCGACCAATATAATTTAAACATTTTCACCCCATCGAGGGGCATTTTAACACGATTTACGAATTTCATTATCCCATTTCATTAATGTTAATTTCAGGCTGTAGAGCCCCTTTTCCTGGTGATCAATCAAGGGTTTTCCCCTCTTTGAGGGGGTGTAAATAACGTTGTGGCCTTTACGGGACATCAGGTTTTTGTCCCGACATGAAACTCACAATCGTCTGATCAGTCAGACGGAGCGCACCAGTGGCTTCTTTGAAGCTTGAATAAATCCTCACTTTGTGACTGGCATGCCCATGAACTAAATTAACAAATGAATGAATTAAATAAATGAATAAAAAGATAATCCCAAAAGTGCATCCACACACTCCCTCCATCCCGCATCAACTTGGTATAAGAGCTTAGGGAACTGGGTTGCTCCATCAAACCTTCGAAGTTCGAGGTCAAACCCCTTCCAAGCAGAGGAGTATGATGGGGAATGAAGATGGAGCAAGCTGGTGACCAAGAGATGATCACGGTCTCCTCTGGGGTCGCGACCAGAACGCAGCCCTGTGGGGACTGTGATCTGATTTCTACATCCGAGCCACCACCAGTCAGCCATTCGACATTTGGGAGCCCTAGATTCACCATTTTCCATATTTAATCACTACTATAATGTCATTTCCCCTTCCTTAATCCTCCTATAAATGTATCCCCATGCTATCTACGAAAAATGGAATGAAATAGAATCGATTTTATCCATGGCTGTGTTCCTCCCATTTTTGGGATCCGAGAGAGAAGCCCTAGTTCGAGATACGAAGGCTCGATCCATCATGGAGGTGGAGCATGAAGCGTTGATTTCATCGTCCCTGTGAAGGGGGCGGGTGAGAAGCCCCAGTCGAAACTCTGCGTTCTTCCTCCTCTACCAACCACCGTCGCCGTCCATCCCCACTGTCACCTCCACCGCTACCAACTCAAAATCCCACCACCACCACCATGATGGAGACGGAGTGAGCAACCCGGTTGCATCACCCTTGAGATGAGGACGGGCGTGAAGCCCCAACTGAGCTCCTCCTTCCTCCTCTAGCCACCCCACCATCGCCGTCCACCTCCACCACTGACGTTCTCCTCTCCCTCAAACCACCTCCATTCTCCCCCTTATATATCTACTTATTAGATAAATATCTACTTTATAGTCCACCTTCCCTCCCTCCCTGACCTTCCTCCCAGCTTCCAGCAGCCCCAGGAAGCATCTAATCGTCATCCACAGTCGCCGCTAAGCCCCTTGGTCAAACGGAGCATGATGCGGGATGGCGTCGGCCAGTTGCAGAAGACGACGAGAACGCAGTTTCTCGAGGCTCCGCCTTCAAACAAGATCGTGGTCCCCATCAGGACTACCTTCAGAAGGCGGCCCCTAAGGTGACTGCGATCAACAAGCCCCCTCCCGACAACTTCCCCGAGCTTTGGTTGAAGAAAGTTGAAGACCCCTCCCTCCGTCCCACATCAAAGGACCCCTAGCTAATGGTTTAAACTAGGTTTAGTACTACAATTAGTGAAAATTAAAAATTAAAAAATATATAAAAATATTTTTTTAATAATCTAAAAAATAATCAAAAATCCAAAAAAATCTAAAAAAATTCTAAAAAAATCTCAATTATGTCTATGCATTTGCTATTTATTTTGTCTTCGCCTATTTAATAAGGCTTACCCCCCTTGACCCTACTATCATGTCTGCACTGTTATGGCAGGGGTTTAAGTCAGAGAACAAATCTAATTTCTTTGTTAAGTGTGTAGGACACAGGTTCTAAGCATTGCCCGCTCAAGTTTTCATCATTCTCTGATAGCTTTTGCCTAAAGTTCTGCTCACCCTTCTTGATTTGTCTCGCCTCTTCATTACCAACCATGTCTCGAGTCAAAACTTTCTTGTCCCACCTATCCTTCTCAGTCTCTGTTCAATCTCTCCTCATCACATGACTCCATAAGAGGACTCTCTATATGCTTGTGAACGCGGTGGTTCTATGCTTCATCTGGATCATCAATTGTTACTGAATTGTATGTTTGTTTGTTTTGAATTTGCATGATTATCTTTAGCTATATATTACTTGGGAAAATCTAAAAAAATCATAAATCATAAATTAAAAAAAATAAAAAAGAAGGAAAAGTTCTGCACTTCATAGGTAAGCATGTAAGTTTCTCTCTCCCTTATCCTATGCATCTTACTATATGGTATTTAGTTTATTATATCATCTCAAGGACTGGCTGGTTCTCCATGTGTTTTGGGATTTGAGTTTCTATCAAAAATAGTAATGATCTAGGGGCACACTGCTAATCGTCAGATAGGTCGTTGGGTTGAATGGATTAAGGGAAGATGAACTCTATCTCGCACGTCGTGATTGTGAGAAGATTCTTGACCCTTATTTGTTTGGTCTATTATCCTGGAGTATTATCTATTTTCTCTTTCTTTGCATATTATTTTTATGATTTCTTTTGCTTTAGCCCAGCATGCATCATGTACTTTTTGAGCTTTCACATCTCATTATTCATCGAAGGTCGCTCTCTAGCAATGGTTAATTGTGCTTAAAATATTGAATAAGAGATGCTCATTCCATTCAGAATTTGAAAGTCATCTCTGAGCTAGTTACTCAGTCCAGTTGGTCAACATGATTCCTATATGATTTTTTTTCCTCCTTCAATTCAATTTAGTTCAGTTCAATCAATACTTTTCTTTTGATCCGCTCATTAGCTGTGCACCGCATGATGGTAAAATAATTATCGCAACTCACCGGGCTAGCGACACCTCCATTAATGAGTGAAACCTGTAGCCAATCAGGGTTAGGGTGCCTCTTGAGCAAAAGGTTGATCAACTTTATCTTTTCAATTTTTCCTTCTCTATCATTCTAGATAGGAGTCATTCGTGCTAGCTTGTCCTTGTGGTTAGTTTAGAGTTTTCTAGATAATTCCCATCACTTGTCGGTTGTGACAGGTGTCTTCTTAACTTGGTACTTATTTTTGTAGTCCATTTCGCTTCATCTCTGCTTCATTCTCACTTCATGTCACCTTCACTCCTTCTCTGCTCACTACCTTGCGAAGCAGATACCAAGGAGGGGCAATCTATAGACACCTATTTTTGACCCACCAATTGAGCCATTTCTCTTATTCATATTAGTAATGCCCAAATTGGTCATTACTTTTGAACCATCGTTTGACTTATTTTGAGCCCATGAAGTCCATTTTCAAGTCCATCAGGCCTTGGAGGTCAAATCCCATGTTCAAGTCACATCAGCCTGAACGCAACCCATCGGGTGACCACGCTTTTGACTGAACATGGTCGTACGATAGGCCGCATTCATAGAAATCCATTAAGTCCACCCAGAGCCCATCTCTTCTAGTCGTAATCACTTTGGAATCCAAGTTTGGGAGGTTTGGGGGTGATTGTTTTGATCTAAATCGGTTCCTCATCATCCTAGAAACCTTTCTACACCCATCTTGAGTGGAATTCTCACATTAGGACTAATCTTTCTAGAGGTTATCCTCCAAGTCTGAATTAGGGTTTCTCATCCCCTATAAATAGACCCCTAAGGTCTAGGGCTTTGGGAGATCCTCAATTCAAGTTTGGACGAGGTTATGCAACACTGTTGAATCTCCACTTCATTTGACATCAACCAAGGAAGCGTCCTCCTTCTTGTTCTTTTAGTTTCTTCTTGTTCTCTCTTGTCTTGCTTTGCACTATATCTTTCATTGCATGCTAGTCTAGCATATCTCTCTACTTCATTCTACTGCATTCACACACACACACCCTAAAAACTTCTAGATAAATAGGGCTTAAAAACCCAACCCCCCCAGGTGTGTTTCCCTCCTTTTGCATGTTCTATTACATAAAGGGATAGATACTCCACTTGATCAAGTGTAATTGGGTTTGCTCTTGTTTAAACTGTTGCAGGAACAAGTAGGTAGCAAAACGTGAGGCCCTTGCTCCTTGGCTTGCAGAAGAGAGAGGAAGAATAGAACCATAGTCTACCACACTTAAAGCTTAAACATGGCACTCACAGGGACAACGTTCAGAATGCGCCACTCCTAGTGACCACATTCTCAATCAGAGAGAATTCTGGCTAGTTCTTCACAGGTCCAAAAAATTTAGTTGAATTTCATATTCTTTTACGCAATTACATTGGTGGTGATCATGATCCTTCTTTTCCCTTCATCTTCTCTGCTGACACCTATTTTTAGCCTTCAAGTTAAGTAATTCTCTTATTCATCTTATTGACGTCCCAGATTGGCAATCGCTTCTAAACTATTTTTTGACCCATTACGAGCCCATTCTGTCCATTTTCCTGGCCCATTAAGCCTCGAAAGATTAATTTTCTCAATTTCCACATTTTGGCCAATCTAGCCTTATCACGGTCAGTGTACCAACTGCATTCTTCAGGTCGCGGTCGCCCAAACAACCTCATTTTCAGAAGAGTTCCCTGCTCGGCCAGAACACATCTCTTCCGGTCGAGGGCACCCTAGAGTCCTTGTTTAAGGTCTCTATCCCAAGGTTTTCACTCCAGATCACTTCCTATATACCTTAGGGATGTTATCGAATGATTTTCCCAATATTTTATTGATCTAGGACTCTATTATCTATGATTATCCTTCAACTTCGACCTAGGGTTTCAAAACCTCTATAAATACCTCTCATAGCCTAGGGCTCCGAGGGGGGGGGTGATTTTGGATTTGGGGTGAAGCTCTGTCACACTGCTTACTCTCTTCTTCGACCCCCAATCAGACAGGGAAGTTCTAAGTCCTCTTCTTCTAGGGTTTTCCTTCTATTATTTTTCCTTTTTTCTCTATTACACTCTTTCATTCTATCATCATTGCATGCATGCATACACTGCTCTTTAATCTCCTCTTCTACTTTGTTTCTATAATCACACAACACATACCTACTCTTTTTGTTCCCCAAGCAGGGGTTAAACACCCAACCTCCCAAGTATCATCCCCTTCCTCTTGCATGTTTATGTTTCTTAAGGGATAGATGCTATACATCATTATAGTTATAATGGGCTTTGCTTCTGTTTTCTTTGTTTCACAGGTATAGGTAGGTATAAGAGTGTGAGGCCCTTGCTCTTTGGCCGGTTGAAGAGTGAGGAAGAGCTGAACCTTCATCTCCCGCACCCTTGTTCTAAACGTGATGGTCCCAGAGACCGCGTTCATGAAGTCGCGGCCTCCACGGAGACCGTGTTCTCAGCTAGTGCTCAACTGATATTTCATAGTTGGCCCCTTTATTTCCAAGGTAAGTAGTACGATCCCAGTAAGTTTTCTTACTGTTCTTCATATTATCAATCCTTGGTGGTGATCATAGTCCTCTTTTCTTATTCCTTTATCGCATGCTCCAGTGTTCATTAGTTCCCGAGGCATACTTCGCACTTGCAACTTTTCTGGCAATCACGGTGGGACCTCTAGTTCCCATCACGCCTTTCTTGCCCTCCTGCCATCTCTGTGTGTTTGTGTAGTCCTGTTTAGATAGAGTTTCCTCTGGTTTTCCATTTATTTTCCTATTTTTTTTAATTCTGGCAGTCCTTGGTTGAACGTGGCATCTACAGTAGCTACGTTCTTCTAAATGTGGCAACTGGGCAGACTGCGACCTCGATCACAGTACCTCAGGGACCAATGCCTTCAGGTAAGTCTTCTCTTCGAGTCCCAGCATTATTTTTTAGATTGCCTATGTGATTTGCCCTATATTTTGTATATTTGTCCATTGTATCATGCTCCTTACTCATTGATTGCATTACCTTATAATGTTGAATGCTAGTTTTTAGGTTAGTTTTGCATGCACTCTAGTGCACATAGGTTGATGCATATATTTCATAGTTAGTTGTTCATATAACCCCTGGTGTAGTGTATTCCTCTCGATCGCATATTCCTTGTGGTTGAGAAGGGGACCCATCGAGGGACCTCCGTAAGTCTTGTCGAGCCATGGATTCCCACACAGATGCTTAGTATAGGTTGTATCCATCGTCCCTTAGTGTCTACATCTACATCATGTGTGAGATTCAAGCCCTAGGTCAACCCAGAGTTTGGGACCCTTTTCCCTTTACGATTCCTATTTCTTGAGCGAAACTTTGCTTAATTAAAATATTAAAAGGTCAACCAAAACTCTTAAAAATAATTTTGCATCATTCTAACTTGTTTGATCTGGGTGAGACCCTATCCATTTAGTTTTTATGTGTTCTTAGACTCTTGATAGAATACAGTCTAATTAGAGACCGCATTCTGGAATGCGCCCTCTATGGTGACTGCATCCAATCAGGCCCCTTTGTGTTATATCGATTTTACATCCTCGTTCTTTCTTCAGGCTTCTGCGTGTTATCTCAATTATTTTTAAGCATGTTATAAGCATTTTCACTTTGTTTGATTATTTCATAGTTGCATTTCCATTATTTTCGCATACATAAGTTGGCTACCCCACCTGTTCCATAGAGCCTAGATGCAATCTGCCCAATAACAATGTTCTAGAATGCGGCCTCTATGTGAACCGCATTAAACTCCCGAGGGGTACCTTTTGTGTTATGTTATGTTAGACTTTAGGCTAGACTTGCATGCACGCCGGTGCACCTAGGTTCATGCACATTTCTCATATTTAGTTATTCATACCCCCTTTGGTGAGTCTATCCCTCTCGGCTGCGTATTTCTCGTGGCCGACAAGAGGACTTATCCGAGGACCTCTGTAAGTCTCCGTGAGCTGTGGATTCCCACACGGATGCCGAGCTGGTTGTACCTAGTGCGCCCATAGCTAGGTCATGCATCCGTGAGCATTGAGTGTACCCTTAGTCCACCTGGAGTTCCAAACTTATTCCCCTCGGAACCCTACTTCCTGAGGGAACACTTAAACGATCAATCCATTAAAAGGCTAAAAGGAACTCCTAAAAAGTTTTTTAGAGCATCATTGCAAATTGTTTGAATTGGGCGAGACTTTGTTTTCTATCCCCTTCCTTGGCTTGTATTTATATTGTATTTTTTGTATTTTGAGTGAGGTCTCCTCTTCTGCCTCTCATGGAGTCCCATCTCAATTCTGTGTATCATCCTTATTCTTCTCCCTCTACCTCTTATTCCCGTGTGGAATCCTCTTCTCACACTAGCCCCTCTTCCAGTGGACCCTCACAAGAACGATATGATCTAGTGATCTCCTTAGCCAAATGGACCCTAGTTAGGCCCAAAAATTCCTTGCTAATCCTCAAAATGGGCTTTCCCATGCTACTGGTCCAAGAGGCCCACGTTCTAATATCCCATCCAGGTCCATGCACCTTACTACTCTCGGAATGGCTGGCTATTCTTGTCTTTAGCCCAGATCCCCATATCCAGCCCATTATCCTCAACCTGGCCCATATCCACATCCTCATTCTCAAGTTGGCCCACATACTCCTCAATCTCTTCCTACTCAGGAGATGATCTCTAAGGCCTAACGCCAGTTTGATGAGCTTCAAAAGCAGGTTGATCATAAACCCTCTGTCAAGATTCCCTTTGCATTTCAAAATCTCTATCTTTTGATGTGCACTACACTCATCGTTAAAAGTCGTGCCATAATTTTAAAAATAACTCCACTCACTCACTAAAAAGATATTAAATATAAGTAGAGTGGTAAGAACAGGTCGATCCCACGTAGAAGAAATGTTTTTCTTTTAAGCAAGTTGGAAAATTCTTATGTTTTGAAAATCAAATTTTGAGTGAGTTTAAACTAAAGGAAAGTAAAAGTGCATGAACTTGAGACTAAAAATAAACCTATCTAAATAATTTGAGAGGCTTAAAGAAGAGAATTCGGGAGGAGATAGAGAGAACTAGAAAAATACAATTGAAAAAGATTGAATTTTTATTGTTAAGAAAAGATTACAATGTCTATGAAAGTCAAAAATTACAACTTGAGTAAACTAAGGGAATAAGGAAGAAATCGAGCCAAAAAATTTGAAGAATAGCGCCGTCGTCTCCTTGCCGAGCCTTGGAGGAAGATCGCCCTGCCTTAGAAGTAGACGTCGCCTTTAGAGCATCAAAATAAGAATCTTCATCTTGGGATGTGTGAAGAAAATAGATGAAGGAAAGATAGATAGAAGATGAGGAAGGGAGTTAAAAATAGTAAAACAGAGCTAAAAATAGAGCAAGAGAAAAATAGAAATAACTTTAAAACCAGAGAGAATAAGATGTGGTAGAAGAGAAAGTTGTAGATCTAGATGATAGAAAGAAAGTTGATGAAGAGTGTAGAGGGAGAAAATGTGAGGAAGAGGGTGCAAACTGAGGAAGAATAGGGTGGTGTCTGCGCAGATGAACAGTAAATCAAAAAAAATAAACTTTGAAAAAGAGATTGTAACTTGAAAACTAGAAAGAATTGGAGAAAGATGATGAAAAAGAAAATCTAGATCTAAGAAAAATGAAGAACTTCTATGAAGAGGCTAAGATGAAAATAAAAGCAGAAGGGGAAGACAACTTGAGAAGAACAAAGTGCAGAACCGTGGATGAACAGTAAAAACGCAGGACATAACCTTGAAAAACTTGAAATAACTTAAAATGGGGAGAGCATTAGAAGAAGAAGAAGAAGAAGAAATTAAATAGCACTAAAATGAATAACTTTGTAGAATAAAGAAAATTTAAAAGACGAACAGAAGCGCATGTAAAGAGGCTACGAAAGGGCTAAGATCTTTTTTTCAATTTGCTCTGGGTGACTTTTTATATAGTGCAGGGGTTTCCCACGATTGGAGGCTTCGGGATCAAGTTAAAATCTGACTTTTTATTATCAAATCTTGCTCAAACTAGGTCTCTTGCCATCAAAGAGTCCTGTTTGCATCAAAACATGGAAAGATAACTTCCATTAGAGTAACTTGGTTCTGTTTCTGCCTCAAACTGTAAATGGCGACCACTGTAGTGCCATTAATTCATAAAATAGCGGCTTTTCAAATGGGGGCAATTTCTTTTTTCCATATTTTGATATTTCTCACTATTCCATATAATTGAATAAATGACTTTCTGGATGGGCGCTCATTCATTTTTCTATTTTTCTTGATTTTTCTTCTGATATTTTTGTACAAGTAATGGGCGCCCCTTTATATGGTAGTTCATTCTTTTTCCAAGGAATTGGCACCAGAGTGAGCTATCGTTCATTCTTTGTTTTCTTTTCCATTTCCGTACAAGGGATGGGCGGCTCTCAAAGTGTCGCAGTTTGTTGAATGGGCACCCTTTGAGAAGGGCGTTCATTAATTGGCGTCTAGAGCTTGGTCGCTCATTCCTAAAAATTTAGAAAATTTAAAATAATCAATGTTCTTTATTTTAAAATGAATTATGACAATTGTGGATTTTTTTAAATATTTCTCACATTATTATTTTGACTCAAAATGATGATAAAATCATGCAAACTTAAATTAATGATGTGAATGAGATTTTGGCCATATTAATGCACAACTATGCTTATTAAATGCTCAAAGATGATATATGTGATGTAAATTATGATATAAAATATGACACTCATCACACCCCCCAACTTACTCATTACTAGGCCCTTAGCAATGTATCTAAATTAAAATTCAGGTCCGACAAGAGTTTACAAAGTTTATACTTTCATATCTAGCTCTTCCTTCATAGAATTAACCAAAGATTAGGAATCCAGAATCATTAATGCACACTAGTCTTCGTTTGAAAATTTAGGAACATGATCAAGAATACAACTCAAAGTTCAATAGCACTTGTGCATGTGTAATACTATATCCATATCATAGACAATTGCATCCCACATTTGTTATTCCAAGCAAGTGCCTTTCAACCCTACACCTCTTAATCATAGCATTAAGCCTACTAACTTTTTATCTGCCTTATTTATTTGTCCCCTTTTGGGATCTTTTTTCTACACACATGATGCTGCACTACCCTTCACTGCTTAACATGAACCTCGACTCTTGTCTTAGGAGAAGCAGGCCCAGTTACACAGGTGAATGTTCCCTTTTCCGTTTTACGTGAACCTCAACACGTCTTAGGTGAAGCAGGCCCGATTACGAAGATTCGGGACATTTTTCATGATGTTTCTTTTTTTTTTTCGTTCTTTGTTTTTTTCCATTGTGCTTTTGCACTTATTTGATAAATAACTTGGCAGAAAATTTATAAAAGATCTCTTAAGAAGTGCAGAGTATCAAACAAATATACCCAAAATAGCAGAAGGCTTATCCCGCTTATTTCATTAGCGTGCAGAGTGATTTCTTTTATAAAGTGCACATGAACTTTAAAGAGATTCTTAAATCAATTTTCCATGGCTAGATCGAAGGAATTTTCCATCATCCTTCTCCCTAGTCTTTTATATTCTAGAATTACTTTCAATTCAAGCATGAATCAAGAAAACTTAATTGAAGATTTCATCTTTTTACTTTTCATGTTCAATGCAAGACAACTTAAAAGATATGCAAAATAATATACAAGAACTCATGTCAGGTTGTACTAGATGCATCAGGAAATAATTTTTTTCTCTCCCCCCCCCCAACTTGAATGACATTATCCTCAATGTCATATATAAGCAATGAAAGTAACAGAATAATGTAACAATAAAAATTGCTGAGAAGGAAAGAGACAACCTGATATGCAGGGTGAATTACTCTTTTTAGATAGCGACGACAACGTCAGCTTCTTCTTCTTGACCTGTCTACTGAAAAACACACTAAAACATCAAATAACAAAAATCATGGGTTGCTTCCCAGAAGTGCTAAGTTTTTCATCTTCAGCCAGACGCATGCATAAGAGAAGCAAGATCCATAACCAACGAGTTGAGTTAAGAATGAGCCACCACGTTATCTTATCTGCTTTCAATTTCCAACATTTGTGCCACGAGAAGACAAGATTTTGCATGTACATACATGGGCTAGAAAAATGTTGGTTTCGTATATTATTGAGTTGAACATTAGAAGCATATGTGAACCAATTTTCTTTCTTAGGGGGCATATGCAAATCAATGGCCATTAACCTAGCAAGATCTGGGTGGAACCTTTGCCCAGTATCTACCCACTGGTCTCTTTGTCCTGTATCTACCCACTTGACTACCCATTTATTGGCTACTTCCTCCATGTCAGCTTGTTCATGTACCAGTTGCTTTTCAATGAGATTGGCATTACTTAAACTATGATGCATGCATGCCGACGATCTAATATCTTTCAAATCTGTCACACTCCCCTTAATGCTAGCCTCTAGTGAATTAAGAGCACTAATCAACAGGTCTTCCTGATGGGGAGCCAAATCAAAGGTGAAAATAACTGGCATATCCCCCTCAGGCCCTAGAATCTCATAATGAAGAGACTTAACGTTCACGGGAATCAAATTGGTAGGATGCATGAGCCCAGAATCAGGGGTCCGATCAAATGTGAAATTCTCTAATACGGCCCCTTCATCAAATTCACCAATCGATAGATTATTCATCAAATTATCCAATAATGGGGTGGGTAGATTAAATGTAAACTTTTCTAACCAGGCCCCTTCATCATATTCTTCAGAAGGAGGAGGATGTTCAGAATTCGTCTCCAATAAACCGTCACAATTATTAACCACAAAGTAATCCTCCTCTTCATGTATATCCTTAAATGAGTTCTTTAGGCCACTATTCTTATTAATGATACTCTCAGCCTCAAAACATTCATAGGATGGGATGATGATATCAAGATAATCGTCATTATTCTTCTATCCACCCCCTAATGCCTCTCCTTCCTTCATCATGGTGTTGCTAGTGCACTCCCCCTCACTCTCACTATTGACGTTTTGAGCCAAAATGACAGGCATAAGATCATCATCATCATCATTCATGTGTTGAGAGGTTGGTGTACTATTGGATAAGGGTCATGGTAAGTCAACTGAGAATACACAAATTGAGGTTCAGAGTAGTGGCCTAGGGAATCTCCCCTAGAATTGATATTGTTGTTGAAGTTAGGGTGAGATGTGTTGGGCTGAGGATGATTACACCTGAGTTGATCATGGACTTTTTGGGGTGAAAGTGTAGATGAATGGACTTGAATTGTTTGATCCATCCAAGGGAAATTTGGGTTATTGCTCCAGCCTAGATTATAATCATCAGAGAAGGTATCATACTCGAGCTGAGAGAACCCTAAGGCATATTGGACTTGAGCTCGGATGACTGGTGGAAGTCGGGGTATAGTAGGACACTGACTCACATGGTGAGTAAGACTGGCACAGAAATTACAAGTTTCCTTAGAAGTTTGGGATGAGCTTTCATATAGACTTGATGAGGGTTGGACAATGGCATTATCGTCTATCTTAGAGTCAAGCCCTACCCATTTTTTTATCTCACGACGCCTATCATGTCTGAAAGGTACTATAGATTTTTTATGAGATAAGATTGAGGCAAGATTCATCGAATTTTCATTAAAAATTTCAAACAGATCATAAGCCTCATCTTCACATTTATTCATGAAGGTCCTTCCACAATATATGTCTACCATTTTTCTATAATAATCAGATAACCCCTCACAAAATACATACATAACTTGCCATTTTGGCAACCCATAATGTGGACATTGACGTAACAAATCCTTCAACCTTTCCCAAGATTCATGAATCTCCTCTCTTGGAAGTTGAGTAAAGCCTACAACCGCCCTTCTCATAATGTTGATATGGATTATGGGGTAAAATCTTTTCAAAAATTCCAATTGCATAACTTCCCAAGTCATAAAGATATTTTCAAAACTCCTTAACCAACATTTTACTTTATCTTTCAATGAGAACGGAAATAAGATCAACTTAAGAGCATCATCACTAAAGTTCTGGATTTTGACCAAAGAGCAAATTTCTAAAAAGTCATCAAGATGCCTATAGGAATTTTTATCGGGATTCCCATAAAAAGATGGGAGTATCTGGATGATACTAGGGCGAATCTCATACTGATCTACAAGAATATCAGGTAATTCAATGCAGGTGGAGGGTTTATACGTAGAAGGAATAAAGTGTTCTTTAATAGGTATAGGTTTCATTCCTTGATGGATAGCCATTGATGTTGATTGAAATAAATGAGACCCAAAGGATTAGTTTTCAAGATTTTTTTATTTTTTTATTTTTTTTGAAAAGTAATGCAATCAACAACTATATGAATAATGCATGCAACATGATGATTTTTTTTTAACAAGAGAAGAATTGGCACTCACTATCACGTTGGTCCACCGGCCAGGTATGAGGTAGGGTTGTGGGAGGCTCCCCCTACTTTCGTAGGGACCTAATTAAATAAACACAAGCCCGCTTAGGCGTTTGTCACTTAACCTCTAACCTAAACACCAATTTTTCAAAATAGCAATAAATCCGAAATCTCTCTTTTTTTCCCTTTTTTTTAACCTTCTAAGGGCAAACGAACTGCGAGGTACTTCATGGGACAACCTGCCCGATGTCCGTGAGCGAATGCACGGGTGCGGTGAATTATGGAGGTCTTGAAAAAGGAGATTCCAGTCCAAAGAGACGGAGTGCTCAATAGAGGGTCCTTCCAATTCCAAGAGGGATGTAAGGAACCTAAATTGCCCTTAAGAAGGGGAAAAAGAGAAGAAGAGAAGTATTTTTTTTACATGATGCAAGTAAATAATCAACTAGATGCACAAATTCATGCAAGGGATGCAACTAAGATGAGAGCATGATAACATGATGAGATTTCTTTCAGTTTTTTGTTTTCTATTTTTTTTTCAGAGACTTTTTTCTTATTTTTATTTTTCAAAAAGAGAGATGGATAAAAGGAAAATAGTAACTAAAAACACTAAATAACATGCAACCTACTGAACAACAAGGTCTAAAAGCATGATTATTGAGTTTTCTAGTTTTTTGTTTTTTTTAGATTTTTTATGAATTTTTCTAATTTTTTGAGATTTTTTAAAGAATTTTTAAAAAAAGACGTGTTCCTACGTTTACTGACCTTTAGTGACTGTTGAATTTCTAAGATTTTTAGATTTTCTACTTTCTGCTTCCTGTTGTGACAGATATAGACTTTCAGCATGCTTCTTATTTTCTGCAATAATTTATTTCCTGAGAATTTCATGTCCGAATTTCCTTCTCTTTTTCTGATTTTCTTCTTTTTTCCTACAAAATATAAATAGAAAAATTAGTATATAAATATACACATCAAACACAAGAATTTCTAACTATCAAAAAATATTTTCCTCCCCGACAATGGAGTCAAAAATTTTGTGCACTACACTCATCATTAAAAGTCGTGCCACAATTTCAAAAATAACCGCACTCACTCACTAAAAAGATATAAAATATAAGTAGAGTGGTAAGAACGAGTCGATCCCACGGAGAAGAAAAAATTTTCTTTTAAGTAAGTTGCAAAATCCTTATGTTTTGAAAACCGAATTTTGAGTGAGTTTAAACTAAAGGAAAGTAAAAGTGCATGAACTTGAGACTAAAAATAAACATATCTAAAGAATTTGAGAGTGTTAAAGAAGAGAATTCACGAGGAGATAGAGAGAGAACTAGAAAAATAGAATTATAAAAGATTGGATTTTTATTGCTAAGAAAAGATTACAATGTTTATGAAAGATAAAAATTATAACTTGAGTAAACTAAGGGAATAAGGAAGAAATAGAGTCAAAAAATTTGAAGAATAGGGCCGCCGTCTCCTTGCCAAGCCTTGGAGGAAGATCGCCCCGCCTTAGAAGTAGACCTCACCTTTAGAGCACTAAAAGAAGAATCTCCACCTTAGGATGTGTGAAGAAAATAGAGGAAGGAAAGATAGATAGAAGATGAGGAAGAGAGTTAAAAACAGTAAAACATAGAGAAAAATAGAACAATAGAAAAATTGCAATAGCTTTAAAACCAGAGAGAATTATAAGATGTGGTAGAAGAGAAAGTGGTAGATCTAGATGAGAGGAAGAAAGTTGATGAAGAGTGTAGAGGGAGAAAACGTGAGGAAGCGGTTGAAAACTAAGGCAGAACAGGGTGATGTCTGCGCGGATGAACAGTAAATCAAAAAAAATTGAACTTTGAAAAAGAGATTGTAACTTGAAAACTAGAAGGAATTGGAGGAAGATGTTGAAGAATAAAATCTAGATCTAGGAAAAATGAAGAACTTCTATGAAGAGGCTAAGATGAAAAGAAAAGCAGAAGGGGAAGACAACTTGATAAGAACAAAGTGCAGAACCGTGGATGAACAGTAAAAACGCAGGACAGAACCTTGAAAACTTGAAATAACTTAAAATTGGGAGAGCATTAGAAGAAGAGGAAGAAGAAGAAATTAAATAGCACTTAAAAATTAAGAACTTTGTAGAATAAAGAAAATTGAAAAGACGAACAGAAGAGAATGTAAAGAAGCTACGAAAGTTCTAAGATCTTTTTTTCAGTTTGCTCTGGGTGACTTTTTATAGATTACAGGGGCTTTCCACGATTGGAGGCTTTGGGATCAAGTCAAAATCTGACTTTTTGGCACCAAATCTTGCTCAAACTAGGTCTCTTGCCATCAAAGATTCCTCCTTACATCACACTTGGAAAGCTAACTTCCATTAGAGCAACTTGGTTCCGTTTCTGCTTCAAATTATAAATGGCGACCACCGTAGTGCCATTGATTCATAAAATAGCGGCGTTTCAAACTGGCACAATTTCTTTTTTCCATATTTTGATATTTCTCGCTTTTCCATATAATTGAATAAATGACTTTCTGGATGGTTGCTGATTCCTTTTTCTATTTTTCTTAATTTTTCTTCCGATATTTTCGTACAGGTAATGGGCGCCCCTTTATATGGTCATTGACTCTTTTTCCAAGGAATTGGCGCCAGAGTGAGCTGTCGTTCATTCTTTTTTTTCTTTTCCATTTCTGTAAAAGGAATGTGCGACTCTCAAAGTGTCACAGTTTGTTGAATGGGCACCCTTTCAGAAGGGCGTTCATTAATTGGCACCTGGAGTTTGGTCGCTCATTCTAGAAAAATTAGAAAATTCAAAATAATCAATGTTCTTTATTTCAAAATGAATTCTGACAATTGTGCATTTTCTTAAATATTTCTAAAATTCTGATTTTGACTCAAATTGATGATAAAATCATGTAAACTCAAATTAATGATGAGAATGATATTTTGGCCATATTAATGCACAACTATGCTTATTAAATGCTCAAAGATGATATATGTGATGCAAATTATGATATAAAATATGACACTCATCATCTTCTACCACCTTCTCAAATTCCAGCTTATCATCGATATGGTGGAACCGGTGATCCTTTTATGCACTTGAAAGAGTTAATCTACGAGTCGGCCCAGTTCTAGCATGACCGTTGCTTGATGGCCTATATGTTTGGATTGTCGTTGGAAGGCCTGGCTCGGGATTAGTTTTTCTCTCTGCCGCACAAGCATATTGTGGATTTTAATATTTTTCTAGATAAATTCATTCAGCATTATCAAAGCCAGGTTGGGCCCATGTATTCTATTGTGGACCTAGTAGAAGAGAAGATGAGGCCTAGTGTGGAGTTCACGACCAATGTTGACTACTGGCGCCGGATGGGCGTGCAAGTCTCAAGGCATTTCCAAAATAAGGATCAAATCAAAATAATGATTTCTAATACAATGTCGTGGTACCGCTTCTTCCTAGCTATGAATGATATTGATTGCATGCAACAATTGTATAGCCGAGTCCGCTTTATTCGCATACAACTCCAAGATTCCCTTGACCCCTCTGTTGGCACCTAAATTACAGTGCCATATGTAAGAGGAGTTCCCCCGGGGATGATAACAAAAGTTTTGACACGGTGTCCCCAAAAGCACACTTGGTCCATCTAAGCCTGCGTTTGGAAGGGACGATGAAACCCGATCTATCACGCCCCGAGATATGCAGCAGAAGTAGTTCGGGAACGTGAGCAGTCGTCATGGTAAGCCTCACGGTAGCAAGACAATCAGAGCGCTAAACATTCACACACATAAGAGTGAACACAAGGTAATATAATCAAAATTTCACTTTATTGAATAATGTTGGGTCCCGTAGTGCAGGAACACGGTTCTAGAGGGGGGGTGAATAGAACCCTCTACTAAAAATTATGACCAATTAAAACTTTAAACTAGCTCACAGCGAAATTAACAAGATTAGCAAGAGTGAGGAATTTAAACTAATTGGAATAGACTCGATTCTCTCAATCTCACCGTACTCACTCGAACGGATAATTAAGTATAAACAATAAAGTAAATCACCACAACACAAACCACAATGCAAGCCACAATGCACAAGAATTTTTAAGGTGGTTCGGGACCACGATGGGCTCCCTACGTCCACCCCTCACCAAACTGGTGAGGCTTCACTGCTGTATAAAACAGCCCGGGGATAAATCCCCACACACACACGGAGCCAAGCTCCAACACACACACGTAGGGCTAAGCCTACACAATCACACGGGAGTAAACTCCCAACCACACACGGGGAACACACCCCAAGATATATCCAAGCACACACGCGGATATGCTCCACACAAAACGACGCACACGCGTCAACATAAACACTCGGAGAACCCTTTCTCCGAACCCCCACACAATATATCATTTCAAAATTTTAAGAAGCGAAGACAAATAGATGCATTGAGCCCCAAACAAACTCTAGAGACTGAATCAAAAAAGATAAAGCATGTATGGAGCTCCCCCTTCAAGAAAGACTCCGGCTCTTCTTGACTCGTTGTCGGATGGTTGCGATTTCAACGTCCTCGCGCATTCCTCTCTTCAAGACGCTTCTTTTCTTCTTCTACCACGAGCTCCAAATCTCCATGGAAGTAGATTAAAACCACCTTGCAAGAGCTCCTCTTCCTTTTTTCCCCTTTTCTTGCCCTACAAGATAGAAAGATAGCACATTAGGGTTCTTCTCTTCCAAAATCGGAGTTCACATTCATATATATAGAGAATTGGATAAAAGACGCATATAACCCTCCTAAAACATGTTAGAAACACCCTAATAACATTAGAAACCATTGGGGGGTAGTTTGGTAAAGTTTAGAAAGGTTTTCATTGGGTTTCGGATGCTCCCGAGAATCCCATGCCGGAATGGGTCGACCCCATGGGTCGACCAGAGGGCGGCCATCAGCAATTCTACTGTCTGGCAGTCAGGGGTCGACCCCTGCAGACAGGCTGCATATTGCAGCTTCTGTCTAGCCCAGTTCCCCTAAGGGTCGACCCTATGGGTCGACCCCTGCTAGTAGGGGTTGGAAAATACCACTAAACCACCAAGATTTCATGGGTAAATAAATGAATAAATATTACCATAAACCCATGATGATCAACCATGAATATTAACCCTGAAATATATGATAAAACAAGAGGATAGATCATAATCAAAGTTCATGAATCAAGCATCAACAATTTAAACTTGTTCATACAAAAATGCATCATACAACCCATTCAAACATGTGTTTGGCTTTCCATTTACAACCAACAAAAATATAGTCCACCATATGACAAGTGTTTATTGTAATGACATTGAATCTCTCAATTGTCCAAATACAAAGGTATGAAAGCTCAACCTCAACTACCGCCATTTCAAGCACACAAGGTGGTTAGTGTATTACCATGATCCACTTGATATGGGAGGGTATAAAAACCATCCTTGGACCTGCAAAAACACAAGAGTATTAAGTTATCACATGTGTGAAAGTTAAGAGCTCATAAACTAAATTCTTCCAAAAGAACCTCCATAACTTGTAAACCATCCAAATGCTCATTGCATAAATAAATGTTTCCATAAAGACATAAGTCACGAGCTATGGCATTTGGGGAACTTTGAATCTTCCATTGCATCCAAGGCATATGTAATGATATGGGAGCTCAATCATTCAAATAACATTGCCAAGATACGCTTACATATCATGAAACTCAATTTGACAAAGTGCGAACACCTAAACACAAACGTATGCAAACATATGCAAATATGCATTTTCATTATGCATCACCATGATCTCATACACATATGTAGCTATGCATATTTGTAAAGATGTTTCCACAATTACATTATCATTCAATTGTAAGACTTTCTTTCAACATTCAAATTGCAAACATTCATGTCTCATGAAAGTTTATAACATGCTAACCATTCAAACACACATTCATTCAAATGGCATTCTTGTTGACAAAAACTAATATTCATGAAGCATTGATATCACGAGGAGCATTGATATAAACAAGGGATCTTTTTAATCATCCATACATTGGAATCATAATAACCTCATGAATGATATGACACTGTCATTCAAATAGAAATGTGTGTTCAATAAACACAATCTCATTGAGACCTAATTGAAGCCATCTTCATAAGAGCTAACTTCATGCAATTCTTTCACACATCAAGTTAATAAATCAAGTTTTTAGTGCATAGCTCACAAGACCAAGCATTCATTCAATGCATGAGCAATATAGAACCAACTCTCAGAAGTCTTGTATGAATATTTCAAGCACATCACAAGCTTAAAAGTTTCAAGTAGAAAGTGCATGAACCACATTCATATCTTTGGCAACTTAGAAGAATATGCATGAAAGCCCAAGGCGTCTCAACCAAAAATCAACATCATAACCCATGCATTTGAATAACATGTATGACCCTCAAAATCTCATATAGAAAATGCATGAAGTATACATCTTCAAACCATAATGACCTATGAAAAAGGTACATGAAACCACATGTATATCTATGCACAAGTATTCTGGGTCAACACACTGCAGCTCTCTTGCCTAAAGTTCACTTAACTAAAGATATGTGAATTGTAAAGCCTTACCAATGGTTCTTTGAAGAATGGAGATAAAAATAACACATGTTCTGAATGGTGGACAACAAGATGACTTGTTTAAGCATTCTCTTGTTCCATTTGATGTCCATCATGACTCGATCCTGCAATGTAAGAAGATTAGCATACTTGCATTCAAATGAGCATAACTCTCATTCAAGTGAGAGTTAAGCTATTACAAACAAGTGAGCATGATAGCATTCAAATGAGTATAAAGACTCATTCCTGTTGATGGCATTCAAAAGTATTATTTTACAAATTCATTCTCATTCTAGAACATGACTCCATAGCAAGAGAATAAGTATGATTCAAGTACATGAGAACATGAAGTATCATTCAAGCACAAGGCCAAGCAACAAAGTCATTTTGTAATCATCAAAATCACATACATAATAATCTCCCTCATTTTGATGATGACAAACTGTTATGGATTAATGCTCTCTCCCCCTTTGACATAATCAGAAATGGGGATCAACATGAGGAGTTCAGGATAGCATCAAAACCAAAACCAGCAAGCTTTCTCCCCTTATGGCAAAATGAGAACGGTCAAGCAAAATATGATATGTTCAAAATGATTCATTTCAAAATGAACTATACCAATTGTTGAAAAGTATGAATTGTTCACGATGATATCATGCATGAACTATATGCACGTTAAGAATGCCAAATATGTAAATATGCACACGATGAGCTTCATCTTACAAATGCAATGAATGTGGACAATGTGAATGCTAAATATGCAAGATATGCAACTATGCACATGATGACTTCTATCCTTCAAATGCAAGAGTTATGCTCAGAATTAGACCAAAGGAGAATGCATGAACATGCAAGCACACAAGCACAACCATCATGCACACAAATTTTACACATAGTAACTCCCCCTAAATGAGGCACGGGTTAATAAATGAGCATGTGATTCAAATTCAAGATATAAGACATAAGACATAACTAAGAGATTTGTGCATACACAACTAGAAGTACTATATAAACCATGAATCGAAATAAAGTTCATAGAATACATACATCACAAAAATGCCCTTGTGAAAAGTGATGCAATGAATAATGAGCTTCATAATATATGGATTTTCAGATTTTCTAAAGAACACTAAAAGGTAATCTCCTCTTTACACTTTTACTTTAGATTCTCGACTTTTGGCAGCTTCGCATAACCCCGATTTTGTTTCTTTTAAGGGACTTCACCGTTCGGCGCGAGTTTCCTCATATGTCTCAATGGGGATTCCCGACTACTTAGATTCGTCACACATGTAGATTTTTATTTTACCTTTCGACGTGAGTTTCCTCATTTGTTTCAGTGGCGGCTACTCGGTTCCACATACCACTTATTAATTTTGTGGGGTAGGAAACTTTTTCCTCACGATTACTCTTTAATGTCCATGTAGAGATTCAAGTTCCCTTTAAAGTGTTGGAAGGAATTTCTTAAATCCTTATCATGTAAAGTCATTAAATTCATTGTGTGCAAGAGTATGGGGGTAAATTTTTATTTTGCATCTATAAAATGAATTCGACAAGACACGACTATGACTCCCCCTAAATGTATGCACGGTCAGAGTCAAATCCTCCCCCTTAATATATGACATGTATCACATATGAATAAAGTCACTGCATTACTGTTTAGCAAGGAGGTAAGGCCTTAGAAAGATCAAGAAATAGTTTTATAGTGTAAATACTTACAAGCATGCAAGGATTCATGAAACATTCATGCAAGCATTCATGAGTCAAGATATGTGATTATCATGAAATATATGCATATGCTCTATATACATGAATATGCAATATGCATCTTTTTGTCATTTTATATGCATAGTATGTGAATGATATGTAAAGATGCCAATGTATTCTTTTTATGCAAGTTTTTAATTTTTGTGCATTCTTGAATATTCAAGCAAGCATGAAATTACTAAATGTATGAGATGGATTTTCAATGAAAATTGCACTGAACCATGAGCATTTTATTTCAGATTTCATCATGGAAGGCCATTTTCCTTAGAACTCAAAAGTTCAACAATGATCATTCAGAAACAACATTGCATGAGACATAAGCTTCAGTTTGAATATGTTAAGCCCTACAGGTGTGAATATGCAAGATGCATTTTGATGCACATAATCAAGTGTCCTACAGATTTCACACATAATTTGGCAATGAGCAAGACAAGTGTTTGAACATCTTTTAACAAGAGGAGATTTTTTAAACATGTCAAACAACTTATCAATTTTGCAAAGCAATCACACAAGGTCAATGAGCCTTAAACTGAGCCATGGTCAACATTCAATGTCAATTGTTGCATTTGATCGAGCAAGTCCATAGTTCAGAAAATTTACCTTCTTGAAACAAGAAATATTTTCAATTGAAACCAATTGTAAATTAAGATCATTATAAATCAAGGCAAATTAATTTCATTCAAAACACATGGTTCCTCATAAGCCAAATAATTCAATTTCTGAATTTTGGTACAAGGTAGAGAACATTGATCCTAAGATCACCTCACACATAGTAATAGCTTCCTGACAGACTTGATCTATCGTTTCACATATCACCATTTGATATACCAAATATTTATCCAATTGAAGACTTGTATGACTTGTGAGGAAATGCAATTCAAACATCATATGAAAACTATAACAGAATAACATACCAAACATCAAAATCATCAAGTTTAACAATGAAAAGGTAAAGTTGGGGTTTTACCTTATGAGTGTGCCTTGATCCATTTTATTGGAACCCATCTCATTCTTTATTTACCTCAAGACACACCTTCATAACAACCGACTCATTTGTCGGATCTTGGCACCCAAGCCCTCTTGGGTCCTTGAATGTTAGTAGCATATCTTCCAAATGTTTTCTTTGACTTTTTCATTGCCACTATATCATCATCCTTCATGATCCTGTAATCCTCAATGACATGTCCATGGTTTCCACAATAAAAGCATTGAGGGATGGCATTTCTAGCAAATGATTTTCTTTTAAGAGCAAAGGCATTTTCAAAAGTTTTTCATCTCCTATTTCCAAAAGATCTAGGTCTAACAAAATTAAACATAGCATTCATTCTAGAAGCATGGAAATTATTAGTTTTCAAAAATCAACATTCTTTCATAACATGCCCGTACTTCTCACAATGATAGCAATAAGGAGAAATAGTTTTAACAAATGATTTATCATTATGAGCAAAAGTTTTTCCAAAGAACATTTCCTTGTTAGTTGAAAACCTTTGAGGACGAAAGGCATGTTTGTCATTGAATTTTCTTTGAAGATCAAACTTAACATTCATGGCACAATAATCATCATTTTGTTTCACGAAGTAATTATCCATGAAATGTCCAAGTTTATGACAATAGAAACAAGAAACATTTCTTTTTCTATTAAAAGTATTTTGTTCACATTTCTGCTTTGAAAAATATTTTTTCATCCTGTGGCCTAGCTTACCACAATGAAAGCAAGAAATATTTCCTTTTGATTTGAAAACATATTTATTTTGGCATGCATGTTTGTCATCCTCTTTCATGACAACACAATCATCCATCACATGTCCATTCAATCCGCAATAGAAATATTCAACATTTGATTTCATTTTCCGCCCACCTTGAACTTTTTGAAATCCTTTTTCCATGGTGGGTTTTGTGTGAATATTTTTCTTTTTCTCAAAATATTTTTCAGAAATTTTTGTTTGTGTAATAGGAGGATGAGCTTTTGAAGTGCTAGGGATATCAGAAGCATGAACAAAAGAGGTTTTTAGTTTTGATTCAAAAGACTTTTTATTGATTGGAGAATATCCAAAACCCTCTTTTTGAAAGTTGACCTTAAGACCTAGCATTTTGTCTAAGTTCTCCTTCCCTTTGACAAATTTAGACAATGATGCATTTAAGTCTACAATTTCATATTCAAGGGATGCAATGCGTAATTCATAGCTAGCTATCTCCTGTTCACTGCAAACAATACTCTCATTCAATACTCTATTTGTAATTTTATAGCTCTCAATCTCTTGTTCTAGCACATGCACTTTTTCACATTCATCTTCATGCAATTTGACATTAACAGATTTTCCTTTTTCAAGAACTAGCAGTCTTTCAGACATGGAGTTGTTTAATTATTTCAACTTTTCATTTTTAGATTTCAACAACGTATTTTCTTTTTCACTTTTATCAAAATTCTTCAATCTACCTTCAAGCAAAGCATTCTCGATTAGCATGGCACCATTTTTATTTTTAAGTTCCTCATTTTCAAACATGATGCTCTTGCTATCAATTTCAGAATCACAAGTATTTTATCATCGTCGGATAAGGAATCCAACTTATTTCCAAGACATTTTTCAGTTTCTTCAAGGAATGAAATCATAGATAACAAGAGTTTGTTTTGATCACTCAATTCATGGCAAACATTCTCATTTTCAAGAGCAATATTAGATTTTCTAAACATCTCTAGCTCTTCATTCATGTAAGACATCTCATCTGAAAATAATTGTACTTTAGATTCTAAAAGTTCATTTTCATATTCTAGGTTCTCAATCTTTGACTCCAATGTTTTACAGTTTTCACATGAAGGATTATCATGCACATTCTCGTTAAGTTTCTTTTTCAATTTTCTATTTTCCGACTTGATTTTCTTATATTATTTTTCCAATTCATCATAAGCATCAATAAGTTCATCAAGAGTAAAATCTTTAGAATCAGAATTTACCTCTTCTGTATTTTCCTCACTTTGTTCATCAACATTGTCAGCCATGAGATATTTTTATCTTTCCTTCTCTTGAGCTTTGATCAACTCATCCATAAGCTCAATTGCCGACCTACAAGAAGATACAAAAGGATACTTGTTAGTACTCACGGAAGCTTTCAATAAACTCAAGACAGTGAGATTTTCCTGGTTCTTCAATTTGTCATGATTAGACCACTTGGTCTCATCTAAAAGTAATATGTGAGGACCATCATAAATCAACTTCCAAAGATTAGGATTAATAGAATTAATCATTCTATACATTTTACCTAACCATGAAGTAAAATCAGAACCATTAAAAATAGGCAAGCAATTCATTGATACATGCTCAACAGAAAAATTCATGATTGTAGAATGCACTGGGATCACTCTGTAGATCGTTAGATCTAGGGACAACAGAGTCTCGCTCTGATACCAATTGTTGGGTCCCGTAGTGTAGGAACACGGTTCTAGAGGGGGGGTGAATAGAACCCTCTACTAAAAATTATGTCCAATTAAAACTTTAAACTAGCTCGCAGCGAAATTAACAAGATTAGCAAGAGTGAGGAATTTAAACTAATTGGAATAGACTTGATTCTCTCAATCTCACCGTACTCACTCGAACGGATAATTAGATATGAACAATAAAGTAAACCACCACAACATAAACCACAATGCAAGCCACAATGCACGAGGATTTTTAAGGTGGTTCGGGACCACGATGGGCTCCATATGTCCACCCCTCACCAAACCGGTGAGGCTTCACTGCTATATAAAACAGCGCGGGGATAAATCCCCCCACACACACGGAGCCAAGCTCCAACACAGACACGTAGGGCGAAGCTTACACAATCACACGGGAGTAAACTCCCAACCACACATGGGGAACACACCCCAAGATATGTCCAAGCACACACGCGGATATGCTCCGCACAAAACGACGCACACGCGTCAACATAAACACTCGGAGAACCCTTTCTCCAAACCTCCACACAATATATCCTTTCAGAAATTTAAGAAGCGAAGACAAATAGATGCATTGAGCCCCAAACAAACTCTAGAGACTGAATCAAAGAAGATAAAGCATGTATGAAGCTCCCCCTTCAAGAAAGACTCCGGCTCTTCTTGGCTCGTTATCGGATGGCCGCGATTTCAGTGTCCTCATGTTCCTCTCTTCGAGACGCTTCTTTTCTTCTTCTACCATGACCTCCAAATCTCCATGGAAGTAGATGAAAACTACCTTGCAAGAGCTCCTCTTCCTTTTCCCCCTTTCCTTGCCCTACAAGATAGAAAGATAGCAAATTAGGGTTCTTCTCTTCCAAAATCGGAGTTCACATTCATATATATAGAGAATTGGATAAAAGACTCATATAACCCTCCTAAAACATGTTAGAAACACCCTAATAATATTAGAAACCATTGGGGGGTAGTTTGGTAAAGTTTAGAAAGGTTTTCATTGGGTTTCGGATGCTCCCGAGAATCCCGTGCCAGAATGGGTCGACCCCATAGGTCGACCCTTGGGCAACCAGAGGGCGGCCAGCAGCAATTCTGTTGTCTGGCAGTCAGGGGTCGACCCCTGCAGACAGGCTGCATATTGCAGCTTCTGTCCAGCCCAGTTCCCCTAAGGGTCGAACCTATGGGTCGACCCCTGCTAGTAGGGGTTGGAAAACACCGCTAAACCACCAAGATTTCATGGGTAAATAAATGAATAAATATTACCATAAACCCATGATGATCAACCATGAATATTAACTCTGAAACACATGATAAAACAAGGGTTAGATCGTAATCAAAGTTCATGAATCAAGCATCAACAATTTCAACTTGTTAACACAAAAATGCATCATACAACCCATTCAAACATGTGTTTGGCTTTCCATTTACAACCAACAAAAACACATTCCACCATATGACAAGTGTTTGTTGTAATGAAATTGAATCTCTCAATTGTCCAAATACAAAGGTATGAAAGCTCAACCTCAACTACCTCCATTTCAAGCACACAAGGTGGTTAGTGTATTACCATGATCCACTTGATATGAGAGGGTATAAAAACCATCATTGGACCTGCAAAAATACAAGAGTATCAAGTTACCACAGGTGTGAAAGTGAAGAGCTCATAAACTAGATTCTTCCAAAAGAACCTCCATAACTTGTCAACCATCCAAATGCTCATTGCATAAATAAATATTTTCATAAAGACATAAGTCACGAGCTATGGCATTTGGGGAACTTTGAATATTCCATTGCATCCAAGGCATATGTAATGATATGGGAGCTTAGTCATTCAAATAACACTGCCAAGATACGCTTACATATCATGAAACTCAATTTGACAAAGTACGAACACCTAAACACACACATATGCATACATATGCAAATATGCATTTTCATTATGCATCACCATGATCTCGTACACATATGTAGCTATGTATATTTGTAAAGATGTTTCCACAATTACATTATCATTCAATTGCAAGGCTTTCTTTCAACATTCAAATTGCAAATATTCATGCCTCATGAAAGTTTATAACATGCTAACCATTCAAACACACATTCATTCAAATGGCATTCTTGTTGACAAAAACTAACATTCATGAAGCATTCATATCACGAGGAGCATTGATATAAACAAGGGATCTTTTTAATCATCCATACATTGAAATCACAATAACCTCATGAATGATATGACATTGTCATTCAAATAGAAAGGTGTGTTCAATGAACACAATCTCATTGATTGAGACCTAATTGAAGCCATCTTCATAAGAGCCAACTTCATGCAATTCTTTCACACATCAAGTTAATAAATCAAGTTTTTTGTGCATAGCTCACAAGACCAAGTATTCATGCAATGCATGAGCAATATAGAACCAACTCTCAGAAGTCTTGTATGAATATTTTAAGCACATCACAAGCTTAAAAGCTTCAAGTAGAAAGTGCATGAACCACATTCATGTCTTTGGCAACTTAGAAGAATATGCATGAAAGCCTAAGGCGTCTCAACCAAAAATTAACATCATAACCTATGCATTTGAATAACATGTATGACCCTCAAAACCTCATATAGAAAATGCATGACGTATACACCTTCAAACCATAATGACCCATGAAAAAGGTACATGAAACCACATGTATATCTATGCACAAGTATTCTGGGTCAACACACTGCAGCTCTCTTACCCAAATTTTACTTAACTAAAGATATGTGAATTGCAAAACGTTACCAATGGTTCTTTGAAGAATGGAGATAGAATTAATACATGTTTTGAATGGTGGACAACAAGATGACTTATTTAAGCATTCTCTTGAGTTCCATTTGATGTCCATCATGACTCGATCCTGCAATGCAAGAAGATTAGCATACTTGCATTCAAATGAGCATAACTCTCATTCAAGTGAGAGTTAATCTATTACAAACAAGTGAGCATGATAGCATTCAAATGAGCATAAAGACTCATTCATGTTGATGGCATTCAGAAGCATTGTTTTACAAATTTATTCTCATTCTAGAACATGACTCCATAGCAAGAGAACAAGTATCATTCAAGCACATGAGAACATAAAGTATCATTCAAGCACAAGGCCAAGCATCAATGTCATTTTGTAATCATCAAAATCACATACACAACAAATAATACTAATTCATGGGTTACATCGACACTTGACTCCTTTCACTAGACTCAATAAAAGAAAAAATTACATAATTGACTTATGACTAATCATATGGACTCATATCTATGTCTTCTCTCGATCTTTAATCGCTCTCGAACTCGTCACTTGAGTAGTCTGAATCCCCACTAGAATCTCGTGAAAAAGATTAGAAAAGTAGGGAATGAGCACATTTGCCCAATAGGTATCTTCGTATCAACATGAAGGCATGATTTAAGTAATTAACATTTTAGCTCTAGAAGATAAGATGAATGAAATGCGATAAAACATGCGAATAAACCAGAATAACCACAAAACACAAGAATATGTATAGAGATATGAATGTTCATGTAGAATGAGAGTATGATCTAGCAAGAATATAAAGTGGTCTTTCATGTAACGAGAATGTATTTGCATGTAACAAGAATTTACTTTTCATAACCATAAAGGCTATGCACTAGAAAGTCATGTAACAAGAATATATAATTTCATGATGAGCCTCTTGATTTTCACTCGACTATAAAAAAAGTACTCAAGGCGTAATGCAATGCCCATGTTCATCATACCTCATGATTTATAGTATGTTTCTGGCCATCCATCGAGGGGGCTAGTGTCGAGCCCTTGGACACTATCCGTGCCCGCTCTTGCATCTTCAAGTTATAAATTAAACTACTTCCACGAGTATAACAATATAGTTCAGCAAGTAAAGTAAGGTTCAAACAATAAGTTCATGATAACAAAATCAAGGTAAGCATGCTCCAATTATGAATATGAGAGTTCAAGAATGAATTAATGACAAGGTCATGCTACGGAAGGAATCCGACAGCATAACAGTACAACTTCATAGTTCCATAACTTATTAATGACTTATAAAACAAGATGTTGGGTTCTAGATACTCAAAGGACCATCTAGGAACAGAGTATAACCAACCCTTGGGTCAAACCTCAGGTTAGGGCACAAGATAGAAGAACACGGTCATGGAAGAACAGCTATTATCAAACTACGGACAAGAAGGAACCGCTACTTGACGGAGTTGACACCAGAGAGGGAAAGAGTCGACGCAGTGAATGCTGGATTAAGAACGCAGTCGCTCTAGAACCTCTATCATGAAGTAGTGGTCTCAATAATGCCGTGTCTATGCCAGTTCATAGAAAATGTCAAAAAACTCACGTGCTTTCTAGTCCATTGGGTTTTTAGGGTACAACCGGCGCGTCATCCTAGTGGGAATCCCAGGCTCGCGGAGACTTACGGAGGCTTTGAAACAAGATCACCTAGTCCAGTTGTCACGCCCTGAGCTTTTAATACAGCAGAAGGAATATCGGTAACGTGAACAGCCGGCAGGGTAAGCCTCTCGCAAGCAAGAAATCAGAGCGCAAGACAATCACACAAAAGTAATTGCACAAGTATATTTTTTCAAAAGTCTAACTTTATTCATAATAATGACCCAAATGTACATAAGATCATGACTTTAAACATCCTTACATCATGGACTCAAGAAAATAGAAAATTACAATAGGACTCGACTAGACACTTGACAACTAGGTCTTCTCTTGATCCATTTGACCTTCAATCACTCTCAGACCCGCTACTTGTATATTCCGAATCCGGTCCATCAGTACTTCCTAAAAACTTGAGAAAGTAGGTATGAGCACACTTGCCCAGTAGGTATCTTCGCATCAACATGAAGATAATATTTAAATGATTAATGTCTTAGCTCTAAGATCTTAAGATAAAAATAAGAATGCGATAAACAAACGATATAAACCAAGATAACCAAGAATCATGAAATAACTGAACAAGTAGATGTGAGCAAGATTAATCACGTAGAAATAAATTTGGACTTTCATGAACAAGAATGTACAATCAAGAATCTAGAAAGTACTTTACACAACCTTGTAAAGGCTATGTACTAGAAAGTCATTATCAAGCATGTAATTTTTGTTAGGGTGCTAGGCACGGATTCAAAGGGGGGTGAATGAATCCCTCTTTAAAACTTTGCCCAATTAAAGTAATACTGGACAATGATGCGGAATTAAATCAAGTAAAACTCTACAGAATATGAGAGTCAATGGTGCGCTAAATCAAATAGTTGGACTGCTATAGTGCAGACTCCTGAGCAAATCTATACTGTTGACCGAACCCAAACGAGTGAAACTAAAACACTCAGATGGCTTCAGCAAATTGGACACTCTACAATAACAATGATTAACTATTCAAAGTGAATATCTCAAAACCAATATCAAATGAACGATATGCAACCAAAATCCTCCCTACATAGAAGATTCAGATCGAGCCTAAGCATACATCTAGCGGATCAGAGAAGACAATCAAACCACGATGGACGGGGGATTTTTAGATGGTTCAGTCTGCTGCCCGTAGACCTACGTCCATCCCCCACTCAAACCAGAGTGAGGCTTCCCGCTGATACACAACTTAAACCGTTGGGCATCATAGCTTGCCTACAACCGCTGAGCAACACAGCTTGCTTCCACTGAGCAATCACAGCTTGCTGACCAGAGGAACCAATCCTCTGCAACCGCTGAGCAACACAGCTTGCTGTCCAGAGAAAACAATCCTCTGCAACGCTGTCACACAGCTGGAAACAATGGTTTAAAAAGAAAAATGAGTATGAGAAAATTAAGCTACGAAAAGCTGGAAATAAAGCACAAGAATGTAGCTCTAGCAGGAGCAAGTTGGTCTGGATCTGATCCAAAGACCAATAGATAGTAGATCTTCAATTTACTTCAGCCGCTTCACTATCACTTCTCTCTTCTCTCTCGAGCTCTATCTTTCTCAGCGCTCTCACACTACTACATTCTGTCTTCTTTCTTCTCTCTGTCGGCTCTTCTTCTGATCTTCACATTTGCAACACTCTCTCAGATTGTTTCTGTGCTTCTTCCTCGTACTCCTTCTTTCTTCTCTTAATTTCTCTATCATCCCATCATCATCTTCTTTGCGTAGAAGAAGGGTCTTGTATAAAAAGCTTCAGTCTGGGACCCACGAGCTCACACCCTAGGCATGTGGAGGGAACACTCCCGCCAAGAAGCTTCAAGAATGTATTAGCCACGTGTCAAAATTTGGATCTAAGAATCCACGTGATGACTTCTTTCAGGGACAGTTCACTTTGGATCACGTGCCTTTCTTAACAGGTCACGAACATTTGTCCTGTTAAAATGTCAAAACATTTAATCAGTTAAACAGGTATGAATATTGCACAGACTCGATGACATATATGAACTAATGTGCATGGACCTTGTTTTTATCAAGCTAAAGTGTATACTGACATTATAACCACTAGCATAAAATATGCACAGACCCAATAGAAATCGGTGTGAAAATATGCACAGGCTTTGGGCATGTATGGAAGATGTCCACAGACCTTGGGGTGCTTATAGTGAGACATGCACAGACTCACTTTATGTATAAAGAAGATATGCACTGACCTAATCCCAATTGACATGAAACGGTGCACAATCCTCGGTGACATACAAGCAGAAATGCACAAGCTAGCATAGTGCACAGGGAAGATGTGCACCGACCGTGTGGTGACATATGACAATGACGCACTGACTTAAATGCTCGCAGCAACTAAAGTTGCACAGGCTTGTATGCTTGCAGCAACGAAAGTTGCACGGACTTGGTTAGCACAAGGTAGACTTGCACAAACTGTGAGAATGCATGAAATGCAACTTGCACCGAGTTCGGTCTCGCACACGCCAACTATGCACCGACTTTAATCTGCATAATATGGAATTTTGCACCGACCTTGCGTATGAGTGGCCAAGAAAATGCCCCGAATTGGTGCGTGCAAAGCATACCTTGCACCGGCCTATCCAGCGTGCACCAACAAGTGTGGCACTGACCTTATGCTCGGTCACTTATGATGTCCACCAACTTGCATCTACCAAGGCAGTGTGCACGGACTTGAATGCACAGACCTAGATGCACATGAACAGTGGTATGCACAGACATGATTAACACAAGTGCAAACAAGCATTGACCCTCATACGCTAACAGAGAAACATGCATCGAGGCAAGGACTTATTATGTCTAATGCAAGACTTGCCCCGAGGCAAGGAATGCACCGACCTGCTATGTGTGGGTAAAGCATGCACCGAGGTTGAAAATGCAAGACAAGCAATGCACTATCCTTATACAAGTAAATAGTAAATTGCACATACTTCAACAATGTTTGCAACAAAAGTTGCACCGACTTAACGTGTGCAAGGACTTGGATGTGCTCAGAAGCAACTTATGCATACCAAGACGAGAACTGTACTAACCTTGTGAGCAACCAAAGATATGACATATGCATGCTTAACCATACGCATGAAAACAAGTGTCGACTCATGGTGTCGACACTTACCGTTTGTGATAAGAGATCCATATGGAACCATACAAACATATGGAACCATACAAATGCAACATCAACACTTAACATAAGATATTATGCACAAATGACTCATAGTGTTCGACATCATCAAAACCACAAGGGTACAACAATCTCCCCCTTTTTGATGATGCCAACACTGTGAGTCACAAAATGACATGTCGACTCATATCAAACTATTCTCCCCCTTTGACTTCATCAAAAAGAAGATAATAGTTTGAGACAAGTAATACAAGCATGCGTGAGATGATTGAATTAAAATCTCCCCCTTTGACTAAATCAGTAAGGCATAGAAAATCTATTCTCCCCCTAGATAAAGGAATGAAATCAGCAAACACAGGTTTTAAACAATCAGGCACCAATCAAGTCTTTGTTGGAGGTAAGATCACAAGCAAATCTCTAGACATTACAATGCTCTTGGTTTATAATGAAACAAAGCTTTCAAGAATAGATTCAAGAAGAGTGTCACGGCAACAAGCAGAACACATGATCTTTCAAGGACAATTCAATGAAAAAAATGAGCAAGATCTGTCAAAAATAGTGCAAGGATCATCAAAGTAATCAAAAAGAGTCAAGCACCCAAACAATCTTTTTAACATTTTGAATATGGATGATATGCCGTTGACTATGCACTAACTAATCATGTATGACATGCAACTTGTATGACAAACTCCGCCTTAGCCAAACACCCCTCATGCACCAAACTCTCCTCATGCAGACAGAAAAGATCAACACAGGCCATTTCTCCCGCTTTGCCGGGCAAACATAATGATGAAGATGTAGCAATTGCAAAGAGGAATATCATAGTGCAGATAAAATCTGATTGACAAACTAAGTAATCTTTCATTATCAAAGCATGCTGAGCTCAGTGTCTTAAGAATAAGAGTTCATATAATGCAGCCTTGAAATTATGATGGTTTAAACATGATGCAAGGTAGAGAATAAGTACTGCATTCTTGAACAAAAAATATTGTATGAACTCTTTTAATAGCAATAAACCAGACTGCTATATAACATTTCAGACTTTGTCTTACATCATCTTAAACATCTAAAGATCAAAGGATTTCTTAGGAGCATCTAGTACATGTATTGGGATTAAACAAAGATCATTGTTTTGAATTTATCTCTACCGTGACAGCAAGATATTTCAGGAAAAGAGCTTATGAAATTAAGAACAGTCAAGTTTAATGCATGCTTTTTACATAAGGGTATACGTTTATCAGACACCAATACCCCTAATTACTTAGTAGAGTTTACTATTCTGTTTCAGAAAATATAGAGATAGCCAAGAAGCATCATGACATAGGTTCACAAGCTTTTTCTAAGGAGCCCAGTTTCTCTGCGCATTTTGCCATTGCTCTCCCTTCAGCATATTTGACTATCTTTATACTTTTACAAACATAGTTAGCCAAGAAGCATCATGACATAGGTTCACATACTTTTGATAAGGAACCCAGTTTCTCACCGCATTTGGCCATTGCTCTGCATTCAGCATATTAATTTATACACAGCTGTCACTTCTGAATTTCAGAAAGAGTTGTTTAAGAACAATACACATTACTGGATTTCTTAACCAATTTGTCCTGAAATTAGATGATTTTAGATTTCGAAAGACTCTATCAGACATGACATGATCAAAATGATTGAGAGCTATTAAAGAATACATAACATTTCTTTTCATTGAATTTGGTCTATACTCTCTAAGGTGTATTAAATTTGAACCATCAGCTCATTCATGGAGCATTGCTGCCTCTTATAAGTGAAGATTTCTGATTTTAGCAGCTAGGTATAATGAAATGACAGTTAGTTTGTCAAGAAAATAGATTCATAAAGGACTAAAAGAATTCTTTTCAAAAACAAGATGCCAAGGATGAGAACAATTTAGATAGAATTATGAATTGATAGAAGAGGTTCTCAAAAGAGTCGACTCCGAGTGTCGACATCATTCAGAGACAGAATAGAAGCTTATTCTGGTTCACAGAACACCCCCTCTCAACATGTATGCAGCAAGATGATTATAAATGATGCTGATGATATGAATGATTATCCAATGACTCCAATGACTCCCCCGGATTAAATGCACGACAATGCAATTGGATATGCATATGTGAAAATGTATGCAGATAAAAATTTATGCATCGAATCTGTGTAAGATACACATCATGACATTTACAAACACTTCAAAAATGCATTTGGCATCTGTAGGCATCAATCAGTTCAGATTTTTTAGAGAAGATCAGTTAGAAAATGCACAGATGAATTAACATGGTATGCAAGTGATATGCAATGCATATAGTGCTTAGCTAAATTTATCATGCTCTGCAATCAATCAATTTAGCTAACAAATTGAGCAATGAATGTAAAGACAGAGAATACAATTAATTTACCTGGAAGGCTTAGAAATGGGGTCATTTCAGGCGCCCTGGTTTATTACCCCTTTATTCCTCTCCAAGGCACACCTGCAACAGCTGGGTTATTTTGATCCAGCAGGAACCCAAGCAGCCTTGGGTCTTGATTACCCCCAACAGGTGTTCTAAACAGTTTTTATGCAAGAAGGTCATCAAATCTCATCAATTTGCAGTTGGACATGGAATGTCCAGACTGACCACAGTAATAACATGATGTAGCTATTTGAGAATTCTTCCTATGCACATTATTATTAACATGGAACCTTTGTGCATTCTTATGGAAATTTTTGTTAACAAAATGAGCATCTCGTTTTCTATAACTTGCCAACCAACATTCAGAAGCTCGGTGCCCAGGTTTTCCACATTCAAAATATGCATGAATCTTTCCTTTAAAAGTAGATTTATTCTTACCAAAATTATTTCTATTTGCAGGGAATTTAACAAATTCAAAGTCAAATTTCTTTCCCTGGGCATGCCAACAGTTAGAGGCTCGGTGGCCATACTTTTCACAGTGAAAGCATGCAATGGGTTTGCCTCTAGAACCAAGGTTACTTCTATCAGAAACATGGTTCACATGAAATTTGTTATAACCAGAATAATTTCCTTTTTCAGGGATTCAGACTTAAGTTTCTTTCCCTAAGTATGCCAACAAAAATTAGCAATGTGACCCATTTTGCCACAATGAAAACAATGATTTTTCTTATTTTGAAATGGATGAGTTTGTTTTAGAACATGGGATTTAGCATTTAAGTTCCTAACATGCATTGTTTTGGCATTTAGATCATCCTTTTTCATCAATTTGCAGTCATTCATCAAATGGTCGAGCCTACCACAGTAATGACATGAAATTCTCTTATTGTGTGTATGAATATGTGTGTTGGTGCTGTGGATAGCATGCACATTTTTAACATGAGTGTGTGTAGGCTTGTTCTGCAAATTTCCATTTCCTTCAACTTTTTCAGTAGGTTTCTAACTTTTCTGAATAGTAACTAGATTTGGATTTTTCTATGCATTGAACTGAAAGACCAACGGAGCTTTGATGCTGGTTTGTTCTGAGCTACTTACAAATGATGTATGAGTTTTATTTCCAGAGGTCTTCTTATTTACTGGATTATACCCTAGCCCCTCTTTTTGAAAATTCACTTTCATCCCCAGCAGTTTATCCAAATTATCTTGACCTTTAACAAATCTAGATAAAGAATTCTTTAGGTCCTTAATCTCATCTTCCAGGGATGCAATATGTAATTCATAACCAGTAATTTCTTTGTCACTGCAATTCACACACTCATTTAGCACTTTGTTTGCAGTTTTATAGTTCTCAACTTCTTGTTCTAGATTGTGTAATTTTTCAGACTCTTTTATACATTCAGATTTTCCTTTTTCTATGATTAAGAGTTTTTCAGAAATAGCAGAGTTGAGATGTTTGAGTCTCTCATTTTCTAATTTCAATTGTTCAATTTGTTCACTATTGTCATCAGATTTGGAATTCAACTCTTCACTCAGCCTTTCCTCTCTTTGTTCAGTTTCCAATTTTTCATCCAACAGATTTTTGTTTTCTTCCCTCAAGGATGCAATTAAGTTTTGATGCCATTCTAAATCACTATGAAAGCTTTCATTTAATTCCTTCAGAAATTGACATTTATTACAAATTGATTTATCAGAGTAAGTTGTTTCAGCTGTGTGTTTTTCACATTATTTCCTAAGACATTCATTCTCATACTTCAGAGCATTCAATTCAGAGCTAACGCACTCAAAATCATTCAAGAGTTTTTCATTTTGAATTACATTATTGATATGAGCCTGATTATCATCAATCGAGCCAAGTCTTTCCTTTAGTTCAGAAATTTCACATGTAAGCTCTTGATTTTCTTCTTCGAGTGAGCCAATTTGATTATTAAGTGTTTCTTTTTCAGATTTCAAATGATCTAGATCTGAAGTAACAGAATCAACATCTTTTAGTTGTCTTCTAAAAATGTCATTTTCTATTTTCAGGATTTCAGTGTCCTCACTTCCAGAATTACCATTCGTATGATTATTTAACTTCTTTTTCAGAGATTTATTCTGTTTTCTCAATTTTTCACAAGAGTCCAACAAACTAGCATATGCATCTTGCCAATCATCTAGAGTAAAGGTCTCCAAGAGGTTTACCTCATCATCATCATCTTCTTCATTTTGGCTGCTACTTTGATTATTGCCATTTGCCATCATGCATTGGTCTCCATTTCCATGGCTGGTAGTTTTCAGCTTGTCTAGTATTTCCTTGGCTGACCTGCAATTATGGAAACAAGAGTGCAAAGCCTTGTTTGTAGCTGCCTTCATTAGTTCCATAGCTTTTTGATTTTTACGACACATAGATCTAGGATTATCAGTCCATTTGGACTTGTTCTTTGGTAACCTATGTGGACCATGTGAAATGAGCTTCCACAGATCTGGATCGACAGACTTGACAGACATACGAAAGTTATTAAACCACAAATTAAAATTAGTACCATCAAAGACCGGTGGATAAGCCATGGATGAAATCGACAAACAGTTTCAAGGCACTGAATAGTGACCTGAAATGCACCACAAAAACTACAAGATCTACTGTGGATCGTTAGATCCGATGAAACAATAACCCGCTCTGATACCAATTGTTAGGGTGCTAGGCACGGATTCAGAGGGGGGGTGAATGAATCCCTCTTTAAAACTTTGCCCAATTAAAGCAATACTGGACAATGATGCAGAATTAAACCGAGTTAAACTCTACAGAATATGAGAGTCAATGGTGCGCTAAATCAAACAGTTGGACTGCTATAGTACAGACTCCTGAGCAAATCTATACTGTTGACCGAACCCAATCGAGCGATCAAATGCAACTAAAAAACTCAGATGGTTTGAGCAAATTGGACACTCTACAGTAACAATGATTAACTATTCAAAGTGAATCTCTCAAGACCAATATCAAATGAATGATATGCAACCAAAATCCTTGCTAGATAGAAGATTCAGATCGAGCCTAAGCATACATCTAGCGGATCAGAGAAGAGAATCAAACCACGATGGACGAGGAATTTTTAGATGGTTCAGTCTGCTGCCCGCAGACCTACGTCCATCCCCTACTCAAACCAGAGTGAGGCTTCCCGCTGATACACAGCTTAAACCGCTGGGCATCACAGCTTGCCTACAACCGCTGAGCAACACAGCTTGCTTCCGCTGAGCAATCACAGCTTGCTGACAAGAGGAACCAATCCTCTACAACTGCTGAGCAACACAGCTTGCTGTCTAGAGGAAACAATCCTCTGCAATGCTGACACACAGCTAGAAACAAAGGTTTAAAAAGAAAAATGTGTATGAGAAAATTTAGCTACTAAAAGCTGAAAATAAAGCACAAGAATGTAGCTCTCGCAAGAGCAAGTTGGTCTGGATATGATCCAGAAACCAACAGATAGCAGATCTTCAATTTGCTTCAACCGCTTCACTATCACTTCTCTATTCTCTCTCGAGCTCTCTCTTTCTCAACGCTCTCACACTACTGCATTCTATCTTCTTTCTTCTCTCTATCGGCTCTTCTTCTAATCTTCACATCTGCAGCACTCTCTCAGACTATTTCTGTGCTTCTTCCTCGTACTCTTTCTTTTTTCTCTTAATTTCTCTATCAGCCCATCAACATCTTATTTGCGAAGAAGAAGGGTCTTATATAAAAAGCTTCAGTCTAGGACCCACGAGCTCACACCCTAGGCTTGTGGAGGGAACACTTCCGCCAAGAAGCTTCAGGAATGTGTTAGCCACATGTCAAAATCTGGATCTGAGAATCCACGTGACGACTTCTTTCAGGGACAGTTCTCTTTGGATCACGTGCCTTTCTTAACAGGTCACGAACATTTATCCTATTAAAATGTCAAAACATTTAATCAGTTAAACAGGTATGAATATTGCACAGACTCGATGACGTATATGAACTAATGTGCATGGACCTTATTTTTATCAAGCTAAAGTGTATACTGACATTATAACCACTAGCATAAAATATGCACAGACCCAATAGCAATCGGTGTGAAAATATGCACAGGCTTTGGGCATGTATGGAAGATGTCCACATACCTTGGGGTGCTTATAGTGAGACATGCACAGACTCACTTTATGTATAAAGAAGATATGCACCGACCTAATCCCAATTGACATGAAACAATGCACAAACCTCGACGACATACAAGTAAGAATGCACAAGCTAGCATAGTGCACAGGGAAGATGTGCACCGACTATGTGGTGACATATGACAATGATGCACTGACTGAAATTCTCGCAGCAACTAAAGTTGCACAGACTTGTGTGCTTCCAGCAACGAAAGTTGCACGGACTTGGTTGGCACAAGGTAGACTTGCACCGACTATGAGAATGCATGAAATGCAACATGCACCGTGTTAGGTCTCGCACACGCCAAGTACGCACCGACTTTAATCTACGTAATATGGAATTCTGCACCAACCTTGTGTATGAGCGGCCAAGAGAATGCACCGACTTGGTGCGTGCAAAGCATACCTCGCACCAGCCTATCCAGCGTGCACCAACAAGGGTTGCACTGACCTTATGCTTGGTTAGTTATGATGTGCACCGACTTGCATCTGCCAAGGTAGTGTGCACGGACTTGAATGCACAGACCTAGATGCACATGAACAATGGTATGCATGGACATGATTAACACAAGTGCAAACTAGCACTGACTCTCATACGCTAACAGAGAAACATGCACCGAGGTAAGGACATATTATGTCTAATGCAAGACTTGCACCGAGGCAAGGAATGCACCGACCTGCTATGTGTGGGTAAAGCATGCACCGAGGTTGAAAATGCAAGACAAGCAATGCACTATCCTTATACAAGTAAACAGTAAATTGAACAGACTTCAACAATGGTTGCAACAAAAGTTGCACCGACTTAACGTGTGCAAGGGCTTGGATGTGCTCAGAAGCAACTTATGCATACCAAGATGAGAACTGCATTGACCTTGTGAGCAACCAAAGATATGACATATGCATGCTTAACCATACACATGAAAATAAGTGTCGACTTATGGTCTCGACACTTACCATTTGTGATAAGAAATCCATATGGAACCATACAAATGCAGCATCAACACTTAACATAAGATATTATGCACAGATGACTCATAGTGTTTGACATCATCAAAACCACAGGGGTACAACAATTTCCATAACAAGCCCCGTGAATTTCACTCATTTATAAGAGAAAGTACTCCCAGCGTAATGTGACGCCAGTACCATCGTACCCCATGGTTTATAGCACGTTTCCGACCATCGGGCATGGGGGTTAGTATGGAGCCCTTGGACACAATCTGTGCCCGGTCTTGCATCTTCAAGTTATAAATCATGCTACTTCCACGATATATAACAATAATTTCGGTCAATAATTCAATTCTAAATAATAAGTTTCATGATCAAGTAACCAAGGTATAGAACGTACCCAAATTGATATGAGATATCAAAGAAGAATTAAAAGAATATTATACTCCGGTGGCATTCCTGCAGCATAATGGTATTTTCATTAAGTTTCATATCTTAACATTAACTTGTTAAATATGTGTTGAGACTCCAGATAATCTGAAGACCATCTAAGAACTCAAAAAAATAAACCCCAAAAGTCAAACCTCAGGTTAGACAAGTTCAGAGATAAAGCTGTCCTTTACTGGACCGTTTCATGTAGAAAGTGGTCAGAGACTAGACCGTTTCATGAATAGAGTCGACGCATGAAAAAGAAGTGTCGGTGCAGTTAAACTTTCTGGAGCTTTGCGATCTAGTGAATGGCCGCTTGGCGCCTTTTAGCGGTCGTCCATATGGCTGCTAAGGTCTAGAATATATAAAACACTGGTAAAGTGCTTTCTAGACAATTGGCTTTGATGGTACAACCAGCTCGGCGTCCTTGTGGGAATCCCAGGATCGCGGAGTCTTACGGAGCCTTGAAACATAATCTTCTAGTATGACAGAAGGAATATCCGACGGAGAGGTTCATAAGTCCAAGAGAGTGTGCCTATAAGTGCAAAGTGTAACTAATGTTCACATACCGGAGTATATGCCATGTACTTAAGAAAATGACTCATAGATGAGAAATGATCGTGATAAAATAGCGATCAAGTTAAAACTGGACGAGTCATGAACCATGTGAAATTTAATGTAATTACAAGAGTATATGGTTTTGGCATGAATTTAACATAAGTTTAAAATAATCACAACGTGCATAAGGAACATGAAACCAACTAGGATGTTTGATTAACATATCCAAGTATAAGAATATAACATTTAAAACAGGTGTAAAACCTAACTAGCTAAGCTTATCATATGATATTTAGGGCTATTCTGTATTATGTTTTAGATTAACAAAAACACAGAACTCAGAAAACGTAAACGGTCATGTGAGGACCGTTTTATTGGGCCTAGCGGTCTATCGTAGGGCCGCTAGTGATTTCAGGCGGTCTTCAGGAAGACCGTTTCTTCCTATTTACAGTAAATAGCAATAAAAACCGAAATATGACTACTCTAAGTTAAATAGATGCATGGAAAACAACGTAAAAACATGTAATAAAATATGCCAAAAGAAAAGTTGGGCCAAGAATATGCATAGGGAATGTAAATTTAGTAAGAATTACATCCTTTTCATTAAAGGGTTAGACTCATGCATGGAAAATGAACTAGTTAATAAAACACAAAATACTCCACGTGCAATGCATGAAATTGACTGGAAATTGAGGGCTTTTACTCCTAAGATCATGTTTAAGCCGTTCATGATATAACCTACCTCTGATCTGGGCTTTAGACTTCCAATTTTGGACTGGAACTTGACCATAGTTCTACTCATCCTTAACCAAACTAGCCACTTCATGGCCTTCTAACTTCTGATCCCCTTCACCTAAGACCACGAAATTTGGAGGATAAGAAGAGGGTACTAAAAGGAACAAATAACTCTAAAGAACCAGGATCTAATTACCTCGTTTAGGGTACCAATTTTACTAATCAATCTGGCCCAGTCGCATAATTTCCTGAGACTCTTGTACTGAACCAGCAACTTTGAACGCCTCAATCTTCCTGATGGCTTGTTCTACTAAGACAAAATTTAGAGGGTAGTTAGACCTTAGTATTATGAACAAAATATTCTAAAGAACCTACCTCAAATTTGTCAACCTTACCTTAGTTCCACGCGAGCCAATGGTAAGGGTCACGCAGGTTGGTTCTGGGTCTATTTATAGGTTTAGCTAGGGTTTTAGGGATTCGCACGAACTTAGAGTCCTAATTAGGTCACCCATTCGATCCTCAAGCCTTCTAGACTCATCTATCTAAGAGATAGTATCGATCCTAGGTGATTTGGATGCTAAAGTTTTCATCTTTTCATGGCTTCTTCCATTCATGGAATCTGCAGTGCTTAGCGGTCCTGTCTAGACCATTTTTAGTCCCCATGCGGTCGCCTGATAGACCGTTTTTACCTATTGGCGCCGAATTTGAATAAATTCAAACTCTTCCTATTATTTATCCGTTTATTTATCCATTTAAGGAGTAATTATCCCCCCTAAATTCTGTAAATACACTAATTTAAGCTTCTAGAATATGGGCCAAATCTTATGGGTTTGGTTTTAGGTCACTTGGGCTTATTTAAATGGGCCAAGTCATTTGGTTATCATTCATGCTTTTATAATAACCCAGAAAACCTATATAAATTCTAATTAATTTCATTAATCTCCAAAAAATCTCAAAAAATATATATATATAATTTTGGGGTATTACTCCCTCCCCCACTTAAGAGAATTTGGCCTCCAAATTCAATTACATGGATTTTAAGGAAGATTGTACTTACATTCAAATAGATTGGGAAATCTCTTGCACATGGCTTCTTCTGTCTCCCATGTTACTTCATGGGGGCAAGATTTGGTCCACTGGACTTTGACCATGGGAATAACTTTATTCCGAAGTTGACGTACCTCTTGTTCAATTATTTTGATTGGCTTTAGCTCGTACATCAAATCCTTTTGAATTTCCAGATTATCAAAAGTGATAATGTGGAACGGATCATAGACATATTTCTTTAACATAGAGACATGGAATACATCATGAACTCTTGCCAACTGTGGAGGTAATGCTAGACGATAAGCCACATCTCCCACTCTTTCAAGAATTTTAAAAGGGCCAATGAATCTTGGTGTAAGCTTGCCTTTGATGCCGAATTTCTGAATACCTTGACCCGGAGAGACCTTGAGAAATACATGGTCTCCTACTTGGAATTCTAGGTCACGCCTTCGATTATCAGCATATGATTTCAGTCTATCTTGGGCCATCTTGAGTCTTTCTCGAATTAGCTTAACCTTCTCAATCGTATCCCTTATCAATTCCGGACCTAGAAGTTATCTTTCCCCAACTTCACTCCAGCAGATAGGTGAGCGACAGCTTCTCCCATATAGTTCCTTAAATGGTGCCATTTGAATGCTAGCTTGATAACTATTATTGTAGGTAAATTCCACTAGAGGTAAATGGTCGTGCCAGCTTCCACCGAAGTCTATAACACATGCTCTTAGCATATCTTCTACCACTTGATTGGTTCTTTTAGTTTGTCCATCAGTTTGCGGATGAAATGCTGTGTTGAAATTCAATCGGGTCCCCAAAGAATGTTGCAGACCCTTCCAAAATTATGAAGTAAATCGAGGATCTCGATCGAAAATAATAGTGACAGGGACACCATGTAACTTGACAATCTCCTTCATGTATAAGGCAACCAAGATATCTACAGACCATCAGCTTTTAATAGGTAAAAAATGAGCCGATTTTGTTAAACGGTCTATGATCACTCATATTCCATCATGTCCACCTCTTGATTTAGGCAGTCCCATGATAAAGTCCATCCCTATGCTATCCCATTTCCATTCTGGAATTTCCAAGGGATGTAGTTTTCTAGTAGGCCTTTGATGTTCTGCCTTAATTTGTTGGCAAGCGAGGCAACGTGACACATAGTCTGCTACTTCCCTTTTCATATTGGGACACCAATAATTCCTTTTAATGTCTTGATACATCTTGGTAGCACCAGGGTGAATGGCGTACTTAGATTTATGAGCTTCTTCTAGGATCAATTTCTTAGTATCCAAATGATCTGGTATACAAACTCGTCCCTTGAATAACAATCTTCCATCATTTGCAATAGAGAAATCCGGTCGTTGCTCCATATTGGCTTTGATTTCCAATAACACAAGGTAATCATCATGGAGTTTGACTAGATCTTCTATTAATGTGCGTTGTGTCCAGATATTGGCTATAAAGCAATCTTCTTTCTTCTTCATATTAATATCTAAATTCAATTGAGCAAATTTAGAGATAAGATTGGTCATACCTTTCATGAGACTTGATAGCTTTCCCATCAATTTCTTTCTGAGCGGATCGGCAACAGCATTCGCTTTGCCAGGATGATATTGGATAGCAAAATCAAAGTCCTTAAGGTACTCCAACCATCGCCTTTGCCTCAGATTTAGCTCTTTATGAGAGAATAGATATTTCAAGCTCTTATGGTCCGAATAGACCGTGAATTTCTCTCCATAAAGGTAGTGACGCCAAATCTTCAAGGAAAATATAACATCAGCCAGTTCTAGATCATGAATGGAATAATTTTCCTCATGCCGCTTTAACTGTATTAAAGCATAGCAAATCACCTTGCCATTTTACATGACTACACACCCTAGACCAACGCCAGATGCAGTAGTATAAACCTCAAATCCACGACCTTCTACGGGCAATGCCATTATAGGTGCCGTGGTGAGATGCTCTTTAAGGGCTAAGAAATTTTCTTCACATTCCTTTGTCCACTCGAAAGGGTTTTCCTTCCTAGTGAGTTTTGTTAAAGGAGCGGTGATTTTGGAGAAATCCTTGATAAATCATCTATAATAACTAGTCAGGCCAATGAAACTTTGAACTTTAGATACGGTGTTTGGTCGGCTCCAGTTCTTAACAGCTTCAACCTTAGAAGGATCTACTACAATGCCTTCTTTAGAAATGATATGGCCAAGGAAAGAGACCTCCTTAAGCCAAAATTCACATTTGTTTAACTTAGCATAAAGTTGGTGTTCCCGCAAGGTTTGCAAGGCAACCCTTAGATGTTCCTCATGTTCTTCCTTTATCTTTGAATAGATGAGAATATCATCAATGAATACGACCATAAATTGGTCAAGATAAGGCCTGAACACATTATTCATTAATTGCATGAATGCAGCAGGTGCATTAGTTAAACCGAACGGCATAACCACAAATTCATAATGTCTGTATCAGCTTCGGAAAGTAGTCTTGTGAATGTCTTCATCCTTGATCCTCAGTTGATGATAGCCTGACCTGAGGTTGATCTTGGAGAAGTACTCCGCGCAAGAAACTTGGTCAAACAGCTCATCAATATGCAACAGTGGATATTTGTTTTTGATGGTGAGTTGATTCAACTACCGGTAGTTAATGCATAATCTGAGAGAATCGTCCTTCTTCTTAACAAATAAGACTGGCGCACCCCAAGGGGATGTGTTGGGTCGAATGAAGCATTTTTCTAATAGCTCTTGAAGTTGCTTCTTTAGTTCCTTCAAAACTGTGGGGGACATCCTGTAAGGAGCTATTGACACTGGTGCTGCTCCAGGTGTGACTTCAATGGTGAAGTTAACCTTAATGGAATTTATGGGCTAATCCTAAAGATAATTTATAATTACTAGCTCATCCCAGGTTCTGCCCAATTTCTCTCATGGGTTGGGAACTTCCTTTACTTGTTTCATAGGCATGGGCCCATAATCCTTGGACTTAACCTATGACATGCCATCTTTTCCTAGGACTTCTAGGCCTAGGCTCTGATACCACTTTAACTGTCACGCATCGAGCTTTTAATACAGTGGAAGGAATATCCGGAATGTGAACAGTCGGTAGGGTAAGCCTCTCGCAAGCAAGAAATCAGAGCGCAAGACAATCACACAAAAGTAATTGCACACGTATATTTTTTCAAAATTCTAACTTTATTCATAATAATGACCCAAATGTACATAAGATCATGACTTTAAACATCCTTACATCATGGACTCAAGAAAATAGAAAATTATAATAGGACTCGACTAGACACTTGACAACTAGGTCTTCTCTCGATCCATTTGACCGTCAATCAGTCTCAGACCCGCTACTTGTATATTCCGAATCTGATCCATCAGTACTTCCTAAAAAATTGGAAAAGTAGGTATGAGCACACTTGCCCAGTAGGTATCTTCGCATCAACATGAAGGTAATATTAAAATGATTAATGTCTTAGCTCAAAGATCTTAAGATAAAAATAAGAATGCAATAAACAAGCGATATAAACCAAGATAACCAAGAATCATGAAATAACTGAGCAAGTAGATGTGAGCGAGTATAGACCATGAATAAGCAAGATTAATCACGTGGAAATAAATTTGGCCTTTCATGAACAAGAATGTACAAGCAAGAATCTAGAATGTACTTTACACAACTTTGTAAAGGCCATGTACTAGAAAGTCATTAACTAGCATGTAATTTTCATAACAAGTCTCGTGAATTTCACTCATTTATAAGAGAAAGTACTCCCAGCGCAATGCGACGCCAGTATCATCGTACCCCATGGTTTATAGCACATTTTCGACCATCGACCCTAGGGGCTAGTATGGAGCCCTTGGACACAATCCGTGCCCGGTCTTGCATCTTCAAGTTATAAATCCAGCTACTTCCACGAGATATAACAATAATTTCGGCCAATAATTTAATTCCAAATAATAAGTTTCATGACCAGGTAACCAAGGTATAGAACGTACCCAAATTGATATGAGATATCAAAGAAGAATAAAAAGAATATTATACTCCAGTGCCATTCCGACAGCATAATGGTATTTTCATTAAGTTTCATATCTTAACATTAACTTGTTAAACATGTGTTTAGACTCCAGATAATCCGAAGACCATCTAAGCACTCAAGAAAACCAACCCCAAAAGTCAAACCTCGGGTTAGACAGGTTCAGAGATAAAGCGGTCATTTACTGGACCGTTTCATGAAGAAAGCGGTCAGAGTCTAGACCGTTTCATGAATAGAGTCGACGCATGAAAAAGAAGTGTCGACGCAGTGAAACTTTCTGGAGCTTTGCGGTCTAGTGAATGGCCGCTTGGCACCTTTTAGCGGTCATCCATATGGCCGCTAAGGTCCAGAATACATAAAACACCAGTAAAGTGTTGGGTTCGGTGCGGTGGATTCAGAGGGGGGTGAATGAATCTCCCCTTAAAAATATTTGCCCAATTAAAAAATGTTCCTGATACTAACAGAAGGCCAATGAGCAATTGTGGAATTTACAGATTCACTAAGTCAACTGATATGCTTATAGATGAACTGATTAGTGACTTAGGAACAATGTCAAAGACTCTCAATACCACAATCAAACACACAGTGTGCAATCAAACCATATCGTCCCTATGCATTCATCTAGTGGAATCAGATAAGAAATCAAACCAATGCACAGAGAGTTTTTAGGTGGTTCGGTCCTCCTGACCTACATCCACCCCACACTCAACCCAGAGTGTGGATTCCTGCTGACTCACAGCTTGAATGGCTGGGCATCACAGCTTGCCTACATCAGCTGGGCCTCACAGCTTGCCATCCCGCTGAGCATCACAGCTTGCTGTCCAGAGGAGTCCACCTCTGCAATGCTGAGCATCACAGCTTGCTCCGCTGGGCAATACAACTTAGCAGTCCAGTGGAATCCTCCACTGCAAAACGCTGACAAACAGCTTGAAGAAAGGTTTAAAATAAAAATAAAAATAAGAGACAACAGCAACAGGAAAGCTGTAAACTATGAAGCACAATATGGCTCTCAAAGAGAGTTGACTGGCCTGGATTTGATCCACGGTCCAGTAGAGACTGATCTTCAGACTGCTCTCTTCTTCTCTCGATCTCACTATCTCTCCTCAACTTCTTTCTCTTCTTCCTCTGCTAATCTCTTTCTCTTCTTTGCTCTTCTCTGCTCTCTCTATTTCTTCTCTCTGCTTTTCTTCTCTTCTTCTTCTTCTGGATCGTGCAGGCACTCTCTCTGTTTTCTCCTTCTGCTTTGATCAGACTTCTCCTGAGGAAGAAGGTTCATATATATAGCAGCAGCAAACAGATAGGGCATGTGCTCTCCATGATTCCCGCCCAAATGCCTTGACCACGTGGCAGCCTTTCAGCAGGCTTCAATACACGTGTCACGATCTTGGTACTCCCCTTATCCTCGGATCACGTGCCTTCATTAAGCTCCTCGAGTAACAGTCCTGTTAGAACAGACAAAGATGCACTGAGTTAATTCAGAAGGCAATGTACAGACTTTGTTTTGAACGATGCACAATGCATAGTGTATGGACTTAATAGCACATGCTGCAGTATGCATATGGTGAAGTATGTACATTGACGATGAATGCTCAGGCATGCCAAACAAACAGACTGTTATCAGTATAGACTTACCTGACATGAAGAACTGAATGCATCGAGTCTGAGTCATGGCCTGTACAGACTTGATGCACTAGATGCAGTGTGCATACAAGAGGAAGTGTGTACAATGAGAAACGATGCAAGAATGTATAAACTTTGAATGATGCAGACTGGGCATGTACAGACTTTGTGAATGCAAAGCTAAAGCATGTACAGACTTGCTGGTGTGTAATGCAGTAAGCATATTTCAAAGTGTGTACATTGAAGATGAGTGCCCTGACATGCCAAACGAATGTGTAGACTTCGCATGCAGCAATGTGCAGACTCACTCAAATGATGCATGAACACAACAGCAGGTAATGTGTAGACTCTGCTTTGAACGATGCACAATATATAGACTTGAACGCGTGCAAGCAGTGTATAGACTTTGAGCGCGTGCAATGCAGTAGCCAGCCGATGTATAGACTTGGCGTTTGTGCAGCTAGCCGTTGTATAGACTTGGCGTTATGAAGCACACAGGCTGTACAGACTTGGTCCGATGTACAGACTCGAAGCATGTGAACACGACGATGTGCAGACTTGCTAGTGTATAGACTTGGTGAGCATGCAGCACCCAATGTATAGACTTGCCAAGGGAATGTATAGACTTGGCAAGTGATACAGTGTTCAAACGGGATGTGCAGACATTGTAGCATGCAATGTATGGACTTGACCGATGCATAGAGATGCTAAGTGAGACACAGCTTAACAAGCACTGACTTGATGCTCACACGGCTGTGCATACTTGCATGAGACGCTGGGTGAGACGCTAAGTGAGACGGTGCATGAACGATGACACAGGCTGTACAGACTTTGAATGATGCATGCACAAAGACGCTAAGTGAGACGGTGCATGAACGATGACACAGGCTGTACAGACTTTGAATGATGCCTGCAACAATGATGTACAGACTTGATGGTGTGTAGACTTTGTGTGTGTGTGTGAGACTATGTACATACTTGCATGAGACGCTGCATGAAGCAAGGCAAACAGATGTATAGACATTGTGTGTGTGTTCATGCAATGTATAGACATTGTGTGTGCGTGCATGCAATGTATAGACTTTGACTTATGCAAGCAAGACAAGGCTACACCGACTTCATGTCGTGTGGAGTGTAAACGATGTACAGACTTTATGTTGGACCAACAAGACAATGTATAGACTTTGCTCAGATGATGCATGAAGAGCACTAGCTGTACAGACATGAAATAATGCATGGACTATGCACATGCATGAAGAGCCATGTCGATGTATAGACTTGATAATGCAATCTAGGGTGATGTACAGACTTGACTAATGCAATCTAGGCAAAACTCTGTATAGACTATATATGCATGAAGAACACTGGCTCTGGCTGTATAGACTCACTGGCTCTGGCTGTATAGACTTGATCGAATGAATCAACCGGAGGTTGTACAGACTAGCCACTAAGGAATGTGTAGACATGCACAATGAACTACAGCATAAACATATCAGCAGGGAAGTAATGCACCGATGCTATGCACAGACCTTAAGTCATGCACAAAACAATTTATGCACATCAGCTAAAACATCATCAAGGCATAAGGCATACAGATCAAGCTCTCAATTGAAGATTAACCAAGTGAACAGATCAAGCTCTCAATTGAAGATTAACGAAGTGATGACACTAATGTTGCTATCATCAAAACATCACTGCATCATCAAGGCACAAGGGGCACAACAATCTCCCCCTTTTTGATGATGGCAACATGATGGGTCACACAGACTCAGTAAATAATTCTCCCCATTTGACACAATCAAAAAGGAAATGGTTTGCGAGTGGAATGAAAGACATGTATGAAATCTGATACCAATTTTCCCCCTTAGAAACATACAGAATAAAATATAAGAACTCCCCCTATCAACATGCATGATTGACTACTCTCCCCTTAAATGCAGATGACCCATAACTCCAATAAATCAATCTGAAATTTGTCATTACAAACAATCTGAACTCTGGTTGTGGCACCTCACATATTGCATGAACAGAATGAAACAGGTGGAAAGTCCACAGAACCAGAACTGGTTGTAAAACAAGATGGAAGATTCCAACAGTGTGGAGAGGAGTACATCTCAGGAATCAATCAACTGATAATGTAAAAGAAGTAAATGTGGCCAAGGGTAGGGGTGAGAAATAGTCAAAGCACAATACATCTCAAGGAATCAATCAGTCAACTGATAAGAGAGGATTGTCAATACAGTTCCTGTTGATCAAGTTGTCAGAGGTGAGTCAGATCATGAGAGATTTTAAGGCATGCACAACTACAATGAGTCTTAACATGAATAGACTCTCCTATCATAGAGGGTTATGAATTGGCAACATGACCAACCTGATTTAATTATGATGTATACCAAATTTGTCAATTACAAGCAATACTTATATCTGAATTCAAGTTTTAATAAAGATGAACCAAATAATCAGATGACACTCATGACCGCTCATCTTCATCTTACACACAAGATCTCAATGACTCTTTTAAGAGTTACACAGATTAGTATTGATGTTAAACACTTTTTACAAGAACATGAGTTGACAGAATTTTCAATATGTTTTCATTTGAAGCACATTGTATTTTTTCTGAGCAATTTAAGTTGATCACACCTTTTTACATGAGGCACAATACGTCTCAGGTGAAGTAACCCAGTTACTCAGTGTGATAACTGTCATTGCCTCTCAACATTGAGGCAAGAGTTAGCAATAGAAATGTCTTTTTACATGAGGAGACACCTTGATCAGAGGCCAGACTCCCCTGTTACTCGACACAAATATGCCATTGCTCTGTCAGGTTTTTCGATAAATTTTTATCAGAGATAACTATGGCACCTCATGACATAAGTTACTTTATTTCATTGATAAAGAACCCAATTTCTCAGTGACCGAGTCATTGCTTTGAATTCACAATTTTCATTTAGTCAACATTTTTCAAGTTAATGTTTAACCACAACACTCACTCTATGTATCTCTACCAAAGTAGCCTTGATTTCAAATTTTCAGATATCAGATGAGAGAGTCTAAGGTTTACATGACACATGTGGTTAAAGTTTATTAAACCTTATCATTCAGATATTTTCAAAGCATTTAAATGTAAATCTGAGAATACATAAATCTTATATCAGTTTGATTTAGTGGTTATTCTTAAACCTATATGATAGGAATTTCTACATGATTCAGACTGAATTGCATGGCCTGCAGCTTGAGTTCCTCAGATCAGATCAAAAAATTTAGCTGACCAACTAATCAACAGTAGAACCAAATCAGTCACACCAGCTAAGAGATATATGAAGGATGAGTATAAGCTGGTGGAAGAGTCAATCACCAATATAGAAGAGCATTAGAAGAGAGTTTATCAACAAACAGTAGCTGAGTCTGGAATACAGACTGATCAGCTGCTTTGGTGAAGACAGCAGAGAATTCAATTAAACAGCACATAGGCAAGAGAATGGATCAGATTACTAGACAAAATGAGTTCATGAGGTGAAAAAGAGATGAAATAGGAATGCTCCCCCTGTCTAAATGCAATGGAATATCTTTTTAGGTTTTTCAAAATTTTATGACATGCACTACTCTTCATATGTGCAGTATGCAACAAATCTGATAAGGAGAGCATGATGGCCAAGCGACAGCAGACAAGCTCCCCCTGACAAAATGCATGATATGCAATGAAGGCACAACAATATGCACTGTGAACATGAGATGCACTGACTATATGCAAGACATGCAGCTACCTATACTCGGTGTAATACATGCATCGACTATGTTCACGATATGAACCACTCAAACTCGGTGCAAAGAAGATTTTTCAATTGATTTGACTGATTTTTCATGAGGCACAGGAGTTCTGAAGATGAGACAGAATATGTAGATATGGCAATGAATCAGATGGGTAGACAGGAAGAGTTCAGACAATTGACACCACTAAAGAATTTAGAAAGGCTCCCCCTGTCTATATGCAGTGAATCACTTCTTTTTTGAATTTTCAATATGATGATATTCAATTCAGTCACTACATGTATGCTTATGCAATGACTCTCCTTCAGATATTTTTTGAACATGAATGTCATGAGATTTATGCAGGGAATTTGACAAATATGTATCATAACAAGAATGTATAGTGCATTCATCAAAGAATTTATCATGATCTGCAAGCATCTGGAGCACACAAATTCAGAAGACATATTTTAAACTAAGTTTTCAGAACTAACCTGAATAGTCCACTTCTGGGGGTTTCACTTTTGAGTGCCTTGGATTATTAACCCCTTTATTCATCAGCTTCCAAGACACACCTGTAAAGATTTGATCATTTTGATCCAATAGGAACCCAAGCAACCTTGGGTCCTGTATTAGCCCTAGCAGGTGTTCTGAATAGTCGCTTAGCAGCGCTATCATCAAAATCCATCTGATAACAATTGGTCATGAAGTGACCCAATTTGCCACAATATCTACATGACGCATCAGAATTTTGGGTCATATGATGCATATCAACAGCAGCATGAATTTTTCTGTTGTATGCATGAGTAGTTTGTTTCTTATTACCTGATGACCAACATTCAGTATACTTGTGACCTACCTTGCCACAGTTAAAACATGAAAGACTCACAGGTCTTTTGGCAGAAAATTTGAAGAATTTATTATTCCCATGGCCTCTTCGGACATGCCAACAGTCCTTGACTGCATGACCATACTTCCCACACTCGAAGCATCTTAGATGCTTACCTTTTGAGTCACTGTATCCCCACGAAGACCTAAACCAACACTCAACTACTTTATGACCACGTTTGTTACAATTATAACAAATGATGTGTTGGTTTAAAACAAACGTGTTTCTTTTGGGATCATGAGGATGATTTGTAAAAAATTTATCATGCATCATATCATCATTTTTCATTATACTGTAGTCATCCATATAATGACCCTGCCTACCACAGTAATGACATGACACTTGTGATTTTCTGGCGACATGATTACTAACAGACTGACTAGATGCATGAGAATGAGTACATGAGGTATGAGCATTATCCATTGACCCATTAAATTCAGCCGAGCTAACAGATTTCATGACACAAGTAGGGATATTTTTAACCCCATCTTTCTTTCCATTCTTGTTCAATTGTTTATCTTTGTTCACAATTTTTGTTCATTTTTCAGCTTTCTGTGCCTTAAATTGAAAGACAAATGATGAAGGTGTTTTCAGATTTTTGTTTTGTTTTGGGGATTGACTTGAGGTACCAGCTACATCAGAGCTTTGCACAAAAGTAGTGTATAGCTGGTTTCTAGTAATTTCCTTAACATCAGAACTACAGCTTATCCCCCTTTTTGAGTTCTTATCCTCACTTTTCATGATAGATTACATTTTTCCTTTAATTTTAGCAGACTCAAATACTGAATTTTCCAGATCATGAATTTTATCTTCTAAAGAAGCAATGTGGAGTTCATAACTGGCTATCTCCTATTCACTGCAATTAACGCATTCACTTAAGACTTTATTTGCAGTTTTATACTTCTCAACTTCTTGTTCCAGATTGCTCAAGATTTTTGATTCTTCATCACAGACAGTTTTTCCTTTCTTTAACATGAGAAGTTGCTCGGACATACCAGTGTTTAACCATTTCAATTTTTCAACTTCAGCTTTCAGTTCAGTGTTTTCTTCCTCAAAATTTTTAGCCTGAATTTCATTACCAGCACATCTTTCACTTCCAGACATCAGCTCCAGTTTTTCAATTAGTTCCTCTTCCCTTTCTTCCACTTTAATTTTCTCAGCAAGCAGATTTCTGTGATCCTCATTAAACACGGTAATTTGTTTCTTCATCCATTCATTTTCATTATAGAGATCTTCATTAAGTTCTCTTAGAGCCGAGCACATATTACAGCTTGACTCTACAGAAGAGATATGCATTGCTTCCTTGTTGATTTTATTCAGACTAGCCTTGAGATCTTCATTATCCTTTTGAACCTTAGCATTTTCAAACTTTAGTTTTTCCATTACAGAATTTACCTTGATCAATTCTTGCATGCCTTTTAGATGCTCATTTTTCGTCTTAATAAGCTGATTCTCCAGTTTAGATATCTTGTCCAAACATGTTTGATTTTCAATTTTTAGAGAACCATTTTGTTCCTTAAAGTTCTGAACATCTATTAAGCATGTCTCATAAGAATGTTTCAGTGTAGGACAAACATCACAAGTGACTTCAGATTTGCATTGTTCAATCCTTTTCTTTAGCCTTTTGTTCTCAGATTTCAATTTTTCACATCTATCAGACAGTTCCTCATTTATATCCCATAAATCATCAATCGAGATTTCTTCGGATTCAGAGCTTACCTTGGATTCATTTTCCTCATGATCATTTCTCCGGTCAGCCATCAGACATGCGTTGTGATTCCTGGTAAGCTTTAGTTTCTCCAAAATCTCCTTGGCAGACCTACAAGAAGAGACACATGAAATTAGAGCTCTGTCAAGTGATGCTTTTACCATATTCAATGCTCTAGAGTTGATGGAGTCTTTCATTTTATCCTTCTCGGTCCATTTGGATTTATCCTTTGACAATTTGTATGATCCGTGAGTCATTACCTTCCACAAATCAGGATCAGTTGTCCTTACATACTGATGCAACTTCTCTAGCCATGGGCCAAGGTCATCACCTCTGAATATCGGTGGATGAGCCATCGAGAGATGAGTTAGACAATTGAGATAGTTAAGAGGTGCACCGGAATCAGTAGAAGTACAGCAAAACACCAGCTCAGAAAAATAGACTGAAGCACCGAGCACAAGAAACCCACTCTGAAATGCACCACAGAAGATGCAGGATCTGCTGCGGATTGTTAGATCCTATGCACAGCAACCCGCTCTGATACCAATTGTTGGGTTCGGTGCAGTGGATTCAGAGGGGGGTGAATGAATCTCCCCTTAAAAATATTTACCCAATTAAAAATTCTTCCAGATACTAACAGAAGGCCAATGAGCAATTGCGAAATTTACAGATTCACTAAGTCAACTGATATGCTTATAGATGAACTGATCAGTGACTTAGGAACAATGTCAAAGACTCTCAATACCACAATCAAACACACAGTGTGCAATCAAACCATATCATCCCTATGCATTCATCTAGCGGAATCAGATAAGAAATCAAACCAATGCACAGAGGGTTTTTAGGTGGTTCGGTCCTCCAGACCTACATCCACCCCACACTCAACCCAGAGTGTGGATTCCTGCTGACTCACAACTTGAACGGCTAGGCATCACAGCTTGCCTACATCAGCTGGGCCTCACAGCTTGCCATCCCGCTGAGCATCACAGCTTGCTGTCCAGAGGAGTCGACCTCTGCAACGCTGAGCATCACAGCTTGCTCTGCTGGGCAATACAGCTTAGCCGTCCAGTGGAATCCTCCACTGCAAAACGCTGACAAACAGCTTGAAGAAAGGTTTAAAATGAAAACAAAAACAAGAGACAACAGCAACAGGAAAGCTGTAAACTAGCACAATATGGCTCTCAAAGAGAGCTGACTGGCCAGGATTTGATCCACGGTCCAGTAGAGACTGATCTTCAGACTGCTCTCTTCTTCTCTCGATCTCACTATCTCTCCTCAACTTCCTTCTCTTCTTCTTCTGCTAATCTCTTTCTCTTCTTTGCTCTTCTCTTCTCTCTCTTTTTCTTCCCTATGCTTTTCTTCTCTTCTTCTTCTTCTGGATCGTGCATGCACTCTCTCTGTTTTCTCCTTCTGCTTCGATCAGACTTCTCCTGAGGAAGAAGCTTCATATATATACCAGCAGCAAACAGATAGGACGTGTGCTCTCCATGATTCCCGCCCAAACGCCTTGACCACGTGGCAGCCTTTCAGTAGGTTTCAATAAAGGTGTCACGATCCTGGTACTCCCCTTATCCTCGGATCATGTGCCTTCATTAAGCTCCTCGAGTAACAGTCCTATTAGAACAGACGAGGATGCACTGAGTTAATTCAGAAGGTAATGTACAGACTTTGTTTTGAACGATGCACAATGCAAAGTGTATGGACTTAATAGCACATGCTGTAGTATGCATATGGTGAAGTATGTACATTGACGATTAATGCTCAGGCATGCCAAACGAACAGACTGTTATCAGTATAGACTTAGCTGACATGAAGAACTGAATGCATCGAGTCTGAGTCATGGCCTGCACAGACTTGATGCACTAGATGCAGTGTGCATACAAGAGAAAGTGTGTACAATGAGAAACGATGCAAGAATGTATAGACTTTGAATGATGCAGACTGGGCATGTACAGACTTTGTGAATGCAAAGCTAAAGCATGTACAGACTTGCTGGTGTGTAATGCAGTATGCATATTTCAAAGTATGTACATTGAAGATGAGTCCCCTGACATGCCAAACGAATGTGTAGACTTCGCATGCCGCAATGTGCAGACTCACTCAAATGATGCACGAACACAATAGCAGGTAATGTGTAGACTCTGCTTTGAACGATGCACAATATATAGACTTGAACGCGTGCCAGTAGTGTATAGACTTTGAGCGCGTGTAATGCAGCAGCCATCCGATGTATAGACTTGGCGTTTGTGCAGCTAGCCGTTGTATAGACTTGGAGTTATGAAGCACACAGGTTGTACAGACTTGGTCCGATGTACAGACTCGAAGCATGTGAACACGACGATGTGCAGACTTACTAGTGTATAGACTTGGTGAGCATGCAGCACCCAATGTATAGACTTGCCAAGGGAATGTATAGACTTGGCAAGTGATGCAATGTTCAAACGGGATGTGTAGACATTGTAGCATGCAATGTATAGACTTGACCGATGCATAGAGATGCTAAGTGAGACACAGCTTAACAAGCACTGACTTGACGCTCACACGGCTGTACATACTTGCATGAGACGCTGGGTGAGACGCTAAGTGAGACGGTGCATGAACGATGACACAGGCTGTACAGACTTTGAATGATGCATGCACAAAGACGCTAAGTGAGATGGTGCATGAACGATGACACAGGCTGTACAGACTTTGAATGATGCATGCAACAATGATGTACAGACTTGCTGGTGTGTAGACTTTGTGTGTGTGTGCGAGACAATGTACATACTTGCATGAGACGCTGCATGAAGCAAGGCAAACGGATGTATAGACATTGTGTGTGTGTTCATGCAATGTATAGACATTGTGTGTGTGTGCATGCAATGTATAGACTTTGACTTATGCATGCAAGATAAGGCTGCACCGACTTCATGTCGTGTAGAGTGTAAACGATGTACAGACTTTATGTTGGACCAACAAGACAATGTATAGACTTTGCTTAGATGATGCATGAAGAGCACTGGCTATACAGACATGAAATAATGCATGGACTATGCACATGCATGAAGAGCCCTGTTGATGTATAGACTTGATAATGCAATCTAGGGCGATGTACAGACTTGACTAATGCAATCTAGGCAAAACTCTGTATAGACTATATATGCATGAAGAACACTGGCTCTGGCTGTATAGACTCACTAGCTCTGGCTGTATAGACTTGATCGAATGAATCAACCGGAGGTTGTACAGACTAGCCACTAAGGAATGTGTAGACATGCACAATGAACTACAACATAAACATATCAGCAGAGAAGCAATGCACCGATGCTATGCACAGACCTTAAGTCATGCACAAAATAATTTATGCACATCAGCTAAAACATCATCAAGGCATAAGGCATACAGATCAAGCTTTCAATTGAAGATTAACCAAGTGAACAGATCAAGCTCTCAATTGAAGATTAACCAAGTGATGACACTAATTTTGCTATCATCAAAACATCACTGCATCATCAAGGCACAAGGGGCACAACATAAAGTACTTTCTAGACAATCGACTTTGATGGTACAACTAGCTCGGCATCTTAGTGAGAATCCCAAGCTCGCGGAGTCTTACAGAGGCCTTGAAACATAATCCCCTAGTCCGACAGAAGGAATGTCCGACGGAGAGGTTCATAAGCCCAAGAGAGTGTGCCTATAAGTGCAAAGTGTAACTAATGTTCACATACCAGTGTATATGCCATGTACTTAAGAAAATGACTCATAGATGAGAAAGGATCGTGATAAAACAACGATCAAGTTAAAACTAGACGAGTCGTGAACCATGTGAAATTTAATGTAATTACAAGAGTATATGGTTTTGGCATGAATTTAACATAAGTTTAAAATAACCCTAACGTGCATAACGAACATGAAACCAACTAGGATGATTGATTAACATATCCAAGTACAAGAATACAACATTTAAAATAGGTGTAAAACCTAACTAGCTAAACTTATCATATGATATTTAGGGCTATTCTGTATTATGTTTCGGATTAACATAAACACAGAACTCATAAAACGTAAACGGTCATGTGAGGACCATTTTATCGGGCCTAGTGATCTATCGCAAGGCCGCTAGTGATTTCAGGCGGTCTCCAGGAAGACCGTTTCTTCCTATTTACAATAAATAGCAATAAAAATTGAAATATGGCTACTCTAAGGTAAATAGATGCATGGAAAATGACGTAAAAACATGTAATAAAATATGCCATAAGAAAAGTTGGGCCAAGAATATGCATAGTGAATGTAAATTAAGTAAGAATTACATCCTTTTCATTAAAGGGTTAGACTCATGCATGGAAAATGAACTAGTTAATAAAACATAAAATACTCCACGCGCAATGCATGAAATTGACTGGAAATTGAGGGCTTTTACTCCTAAGATCATCATTAAGCCGTTCATGAGATAACATACCTCTGATCTGGGCTTTAGACTTCCAATTTTGGACTGGAACTTGACCCTAGTTCTGCTCGTCCTTAATCGAACTAGCCACTTCGTGGCCATCTAACTTTTGATCCCCTTCACCTTATACCACGAAATTTGGAGGATAAGAAGAGGGTACTAATAGGAACAAATAACTCTAAAGAACCAGGTTCTAATTACCTCATTTAAGGTACCTATTTTACTAATCAATCTGGCCCGGTCACATAATTTCCTGAGACTCTTGTACCGAACCAGCAACTTTGAACGCCTCAATCTTCCTGATGGCTTTTTCTACTAAGACAAAATTTGGAGGGTAGTTAGACCTTAGTATTATGAACAAAATATTCTAAAGAACCTACCTCAAATTCGTCCACCTTACCTTAGTTCCATGCGAGCCAAAAGTAAGGGTCACGCAGGTTGGTTCTGGGTCTATTTATAGGTTTAGCTACGGTTTTAGGGATTTGCATGAACTTAGAGTCCTAATTAGGTCACCCATTCGATCCTCAAGCCTTCTAGGCTCATCTATCTAAGAGATAGTATCGATCCTAGGCGATTTGGATGCTAAAGTTCCCATCTTTTCATGCCTTCTTCCATTCACGGAATCTGTAGCGCTTAGCGGTCCAGTCTAGACCGTTTTTTATCCCCATGCGGTCGCCTGATAGACCATTTTTACCTATTGGCGTCGAATTTGAATAAATTCAAACTCTTCCTATTATTTATCTGTTTATTTGTCCATTCAAGGAGTAATTATCCCCCCTTAAATTTTGTAAATACACTAATTTAAGCTTCTAGAATATGGGCCAAACCTGGCTTGGTTTTAGGTCTCTTGGGCTTATTTAAATGGGCCAAGTCAATTGGTTATCATTTATGCTTTCATAATAACTTATTTAACCCAGAAAACCTATATAAATTCTAATTAATTTCATTAATCTCTAGAAAATCTCAAAATATATATATATATATATATATATATAATTTTGAGGTATTACATCGGTGGAAGGAATATCTAACGGAGAGAATCACAAGTCTAAGAGAGTGCCTATCACGTGCAAGTGTAACTAATAGAATCGTATCGGGATACGTGCTATGTACTTAAGAAAGACTAGAGAGAAGGATGTAAATCGTGTAAAATAATGATCAAACATCAATGAAACAAGTCCCATAAACCATATGAAATTAACTTTAATACAAAACTATATGGTTTTGGTATGAAATTAGCATAGGATTAAAATAAGCTTATAAAGTGAGGAGGGCATGAAATCTATCACGATTGATGTACAACATAACCAAAATCATGAATATGACATCATAACCAGGGATAAGGCCTAATTACGTAGGTTTATCATATATTTAATAAGGCTGATCTGCGTTCTATTTAGACTTAACAGGAAGTAGGTCATAGAAACATGAAAGCGGTCTAGTCGGAACCGCTACTATACAGTCACGGTCAGTCGAGAACCGCTACTTGACAGTAGCGATTTCTGTGAAACCACCTTCTACCTGTAACAGACAGAAGCCAATTGGTGCATGCAAGGCCTATCGGAGGGCAAATAATAGATGAAAAGTATGGATAATAGAAGGTTAATCAAATGAGAACATGTTTAGAACGTCAAGGTGCATGGGTTGCATGGATTAAGCCAAAGTTATCATCTTTTCTATTAAGGATAGGAATCATGTATGCAGAAATAATCTAACTACGCAGTGATAGTAAAACATGAAATACGACATGTAAGAAGCATAAAATCTTGTGAAATCAGAGGGCTTTTATTCCTAACACATTATTTTAGCCATCTAAGAGATAACCTATCTTTGGGAATGCTCCTGGAGTTCGAATTTCTGACTGCAATATGGTGCTGGTTCCTGCGCGTCATGCGTAGAAACAGTAACTTCTCTCCCTTCTATCTCCTTAACCTCTTGACCTAAATTCACGAAATTTGGAGGGAAGGTATAAGATACAAAGGGGAACCTTAAACTCTAAAGGATGAACTTAAAAATACCTTGATTTGGGTCCGTAAGCTCCCGATCTTCACTAGCCAAACGTGTTCGTTCCTACATAGTCTGCGTAGAAATAGGGACTTCAAATCCTCCTAACTCTTTGGATGCATGACCTCCTAGCACGAAATTTTGTAGAGAGTTTGATAATACTAACAGGAATAATAAAGTTTAAAGGACCAACATAAAATACCCATGCCTTACCGTTAAACAACGCGAGCCAAAGGAAGGGTTCATGCAGGTCGATCTTGGACCATATTTATAGAGTTTGGCTAGTGTTTGAGGATCAGATCAATTAGAAGTCATAATTTGGAGTAGGATCGATCCCCAAGAGTCATAGACTAAGTTTCTATGCTAGATAGCATCGAATCATGTGGTTTGGGATGCCAAAAATCTCATTTTGCTACGCCTCTTCAACTCTCGTTCACAGAACTTAATAGCAGTCTATCCACGACCACGACTATGAGAATGTGGTCGCTCGATAGACCGCGTTCTTGCGGTTAAATCCAAAATTTTAAATTATCTAATTATCTCCTATTTATCCCTTTAATCAGCCTATTTATCCAATTTTAAATCCGTAAATACCCAAATTACGTTTCTTGTAATAGGCTTGGGCCGAAAGGTCTTGGAATTTGGCCTTTGGGCCTAATTTAAGTGGGCTTCTTTATTTGATAAATATAGGGCCTTCAAATTATTTAGTTAACCCTTAATTCGTTTAATTAGCCCATTAAGCCTTTTAAATGTTTAATAAATTCTATTTAATTTTAAAAAATCTTAGAAAATTTTTGTGCGTTACACCTCCCCCACTTAAGAAGAATTTGGTCCCCAAATTCATTGCATGAGTTTTATGGAGAGTGTGTTTTACATGTAGTTAATTAACTGCACCAATAATGAAAGTAATGATGAATATGAATGGGTCAAGATGGTACTTTTGATCGTTTTACCCTCGCCATCCACGATGGCATTTAGTCGGCCTTGTCGTTTTCGTCCATTGTCATTCCTTGAAGATTGTTCCTTTATAAGGGGACACGTAGGCACGCGATGCTCCTGGCTTCCACAACGTAAAGAAGCTCCTAGGCGCTTCCAACATTCTTCGACAGAATGACTAAACTTTTCGCAAAAGGAGCAAGCTACCATGACTTGCTTTTCTTCTTCCTCCTTGACTCATTTATTCTTACCATTGCCTTTGCCATTCCTTCTATCATTACCATTTCCATTGCGAGACCTCTTCTTGTTGTTATGGGGTTCATAATCTTCCATGATGCTAAACTTTTCTTCTTGTTTTTCTCGCCTATCATATTTTCAGCTTGGCTTTTCATCTTTCCCCTTAAATTTTTCTACCTTCTCCAAGGTCCTTTCACATAGATGTGCCCGTTGGACCATCTCCGTATATGTTCGGATATTTTGAGGTCCAAGTTGAGCAATGAAAATCGGCCTTAGGCCGTCCATGAATCGGTTAGTCGTTAATTGATCGGTACTAACCAGATGAGGAGCATAAGGAGCCAAACGGGAGAATTGGAGCTTGTACTCTGCTATGGACATCAATCCTTGCCTTAAGGAGGTAAACTCCACAGCTTTCCTCTCCTTGACATGTTCGGAGAAATATTTTGCTCGGAAGAGTACTAGAAACTCCTCCCATGTAAGTTGTGCATTTTGAAGATGTGCAGAAGTGGCCTTCCACCATGTCACGCCCCGAGCGCGGAAGATTACCCGGAGGCGTGACACGTCTATATAGATCGTGTCAATCATGTAAATATCAGAGTGCGCAAATAACTAAGATTTAACTCGAAATTAATACAAATAGTTCCAGCTGACAATTGTCACAACTAATCAAAGGACAAATACATATGTTCCCAGAGTCCAACGACTAGGCTTCAAATCTTAACCAGTTCTAATCAAGTTGACTAATACAAATGACATAGATGAATTGATACAACTGATATAAGTGAACTAATACAATAACACAAAGGACATGACAATTTGATAACTTCACTCTAACACTCCTCACTCAGTCTCATTCCCTTCCGAGTGCAGGTTGACATCCAAATTACCTGAAAATATTAGAAAACAACTAGATGAGCGAATCACTCAGTAGAAATTACATCTCAAGATTTAACATGCTTTAAGTGGTTTACAAGTTCAATTAATGTCAGTAAAGCTATACATGTAGATGAGTAGATATCAAGGATTGTAAAAATTGACAAGAGCAGTGAAGGAATAACAAGTGAGAGTATAAGGATTCCAACTTCAATGCAGCAATAGCAAGAGATTCAAGCAAGTAATAACTAGAATTAACAAAATCTTTCCAAGAGAGTAAGAACTCATGTCAAGCAAGTAATAGAAAGTAATATAAATTCAAGCATGAAAAATTGGAATTGGCTATTTATCAATTTCATTCAAGCAAAAACTTTACCCTTCTGCGGGTCTTAAGTCAAATCAATCAAGTAATATCACGAGAATGAGTGGAATGTCTAAAGCCTAGCAAGCAAGTACTCAGGTGCAATGCCAAACACCGTGGTCAATAAACTCCCATGAGCACAAGTACCTTCGGGTTCTCCTCCCAGGACCAGACCGGGCCCTATATGCACAACATTAATCATTTTTGTCGACATCCACTCTCATGTATAGCCAATATGGAATTTCAAGGTTTGACCAGTATGATATATAAGGTGGAATTATGGAATGGAATCCAAGGGCACATTGATGTGTAGGGATGAACTAGGAGTGGAAACCAGTAACGTTTGATACACGGAAAAAAACTAGATAAGAGAGGTGCCTTATGGGCCACCTGACAAGTTTAGAAACGACACCCTCTCTATGGGATGCCCTTCCTGGGAACTATACAGGGTTTAGAGGACCCTATCAGGAGTTAAATGGCACCTCTCAGGCTGCCATCTATTAGTGGAGATGGCAAAAGTGAAAGCCTAACGATCACGTTAACGTAATGAGCCAGCTGTGTCGACTCAGCAATTCATCGCGTCAACGCGGTGAACAGGCTGGGTCGACCCTGCAGTTCATCGCGTCAACCCTGCGAACAGGCTGGGTCGACCTTGCAGTTCATCGCGTCAACCCTGTGAATAGGCTGGGTCGACCCTGCAGTTCATCGCGTCAACGCGGTGAACAGGCTGGGTCGACCATGCAGTTTATCGCGTCAACGCGGTGAACAAGATGGGTCGACTCTGCAGTTCATATCTGCTCAAAATGGCTTAAGATATTAATCTTTGATTAAGCTAGGGTTAACTGGATGATTAGTTTAACATCATGCTGTTAGAAGGCTCCCATGGGGCTGCCATCTCTTAGAAGAAGGCGCCCTTGGGTCTGCCACCTTCTATAAAATTTTAATAGGTTAGTTAAATGATAAAACCTGCGTTATACGGATATATCGTATGGATATGAAGCTAATTCATATCAATTACCCTAGATTGAAGCTAATACATGCTAATCGTCTTGGGTATAAGACGAATACATGCTAATTATCTTAGGTATGAGGCTAATACATGCTAATCATCTTAAGTATGAAGCTAATACATGCTAATCAGCTTAGGTATGAAGCTAATACATGCTAATCATCCTAGATTTAAGCTAACACATGCTAATTATTCTAGGTATGAGATTAATACTCGCTAATTATTCTGGGTATAAGGCTAATACATGAGAAACATGCCGTATATACTTTATATCTATTTGCTAAACATGCAATTGAGAGGGGTCTTGGGTTTGTATGTTTATGTTGTTATTCGTGTAAGTTCTTGAGATTTTAGTCTTTCTTAGTCCTTTTCATACTTTTTGGATCTTCATTTCAATTTCATGTCTTCTGCAATCTTGTTCATCCTTAAGTGCTTTACATTTCCTTCTTCAACCTCTTTCTCTAATTCCTCTCCGTTTTCAAGTTATTGCATATTTTTCCACTTGCTGTCCTCACACATTACTGTTCATCCGAGTTGATACCTTCTTTTGTTCCCCAGTTTTTATACCCTTCCAATCCTCTTTTCTCTTTGAGTTCTTCACAAAAGTTCTTCTTCTCTTGTAGGTATAGATTTTCTTCTTCTACCACTTCCTCCAATTCTTCTTCATTTTTAAGTTATAATTAATTTTCTACGGTTCTATTTTCTACTCAGTCACTGTTCACCTGCGCCTATAGATCTCGATTTTTCATATTTTTCACCTTCTTCCTCTCATTTTCGCTCTCTACACTCTTCATAAAACTTCTTCCTAACCCTCTAATCTACAACTTTCTCTTCTTTCACATATTCTCATTCTCTCTAGATTTTACGTTATTCTCCTTCTTAGAACCCCCTATTTTCAATATAATTTCATTGTGCTTTCAACTTGGACTTTTTCAACTTGGTCTTTTTCCACGTTTTTCATCCTCTTGGCTACAATTTTTTCCTTCACTATTTTCAGGTTTTAGTTTCTCTAATATAACATTTTTAACATGGTGGTTTCAGTTTCACAGAAATTGACATAATGACAGGCCCTTCACTAAAGCATGAACTATATCAAAGCTGAGGTGGTCATTCAACGTAAGATGTGTTGGTAAATCAAGTAACATGGAGATTAGCCTAACATGTTATTAGGTTAGGTAGGCTAACAGATTAATTTAACTCTAATATAACATCTTTATCATAGTGTATATAGAATATGGTGTAGTCATTTAGCGTAAAACATGTCCGTAAAACAAGTAACATGAATATTAAGTTTATCATGTGATTAGATTAGGTAATCTAACTGATTAGCTAACATATTCTAACAGATTACCTAACATTTTACTTGATCTATGTGAAAGCATGATAGAAATTATTGTAAACATGGTTTATCGCATGGAACATCGTATGGAGATGAGCTAATACTAATTTTTATCTTAGATTAGCTATCTTATATTAGCTAATGTTTAGTTAAAAGCTTGAGAACACCTACTAAAACATGATGTGTAACCACTAAATACCGCATGGAGATGAGACTAATCACTAATTTTACATGCTAATATAACCTAGATTAGCTATGGTTTGGTTAAAGCTCGAGATCACCTACCTTGTTGGAAGATCTCTAGCAGTAGCAGAACCCTTCTAGGTGACTGTGTAATCCCTGCAGAGCTTTTCCCCAACCTTAGCTAACCTAGAATGGGGGTAGCAAAGGGTATGTTATAGGGTCTGGTATGACCGGATAGGGGGGCAAGATCTAGAATAATGGGGATTTACAGCTTGTACAGGCTGGAGAGATAAGGGATAATGTTTGGACAGCCAATCCATGGCCCATATCGTAAAGTCTGTCTCCCACATTCATACACGATCCCTCTTCAATGTGCACACTTTCAAAGTCTGTACATCCTCAAAGTCTATACATTGGCCTCCTCAAAGTCTACATTGGCTTCACAAAGTCTGTACATCCTCTCCCTCTCAAAGTCTATCTGTACATCCTCTCCCCCTCAAAGTCTATACATTGGCTTCCATCACAAAGTCTGTACATCATCACAAGTCTACATTGGCTTCACAAGTCTGTACATCATCACAAAGTCTGTAGCCTCTCAAAGTCTATACATTGGCTTCACAAGTCTGTACATCCTCTCCCTCTCAAAGTCTATACATTGGCTTCCATCACAAAGTCTGTACATCCTCTCAAAGTCTATACGTTGCAGCTCAAGTCTATACATTGGCCATTTGTGCAATTCAAAGTCTATACATTGCTGCAGCTCAAGTCTATACATTGCTGCGGTTACTGCGGTGGCTCAAAGTCTAAACGTTGCTGCAGCCCGCAACAAAGTCTCTACATTGCTATTGCTAGCCTATTTACCAAGTCTGTACGTTGCTAGCCTATAATGTGTAATTAATTGGCACAAAAGGTAAATGGTGGATGCTAGGATTTGAACCCTAGTCATTGGGTTGAAAGGCAAGTTACTTAACCAACTACACTAGGAAGTCACTTGTTAAGTGAATAATCTTTACATATGATAACTTCGTGTTCCAACTTCTTACTTAAGCTTCCTTTAAAGTTTATCTAATATATATTTTTATTTGGGAAATATTATTAATAAATATATATATATATATTTATACGGGGTGCTCACCCTCCCCCACTTAAAAGAATTTGGTCCCCAAATTCAATTACATTATACAGAGATAGGGAAGGTGTAAAGTTCTTACAATTAGAATAACTCGGGAAACCTTCTTTTCATAAATTCTTCAGCTTCCCAGGTAGCTTCTTGTTCTGAACATTGATTCCATTGGATTTTCACCATAGGGATTGTCTTGCTCCTTAGAATTCAGACTTCGCGGTCGAGGATCCGCATCGGCCTTTGCTCATAAGTAAGATCTCTTTGAATCACCAAATCAGCATGGTCGATGACATGGGAAGGGTCGTGCAAATATTTCTTCAGCATAGAAATATGAAATACATTGTGCACTTCCGTGAGTTGAGGAGGTAAAGCAATACGGTAAGCCACCTCACCCACTCTTTCCAATACTTCAAATGGACCGATAAACCTTGGTGTAAGCTTGCCCTTAACACCGAATCTTCTAATACCTCGGCCAGGAGATACCTTGAGAAATATATGGTCGCCTACTTGAAATTCCAAATCTCTCCTTCTATTATTAGCATAAGATTTTTGCCTGCACTGAGCTACCTTGAGTCTCTCTCTGATAAGGTGTATCTTTTCAGTTGAATCTCTAACCATATATGGGCCTAGAAGTTGTCTTTCACCGACTTCATCCCAGCATATTGGAGATCGACAACTCTTGCCATAAAGTGCCTCGAAAGGTGCCATCTGGATACTGGCTTGATAACTGTTATTGTAGGTAAATTCGACTAGGGGTAAGTGGTCATGCCAGCTTCCGCCGAAATCTATAATACATGCCCTTAACATATCTTCAACAACCTGATTTGTCCTTTCAGTCTGACCATCTGTCTGGGGATGGAAAGCAGTGCTGAAATTAAGTTTTGTCCCCAGAGAGTGTTGTAGACCCTTCCAAAAATGAGAGGTGAAGCGTGGGTCTCGGTCAGATACGATCGAGACGGGAACTCCATGCAATCTAACCATCTCAATATACAGGGCAGCAAGTACGTCGACTGACCATCGACTTTTGATGGGTAAGAAATGGGCCGATTTAGTTAACCGGTCCATAATTACCCAAATTCCATCATATCCGCCCCTAGACTTGGGCAAACCCATGATAAAGTCCATGCCAATGTCTTCCCACTTCCACTTGGGAATATCCAGCGGATGTAGCTTTCCGATGGGTTTTTGATGTTCCTCCTTCACTTGTTGGCATGTCAGGCAACGAGACACAAAGTCTGCTACCTCCCTTTTCATGTTAGGCCACCAGAAAGTTCTTTTCAAGTCTTGGTACATCTTAGTGGCTCCAGGGTGGATTGTGTACCTCGATCTATGAGCTTCTTCAAGAATCTTCTTCTTCAATTCGGGACAGTCGGGCACACATGTCCGTTCATGAAATAGTATTCTGCCATCAGGTGCTAGCTTAAAATCTAGTCTCTCGTCCAGCTTGCTCTTTATCTCTACTAGCGAGGGATCCTCTTCTTGTAACTTCTTGATTTCAGGTAGCAAATCTGGATGTAGGCTCATATGAGATAGAATAATACACATGTTCTTATCATCTGTGCTGATATCAAGCTCAGAGAATTTCTCCAGTAGTTTCCATTCTTGTATCATGCAGTTGGCCAATATTGTTCTCGGCTTTCGACTAAGGGCATCAGCTACGGAATTACCCTTACCAGGATGGTACTGTATAGTGAATTCAAAATCCTTGAGATACTCGAGCCAACGCCTTTGCCGCATGTTCAGCTCCTTTTGGGAGAATATGTACTTGAGGCTTTTATGATTGGAGTACACAGTGAATTATTCTCCGTAGAGATAGTGCCTCCAGATCTTTAAAGCGAATACTACTACGGCCAGTTCTAAGTCGTGAACTGGGTAGTTCTCTTCTTGTTTCTTCAATTGTCGGGAAGAGTATGCAATGACTCTCCCATTCTGCATCAATACACATCCGAGGCCAATACCAGAAGCATCGGTATATACCTCGTATTTTTCTCCTTCCATTGGTAATGATAAGACTGGAGCAGTGGTCAAGAGATCCTTCAAAGTTTGGAAACTCTTTTCACAGTCTTCCTTCCACTCATAAGGCACTTCCTTGCGGGTTAACCTAGTCAAGGGAACAGCAATTTTAGAGAAGTCCTTTATAAAACGCCGGTAGTAACTAGCTGGACCCAAGAAGCTCTGAATCTCAGTTACATTTGTGGGTCGTTCCCAGTTCTTCACGGCTACGACCTTTGATGGGTCAACAGCAATTTCGTTCTTCGAAATGATATGGCCTAAGAAGGATACTTCCTCGAGCCAAAACTCGCATTTGCTGAATTTGGCATATAGCTTGTTTCCCCTTAATATCTGTAATGCCTTCTTGAGGTGTTCTTCATGATTCTCTTCGGTCTTTGAATAGATCAGAATATCATCAATAAAGACCACAATAAATTGGTCTAAATAGGGCCTGAATATGTTGTTCATTAACTGCATAAAAGCTGCGGGGGCATTTGTTAATCCGAAAGGCATAACAGTAAATTCGTAATGCCCATACCTGCTTCGGAATGCAGTTTTATGAATGTCTTCTTCTTTGATCTTCAATTGGTGGTAACCAGAACGAAGATCAATCTTGGAGAAATATAAAGCTTCAGATAGTTGATCGAACAGCTCATCAATCCTTGGCAGTGGATACTTGTTCTTGATTGTAAGGTGATTTAGCTGCTGATAATCTATGCATAATCTCATCGATCTGTCCTTCTTTTTGACGAATAGCACGGGTGCTCCCCATGGGGAAGTACTCGGCCTGATGAAACCCTTGTTCAATAACTCCATTAGCTGCTCTTTTAGTTTCTTCAGCTCAGCAGGGGACATTCTGTATGGTGCCCTATAAATAGGACCAGCACCAGGGACAAGGTCGATTGTGAATGACACTTCCCTTTCCAGGGGTAAGCCTGTTAAATCTTCTGGAAAAACATCGGGAAAATCCCGAATTACACGGATGTCTTCAAGTTTAACCTTCTCGACTTCCGTGGCAGTCACTAATGCTATGAAAGCCATGCATCCGTTATTCATAAGTTTACTAGCTCGGAGTGCCGATATAAGAAGTGATTTACTCCGAGGGCTATTGTAAACTAGCTCTAGGAAATCTATGAAAGTTACCTTGCCATGCCGGCAATCTATAGTTGCTTGGTATGTGGATAGCCAGTCGGCACCTAGTATGACATCATAACCCTTTATATCTAGGCATATCAGGTCAGCAGGTAAATTATTTCCCTTAATCATCACTTCACAATTTGGATAGTGATAAGTGATATCAGACTCATTCCCAAGAGGTTTAGATATGACCAAATCTAATAGTTCATGTTTCTTAGAAAATGAAGCAGCAAAGTTCTTGGAAACGAATGAATGAGTTGCTCCGGTATCGAATAAAACTTGAGCAGTTTTTGAACAAATAGTGAGAGTACCTTCCACAATTCCACCTTTAGTGGGTTCCGTCTCTTGGAGAGCTTGCAGACGGCCTTGTTTCTTTACCAGATGCTTCTCGTCTTTGGTGTCTTGTTCCTTCATCAGTGGGCAGTCTGGGATTCGATGCTCTCGGCTCCCACATCGAAGACAAGCTCCTAACTTTCTCCAGCATTCCTCGGTCTTATGACCAGCTTTATTACAATACTTGCAAATCTCCTTTGATGGTGTGGTGGTGGAGAATGGCCTATCATTCTTCTGGAATTTCTTCGCCTTAGAGGGCTCCCCTCCCATGAAGAATCGCTTCTTGTTGAAGGATTGTTTGAATTTTCCCGGGCTTGTGACGGGTTCCTTCTTGTCTCTTCCTCGGATTCTCTCAGATAATTCGGTGGCATCTTCTAGTAGTTGAGCACGCCGAACCATCTTTGAATAGACTTGGATGTCCATCGGGGCAAGTTGTGTGACATAATGGGGCCGAAGCCCGTTGAGGAATCTTCTCGCCTTCATCTTTTCCGTACACACCAAGTGGGGTGCATACCTAGACAATCTGGAGAATTGGGCCTCATACTCGGCCACTTTCAAGCCCCGTTGTTTTAGAACGGTGAATTCCGTGGCTTTCTTTTCCTGGATATGATCGGAGAAGTACTTGTTGTTGAAATGCTCCATGAATTCATCCCATGTGACATGGTATTCTGGCAGTGTTGCCTCTATGGATTCCCACCAGCATTGAGCGTCCCGCTCTAGTTGGAATACGGCAAGTAAAACCTTCTCTTCATCCGCGCATTGCATCACACGAAAGATTCGTTCCATCTCCTTTAGCCAATTCTCGGCATCCTCGGGGTCGGACGAACCCGTGAACCTCAGTGGGTTCATGTTACGGAAACTTCGGTGGAGATCTCCTGCTCCACGATTTGCTCCGACTTGGGCCACTTACTGTAGTGCCTGTGTGAGGCCTTGCACGGTGCGCTGCATCTCGCGCCATTGTGCTCTTTCCGCAGCCATGATCCTACAAAAGAGTTAAGTATGATAAAGATCGGATTTACTTGTAAGGTCGAAAGTCGTTATAGAACTTAACCCATGGCTCTATCCATCTCACCAGGTAAGGTATATCTATCCTTGAACTTGGGTTTTACCTATCCTTGGACTCAAGTTTTTACTTAGATTTCAATTTCTAACCGTTTATTTTTTTTCTAGTTCCCTAGGTTTGAAAACCTAGGCCCTGATACCACGAAGACTGTCACGCCCCGAGCGCGGAATATTACCCGGAGGTGTGACACGTCTATATAGATCGTGTCAATCATGTAAATATCAGAGTGCGTAAATAACTAAGATTTAACTCGAAATTAATACAAATAGTACGAGCTGACAATTGGCACAACTAATCAAAAGACAAATACATATGTTCCCAGAGTCTAATGACTGGGCTTCAAATCTTAAGCAGTTCTAATCAAGTTGACTAATACAAATGACATAGATGAATTGATACAACTGACATAAGTGAACTAATACAATAACACAAAGGACATGACAATTTGATAACTTCACTCTAACACTCATCACTCAGTCTCATTCCCTTCCGAGTGTTGGTTGACATCCAAATTACCTGAAAATATTAGAAAACAACTAGATGAGCGAATCGCTCAGTAGGAATTACATCTCAAGATTTAACATGCTTTAAGTGCTTTACAAGTTCAATTAATGTCAGTAAAGCTATACATGTAGATGCGTAGATATCAAGGATTGTAAAAATCGACAAGAGCAGTGAAGGAATAACAAGTGAGAGTATAAGGATTCCAACTTGAAAGCAGCAATAGCAAGAGATTCAAGCAAGTAATAACTGGAATTAACAAAATCTTTCCAAGAGAGTAAGAACTCGTGTGAAGCAAGTAATAGAAAGTAATATAAATTCAAGCATGAAAAATTGGAATTGGCTATTTATCAATTTCATTCAAGCAAAAACTTTACCCTTCTGCGGGTCTCAAGTCAAATCAATCAAGTAATATCACGAGAATGAGTGGAATGTCTAAAGCCTAGCAAGCAAGTACTCAGGTGCAATGCCAAACACCGTGGTCAATAAACTCCCATGGGTACAAGTACCTTCGGGTGCTCCTCCCAGGACCAGACCGGGCCCTATATGCACATCATTAATCATTTTCGTCGACATCCACTCTCATTTATAGCCAATATGGAATTTCAAGGTTTGACCAGTATGATATATAAGGTGGAATTATGGAATGGAATCCAAGGGCGCATTGATGTGTAGGGATGAACTAGGAGTGGAAACTAGTAACGTTTGATACACGGAAAACAACTAGATAAGAGAGGTGCCTTATGGGCCACCGGACAAGTTTAGAAACGACACCCTCACTGTGGGATGCCCTTCCTGAGAACTATACAGGGTTTAGAGGACCCTATCAGGAGTTAAATGGCACCTCGCAGGCTGCCATCTATTAGTGGAGATGGCAAAAGTGAAAGCCTAACGATCACGTTAACATAATGAGCCAGCTGTGTCGACTCAGTAGTTCATCGCGTCAACGCGGTGAACAGGTTGGGTCGACCCTGCAGTTCATCGCGTCAACCCTGCAAACAGGCTGGGTCGACCCTGCAGTTCATCGCGTCAACGCGGTGAACAGGATGGGTCGACTCTGCAGTTCATATCTGCTCAAAATGGCTTAAGGTATTAATCTTTGATTAAGCTAGGGTTAACTGGACGATTAGTTTAACATCATGCAGTTAGAAGGTGCCCATGGGGCTGCTATCTCTTAGAAGAAGGCGCCCTTGGGTCTACCACCTTCTATTAAATTTTAATAGGTTAGTTAAATGATAAAACATGCGTTATACGGATATATCGTATGGATATGAAGCTAATTCAAACCAATTACCCTAGATTGAAGCTAATACATGCTAATCGTCTTGGGTATAAGACGAATACATGCTAATTATCTTAGGTATGAGGCTAATACATGCTAATCATCTTAAGTATGAAGCTAATACATGCTAATCAGCTTAGGTATGAAGCTAATACATGCTAATCATCCTAGATTTAAGTTAACACATACTAATTATTCTAGGTATGAGACTAATACTCGCTAATTATTCTGGGTATAAGGCTAATACATGAGAAACATGCCGTATATACTTTATATCTATTTGCTAAACATGCAATTGAGAGGGGTCTTGGGTTTGTATGTTTATGTTGTTATTCGTGTAAGTTCTTGAGATTTTAGTCTTTCTTAGTCCTTTTCATACTTTTCGGATCTTCATTTCAATTTCATGTCTTCTGCAAACTTGTTCATCCTTAAGTGCTTTACATTTCCTTCTTCAACCTCTTTCTCTAAGTCCTCTCCGTTTTCAAGTTATTACATATTTTTCCACTTGCTGTCCTCTCACATTACTGTTCATCCGAGTTGATACCTTCTTTTGTTCCCCAGTTTTCATACCCTTCCAATTCTCTTTTCTCTCTGAGTTCTTCACAAAAGTTCTTCTTCTCTTGTAGATATAGATTTTCTTCTTCTACCACTTCCTCCAGTTCTTCTTAATTTTTAAGTTATAATTAATTTTCTACGGTTCTGTTTTCTACTCAGTCACTGTTCACCTGCGCCTATAGATCTCATTTTCACTCTCTGCACTCTTCATAAAACTTATTCCTAACCCTCCAATCTACAACTTTCTCTTCTTTCACATATTCTCATTCTCTCTAGATTTTACGTTATTCTCCTTCTTAGAACCCCCTATTTTCAATATAATTTCATTGTGCTTTCAACTTGGACTTTTTCAACTTGGTCTTTTTCAACTTGGTCTTTTTCCACGTTTTTCATCCTTTTGGCTACAATTTCTTCCTTCACTATTTTCAGGTTTTAGTTTATCTAATTTAACATTTTTATGATGGTGGTTTCAGTTTCACAGAAATTGACATAATGACAGGCCCTTCACTAAAGCATGAACTATATCAAATCTGAGGTGGTCATTCAACGTAAGATGTGTTGGTAAATCAAGTAACATGGAGATTAGCCTAACATGTTATTTGGTTAGGTAGGCTAATAGATTAATTTAACTCTAATATAACATCTTTATCATAGTGTATATAGAATATGGTGTAGTCATTTAGCGTAAAACATGTCCGTAAAACAAGTAACATCAATATTTAGTTTATCATGTGATTAGATTAGGTAATCTAACTGATTAGCTAACATATTCTGACAGATTAGCTAACATTTTACTTGATCTATGTGAAAGCATGATAGAAATTGTTGTAAACATGGTTTATCGCATGGAACATCGTATGGAGATGAGCTAATACTAATTTTTATCCTAGATTAGCTATCTTAGATTAGCTAATGTTTAGTTAAAAGCTTGAGAACACCTACTAAAACATGATGTGTAACCACTAAATACCGCATGGAGATGAGACTAATCACTAATTTTACATGCTAATATAACCTAGATTAGCTATGGTTTGGTTAAAGCTCGAGATCACCTACCTTGTTGGAAGATCTCTAGTAGTAGCAGAACCCCTCTAGGTGACTGTGTAATCCCTGCAGAGCTTTGCCCCAACCTTAGCTAACCTAGAATGGGGGTAGCAAAGGATATGTTATAGGGTCTGGTATGACCGGATAGGGGGGCAAGATCTGGAATAATGGGGCTTTACAGCTTGTACAGGCTGGAGAGATAAGGGATAATGTTTGGACAGCCAATCCATGGCCCATATCGTAAAGTCTGTTTCCCACATTCATACACGATCCCTCTTAATTGTGCACACTTTCAAAGTCTGTACATTTTCAAAGTCTATACATTGGCCTCCTCAAAGTCTATACATCGGCTTCACAAAGTCTGTACATCATCTCCCTCTCAAAGTCTATCTGTACATCCTCTCCCTCTCAAAGTCTATACATTGGCTTCCATCACAAAGTCTTTACATCATCACAAGTCTACATTGGCTTCACAAGTCTGTACATCATCACAAAGTCTGTACCCTCTCAAAGTCTATACATTGGCTTCACAAGTCTGTACATCCTCTCCCTCTCAAAGTCTATACATTGGCTTCCATCACAAAGTCTGTACATCCTCTCAAAGTCTATACGTTGCAGCTCAAGTCTATACATTGGCCATTTGTGCAATTCAAAGTCTATACATTGCTGCAGCTCAAGTCTATACATTGCTGCGGTTACAGCGGTGGCTCAAAGTCTATACGTTGCTGCAGCCCGCAACAAAGTCTCTACATTGCTATTGCTAGCCTATTTACCAAGTCTGTACGTTGCTAGCCTATAATGTGTAATTAATTGGCACAAAAGGTAAATGGTGGATGCTAGGATTTGAACCCTAGTCATTGGGTTGAAAGGCAAGTTACTTAACCAACTACACTAGGAAGTCACTTGTTAAGTGAATAATCTTTACATATGATAACTTCGTGTTCCAACTTCTTACTTAAGCTTCCTTTAAAGTTTATCTAATATATATTTTTTATTTGAGAAATATTATTAATATATATATATATATATATATATATATATATACGGGGTGCTACACACCAAGTACGCACATCTTTGTTTAGTTGGAATGTGGCGAGATAGACCTTCTCTTGGTCGAAACATTGCATGACTTCAAATATTCGATTCATCTCATTAATCCAATTCTCAACTTCGTCAGGGTTGGAGGATCGAGAGAACCGTGGAGGATTCAAATACCGGAAGTTCCTATGTAAATCACCCGTGCCAGCCATTGTGCCAGCTTGGGCCATAGTCTAAAGGGCCTGGGTAAGACCCGCAATAGTTTGTTGCATCGCCTCCCAATTCGCACGATTCGTGGCCATTGTGAGAATAAGATGTTTGAGAAAATAAATACTTACTTATTTCCTTGGAATTTGGGAAGAGTTACCCAAAGATATATTTCTAAATAACTATCTCATCCCGAGCTCTACCCGATTCTCACATGGTTTGAAAATTTCTTTCCTAGTTCATAGGTGTGGGTCCTTAAACCTTGGACTTAGCCTATGACATGACTTTTTTCGTAGGACTTACTCATGCCTATGCTCTGATACCAACTTAACGGTCACGTCTCGAGATATGCAGCGGAAGTAGTTCGGGAACATGAACAGCCGGCATGGTAAGCCTCACGCTAGCAAGACAATCAGAGCACTAAACATTCACACACATAAGAGTGAACACAAGGTAATATACTCAAATTTTTACTTTATTGAATAATACTAATTCATGGGTTACATCGACACTTGACTCCTTTCACTAGACTCAATAAAAGAGAAAATTACATAATTGACTCATGACTAATCATATGGACTCATATCTATGTTGATGCGGGATGGACTGAGGAGACGATGCTATATGAGACGGACACGACTCGACCAGCAATGACACGACTACTAGAGTGACCTCGGCTCGACACTAAGAGCTCCTATGGGCTACACGTCGCTAACAGAAGTGCAAACTCACTCATCGTCCCAAGCGAGGGAAAGCGTGGATCGTGCGCGGTTAAGGAACCGACATAGTTCAAGGTAGTCTGACTCAACTTCCGGACTCGGAGCGAGTCGCGGGACGGGTCACTCTCACACTCACAGCGGCGACATGAACACACGGGCTAGGAACCTACACTCTCGCAGTGGCACAAGATCGTATACTAGCTAAGCAAAGTAACGCCGAGAAGTTTAGACCGTTACCTCCACGCACCCGGCGTGGCGAAGACAACCCCGGCCGATTTACGGACTCCCGGTTAAACAATATTACAGCGGTACAAATATTTGACCCACTCCACGCAGGGAGGTAAAAGGTCACATGCGGGGCTCGGGAATCACGCGAATCGGGTTGACGGGCAGCATCTTGATGTCGCCCGGCGGTGCCGAACTCCGCATTTTCGTGCTGTCCGGACGGCGCGATCTACGGGCCAGTGGGGCCCACGGGTGGCGCTGTCCTTCGGGTCTGCTGAGGTGGGGCCCGCTGTGATGGGGACCCATGGTGGCGCGCCTCCCTGGACGGTGGTCGATCGGAAGCTCCGGTCGGTGGCCGATCGGCTCCGATCTCCACGTTGTGAAGAGGCTGCCCACGGATTCTGGTTTCTATTTTCTGGCGCACGCTCCGGCGAGAACGGCCGCTGCGATCAATCCCGATGTCGGATCGGGGCACAGGAGCTATCGTTGGAAAGCTCTCTTGAAATACTACAATCGAGACCCGGAGAGAGGATCTGGATCTGCACGGATCTGGATGTTGTTGAATTTTCAAGCTTCTATTGTACAGTACCCGAACTCTCAGATCTGTAGATGAGTTGTCTGAGAACTGTCGTTGACCGCGAGGTAGACGGCCGATTCAGCTCCTGAGCTCTTCACCAAAGTTGTAGGTATTTGACCACAGAAAATGGAAATATTTTTTATGGAAGGATTGGTGGAGGCTATGATTTGTTATGATTTTTGCACTGGCAGGTGGTTGGATCTGGACAGAGGTGGACAGTACTGTAGCTAGCTCTGAAAATGATTTTTGAAAAATAGGTGAAGGGCCGATCAAAATGCAAGAAAACCCGTCAAGGGAGGGGTTGATGGACAGAACTCCCAGTAAAATTGGGAGCTCTAGGAAAAAACAAAAAGGGGTCCGAACACTGGAAACACAGGGCGGGTGGAAATCTAAATAGCAAGCAGACAGATCTGGGAAAAGAGGTTGGAAAAAAATGGAAAATTATCAAATGGAAGATTCATGACCAACCAATTTTTGTGAATCGTGGGGAACACCTCTGGAACATCCCCTCAATATCCCAGCTCAAGAACACTACGGGGTGGAGCGCAGGAATTCGGAAGAAGACACCTCTGTCCTGGATGAACAGAACACTGGCGGCGATGGTGGAGGCGCGATGACGGCTCGTGGCGGCTGCGGCGGCGACCGGAACTGATAGGGGAGGCGTCACACCTCAGAAGGGAAACCGTCACAGCTGCAAGGGGGAGAGGGAGGAGAGAGGAAGGGGGCGCCCAAGGCTACTCCAACAATTTCTTTGATTAAAAAATGCATTAATTCTATCCAAAATGGAAAATACAAGCTTACATAGGTTACATATCTAATCCAATATCCACCCTTGGATCTAGGGATGGGGGAATGGATGGCTTGGATTAGATGTGACCAACCACAAAATAAAATAAATAAATAAACTTCATGATAGTGAGAGGGGGGTGCCCCCTTGACCAAGGGCCAAGGTTGGTGGCCAACCTTGACTTCTAATAACACTTGTCCCCCACTTAGCCCACCCTTCTAGAAGCCTCCATTTGAATGGTTGACTGACCCCACATGGGCCCTAGGAGTGAGGTGGATCAATGGGAGGAGGGATGGGGGGGCCGTGGGACCCAGGGGTCCCATATTACAAATAAACCCCTCTTACAATCAAAATTACAAACCGAATAAAATGAAACAAACACACATTACACACAAATAAAGTCTAAACAAATATGATAAATGTCGAGACTCAAGGGGGAGTCTCCAGGCTGTCTCCGAGCCAGATGGACGCTAAGGAGGCTCGAGTGGTGCTCCGCGTACGGTACCGGTGGCTCGCTGACCCGTGCCGCTCGTGTGCTCTGGTGTCCACACTAATTCTCCCCGGGTGGGAGAAACTCGACCCTGTCGAGTAAGGGTCCGCGTCACTCTGGTACCGCTCCAGTAGGTCCGGATCGATCCACTGCAACTCTTCATGGGTGATCCACGTGTCCTCGATGGCGGTTACCCTCTCTAGCGCACTAGGTAGCGCGGGTAGGATCCACTCCTGGTAACTGTCACCTACTCATCCAGTATATTTTCTATATGCTCACACTGCCGTGACAAAGGGGCTGGAGGTGGACACTCAGGTGAGGGATCACTCTCAATTGGAGGAGATGGCTCGAAAAGCTCACTAGGGATCACCGCTGGGTCCCTATATGCAACTAGATCCGATACATTGAAAGTAGAGCTTATACCATATTCCTCGGGCAGGTCCACAACATACGCATTAGATCCAACGCGTATCAACACTCTAAATGGACCGGCTCCGCGAGCTTGCATGGTGCGGACACCCGAGCAGTTGAGCGGCGCGATACGCCGAGCCACCGGTACCGCACACGGAGCACGACTCGAGCCACCTCAGCATCTATTTGGCTCGGAGACAGCATGGAGACGCCCCCCTGAATCCCGACATTTATCATATTTAGTTAGACTTTATGTGTGTGTAATTTGTGTTTATTTCATTGTATGCGGTTTGCTATTTTGATTGTAAGAGGGGCTTATGTGCAATTTGGACCCCGTGGGCCCCACGGGCCCCCCAGGCCCCATCCCATTGAGCCACCTCACCCATGGGCCCCATGTGGGGTCAGTCAACATGTCAAATGGAGGCTTCTAGATGGGTGGGCCAAGTGGGGGACAAGGGGCTTGGAAAGTCCACATTTGGCCACCCACCCCCACCTACCAAGTCCACCTTCTACACCTAGTCCAAGGGCCGCCCCCCTCCTTGTAGTTTTTTATTTATTTTTTGTGTGTGTCTCACACTCCATCCCAACCCTCCATTTTCATCCCCTAGATCCAATGGTTGTGGATGGATGTGAGATGTAACCTATTTAAGCTTGTATTTTCTATTTTGAGGAATTAATGCCATTTGATTCAAAGAAATTCAAGAGCAAGGGCTGGTGCGCCCCCCTCCTCTCTCCTCCCTCTCCCCCTTGAAGCTGTGAAGGCTTCCATTCTGAGGTGTGACGCCTCGTGTATCGGTTCCGACGATCGCCGCCGCCGCCACGAGCCGCCACCGCACCGCCTTCGCCATCAACGGAGTTCTGCCTGCGCAGTACCACAGAGGCTTCCACGAATTTCTTGTCTCAGCCACGAGCTTAGATAGATCTGGGGATTTTAGTGGATATTCCAGAGGTTCAAGGACGTCCCACAAATTTTGGTTTGCCATTCAGATCTCGTTTCATATTTTTTGATTTTCGTCCACTCTTCCATTTCTGTTCTGCCAAAGTTCTGTCAAGATTCATCCTCGCCCTGATTTTCATGTCTTAGTCCACTTTTTGATTTCTTTTGGTTCGCCCAATTTTACTGGAGGTTCCACCCATCCACCCCTTCATCCACAATTTTTCTCAATTTTTGGTTCGTCCATCTCATATTTTCTAAAAATCGTTCTCAGTCCAAGCTACAGTTCTGTCCCCCTGTTCCCAGATCCGACCACCAGTCACCCCAAAAATCATAGTAAATCACCACCACCTCCAAATCAAATTCCAAAAATAGTCCCCGTTCCGTGGTTGGATACCCTACAACTTTTAAGAAATGCTCAAGAGCTGAATCGGAGGTTTACTAGGCGGTCAATGGTAGTTCTTAGACAAGTACCCTGCAGATCTGAGATTTCGGTTATTGTACAACAGGGGCTTGTAAATTCATTAAAGTTCTGATCCGACCAGATCCAGCATATCTCTCTGGGTCTAGGTTGAAGCATTTGAATAGATATTTCCAACGATAGCTCATGCGTCCCGATCCGACATCGGGATTGATCGCAGCGGCCGTTTTCGCCGGAGCGCGCGCCTGAAAACAGCAACTACAAATCCGTGGGCAGCAACTTCAAAGCTTGGGAATCGGGACCGATCGACCCCCGATCGGTGTTCCTGGCCGACCGCCGTCCGTGGAGGCGCGCCACCAGGGGTCCCCATCATAGTGGGTCCCACCCTCGCAGATCCGGAGGACCGCGCCATCCGTGGGCCCCGCGGGCCCGCAGAACCCGCCGTTCGGAAAGCACGAAAACGCGGAGTTCGACACCGCCGGGCGAGAACAAGATGCTCCCCGTCAACCCGAGTTGCGTGATTCCCGGGCTCCACATGTGACCCTTTACCTCCCTGCGTGGAGTGGGTCAAATCTTTGTATTGCTGTGATATTGTTTAACCGGGAGTCCGTAATTCGGCCGGGGTTGTCTTCGCCACGCCGGGTGCGTGGAGGTAATGGTCCGAACCTCTTGGCGTTCATTTGCTTAGCTAGTATACGGTCTTTTGCCGCTGCCGAGAGTATAGGTACTAGCCCGTGTGTCCATATCACCGCTGTGAGAGTGAGAGTGACCCGTCCCGTGACTCGATCCGAGTCCGAAAGTTGAGTCGGACTACCCTTGACCTCCGCCGGTTCCTTAACCGCGCACGGTCCGCGCTTTCCCTCGTTTGGGACGACGAGTGAGCTTCCACTTCTGTTAGCGACGTTTTGCCACTAGGAGCTCGTAGTGTCGGGCTTAGTGTCTCCCTGGTGTGTGCTGTTGGTCGCGTCTTCATCTAGAGTGCGAGGGTGTCACCTAATAGTGTCGTCTCCCGTGTCCGTCCCGCATCAGTTTGGTATCAGAGCGAGTCGAGTCTAGGGTAGTCATTGCATTTGTCTTACATGCACCATGGTCTAAGTCGAGTCTAGGACCATCATTATTCTCAAAATAAAAAAAAAGTGTGTTTTAAATTACATTTGCACCCTTTATTCGGTATCTTAAAAGGTGTTGTCCGAACGTTAGGCTACGCCTACCGGGAGGTCGCACACTTGTGAGAGTGATCTTCGGATCGATTAACTCCGCCCCATACCGGATATTGGTTTAGGTCTAAGTGCATCATTTAGTGTGTGTTTGCATTAGTCGGTGTCTTCTAGGTCGTGTGTCAGTTGCATGCCCACCCGTCGAGGTACCCAATACTCGCCACCACCACCTATGGCAGATTCCCGGGCCCGTAGCTCCGATGAGTCCTCGACGGCCGAGATGTTCCGAGCCATTATGGAACGTCTTGACACGCGTATGGATGGCCTTAGTACGCGTATGGATGGCATAGGAACGCGTCTAGAAGGGCGGATGAAAGCCCTCGAGGATCGGGCCGAGAGTTCAGATCAGTCCATCCAGGGCTTAGTTGAGAGGATTGCCATCCTCGAGAGGGGCCCAGTTGCGGCGCAACCCTCGCCGACGAACGGCCAACAGGAGCCGGTTCAGCAGCCTGTTGTGCCAAGGGCTCACGCGGAGAATGTTGGGGTTCAACAGGTGCATGTGGTGGATGATTATGCATCTGATAATGATCAAGGGGGTAACAGTCATCGTCATCAACGACGGAATCGTGATGACGAGGATGACGACCGTATTCTAAGGGGTGTGCGTGCGGACCCTCCCACTTTTAGCGGGTCCTTGGACCCTAGGGTGTATTTAGATTGGGAGGCCGGCATGGACCGGTACTTTGAGTGGTTTGATATGACGGACCACCGAAGAGTCCGATACGCAAAGATGAAGCTGCAAGGGCATGCCCAAACTTATTGGACCAATGTGGAGAGCCTGCTCAACCAGCGACGTCAACCCCAGATCGGTACTTGGGATGATATGAAAACCAAGTTGAGGGAGAAGTACCTTCCCGCCTCATATTCCCAACGTCTCATAGACAAGTGGCAAAGCATCTCCCAAGGGAACCGATCCGTGACCGAGTACACCGCCGAGTTCGATGAGTATTATTTACGGTTCGGGGTCACGGAAGAGAGCACCATGACGATATCCCGCTTTCGGAGAGGTTTGCGGCCCAATTATCAATATGAACTCTTTCGCTGCAATGTCACCACTTTGGAGCAGGCATATCAGATTGCTCTCGAATTGGAGCAGTTCGAGGCCGAGTTTGAGTCACCCCATCGGTTGGGCTCCTTTCCCCTTCGTAGTGTCGAGTCCCGTGGCTCATCTGGCACGTATCCGAGGGCCCCCATGGCACGACCTCAGGAGCCCGCTCGCCCCGAGCCCTTTGCTCCTAGGCCTCGTCCTCCACCCCCGAGGGACCTTCCTCGTCCCCAGCATCTTACGGCCCCAGCCATAGCCCGTCCACCAGCACCCGCACCTCCTGCACGTCCTTTGTTGCCTACGCCTCATATCCGTCGGGAGGATAAAGGTAAAGGACCTATGATTGGGGAGCCTAGTGGATCACGGCAGCAGTGTTATCGCTGCAATGGGTTTGGCCATTTCGCCAACCAGTGTCCCACCCGCCCATCTCTTCACATTGGGGACACACAGGCCGAGGATACCACCCCTACGGGCCTCGAGTTAGTCAGCTATGAGGCAGATGAAGAGTTAGCCGATGAGTACTATGAGATGGGAGGTGAGGCCCAGGATGTCCAGCAGTCGGACAATACCCACGTGGGGGTCGTCAGATGTATCCTCACCCAGCCACAGGTCAGTGATGACTGGCGACGGACCACTATCCTTCAGGTATTCTGTAGGCTAGAAAAGTAAATTTGCAAGGTGGTCATCGATAGCGGGAGTTGTATCAATGCAATCTCCACGAACACTGTCGCTCATCTTGGTCTCACACCCGTAGACCATCCTTGTCCCTATCAGGTATCATGGGTGGATACCACTTCCATTTCGGTCAGGCTGCGGTGCTTGGTCCCGCTGCAGCTCCACTCCTACCCTGATGAGATCTGGTGTGATGTTCTCCCCATGGAAGTGGGAAGTATCATTCTTGGTAGGCCGTGGTTATTCGACCGAGATGCCACACTCCATGGTCGGTCGAACACCTGTACCTTCGACCACGATGGCCAGCGGGTCACCGTCCACCCCGTTCGGCCTTGGAGCCCATCAGTCAGGGGTCCTACTGGCCCTAGTACTCCAAAGCCTTCCGTACCCGGGTCCAGTACCCCATCCCCAGCTCGGACTATGACCGTTACCTCTGGCCCAGGAGAGCCCTCGACGAGGAGATTGATGATGATTAGCTCCCGGGAAATGGAGCAGGAGCTTAGTCAGGGCTGTCTGGTGTTTGCCATTACGGTCCGACAGGTGGAGCGGGACGCCGAGGGTGAGCTCCCACCCGAGGTTGTTCCTATTCTGCAGGAGTATGCTGATGCCTTTCCCGATGAGCTTCCCAAGGGACTCCCACCTATGCGGGATATTCAGCATGCCATCGACCTTGTTCTGGGCTCTTCCTTGCCCAACCTTTCACATTATCGCATGAGTCCCACGGAGCATGCCGAGCTTAAACGGCAGGTCGATGAGTTAGTGCAGAGAGGGTCTGTTCGGGACAGCATGAGTCCATGTGCTGTACCCGCATTACTCGCCCCGAAGAAGGATGGCACGTGGAGAATGTGTATTGATAGTTGTGCCATCAACAAGATCACCGTGAAGTACAGGTTCCCTATTCCCCGCCTTGATGATATGCTAGACATGATGGCAAGTGCCACTATCTTTTCGAAGATCGATCTTAAGAGTGGCTACCATCAGGTGAGGATTAGGCCAGGTGATGAGTGGAAGACTGCATTTAAGACCAAGGACGGTCTATATGAGTGGTTGGTCATGCCTTTTGGGTTGACCAATGCCCCTAGCACTTTCATGCGGCTCATGACTCAGGTCCTTCGACCTTTCATTGGAGTCTTTATAGTGGTGTATTTTGATGATATCCTTATCTATAGCCACACCACAGGGGACCACTTGGACCACCTTCGACATGTCTGTCTACTTCTTCGGTGAGAGCAGTTGTTTGCGAACCCACAGAAGTGTGCCTTCATGACACCTCAGCTTACCTTCTTGGGTTTCATTGTGTCTAGTACTGGGGTCTCCGCCGATCCGGAGAAGGTCCGGGCCATTGTTGAGTGGCCGGAACCCCGTACGGTTTATGATGTCCGCAGCTTTCATGGCCTTGCGACGTTCTACCGTCGCTTCATCCATGGATTTAGCTCCGTCACCGCCCCGATCATGGATTGCATCTGTAAGGGCACATTTGTATGGACGAAGGCCGCGTCCGCCGCCTTCAAGGACATCAAGGAGCGCATGACCCAGACACCTATCCTTCGACTGCCTGATTTCTCGAAGGTGTTTGAGGTCTCTTGTGATGCGTCGGGTGTTGGGATTGGAGGAGTTTTGAGTCAGGAGTCCCACCCGATCGCATATTTCAGCGAGAAGCTGAATGACGCGAAGCTACGATATTCCACATATGATAAAGAATTCTACGCAGTTGTTCAAGCTCTTAGGCATTGGAGGCACTATCTTTTACATTAGGAGTTTGTCCTATTCTCCGACCACGAAGCATTAAGGTACCTCCATTCGCAAAAGAAACTTAACTCGCGTCATAGTCGTTGGGTCGAGTATCTCCAGCAGTTCACCTTTGTGCTGAAACATAAGGCTGGAGTGTAGAACAAGGTGGCTGATGCCTTGAGTCGGCGAGCATGTTTGCTTACCACCATGAGTGTCGAGGTCATAGGGCTAGAGAAGATGAAGGAGGCCTATGTTGACTGTCCTGACTTCGGTCAGATTTTTTCCACTCTCCAGGCCGGACCCTCGAGAGATCATGATGATTATATGCTTCAGGAGGGTTACCTCTTTCGAGGTAGCAGGCTCTGTGTTCCCCGAACTTCGGTTCGAGATTTCTTAGTATGGGAACTACATGCGGGAGGTCTAACTAGCCACTTTGGTCGGAACAAGACTATTGAGGCAGTGGACCATCGATTTTATTTGCCGAGCTTGAAGCGCGATGTTGCTAACATCGTTGCTCAGTGCCGTACATGTGCTACGGTCAAGATGAAGAAGCAAAGCTCGGGCCTTTATACGCCTCTACCCGTGCCTGATGCCCCGTGGCAGGATGTTAGTATGGACTTTGTTTTGGGATTGCCACGTACCTCCAGGAAGCATGATTCGTTCTATGTGGTGGTTGACCGTTTCTCGAAGATGGCCCTCTTTATTCCTTGCTCTAAGACGTCGGATGCTTCTAGGGTAGCTCGCCTATTCCTTACTCATGTGGTGTGCAAGTTTGGGTTGCCTCGCACTATAGTGTCTGACCGTGATGTTAGATTCACTTCCTACTTTTGGAAGACACTATGGCATATGATGGGTACTCACCTCAAGTTTTCTACTGCATACCATCCCCAGACAGACGGTCAGACCGAGGTGGTCAATAGGAGTCTGGGAGATCTTTTGAGGTGTCTAGTTAAGGACCACATTGGGGATTGGGATCTCATTTTACCTATGACTGAGTTTGCATACAATGATTTGGTGAATAGGTCTACCGGCATGAGTCCATTTGAGATTGTCACAGGTCGTAGGCCCAGGAAACCCGTTGACCTTGTCCCCATGCCTATCCATGCTAGAGTGTCGGAGTCGGCCGAGTCGTTTGCTAGGCATGTTAGGAGTTTGCATGACGACATCCGTCGTCACATTGAGGCCAGTAATGCACGGTACAAGGAGTTAGCCGATGCCCACCGACACCACCGAGAGTTCCACGAGGGCGAATACGTCATGATCAGGGTAAGACCTGAACGGTTTCCCTCTGGAACCGTTAAGAAGTTACAAGCTCGCGGAGCCGGTCCATTCAGAGTGTTGAAACGCGTTGGATCCAATGCGTACGTTGTGGACTTGCCCGAGGAATATGGTAAAAGCTCTACCTTCAATGTATCAGATCTTGTTGCATATAGGGACCCAGCGGTGATCCCTAGTGAGCCTTTTGAGCCATCTCCTCCCCTTGAGAGTGATCCCACACCTGAGTGTCCACTTCCACCTCCAGCCCCTTTTTCACGGCAGCGTGAGCATATAGATCGTATACTGGACGAGCAAGTGACAGTTACCAGGAGTGGATCTTACCCGCGCTACCTAGTGCGATGGAGAGGACGGCCCGCTACTGAGGACACATGGATCACACATGGCGAGTTGCAGCAGATCGATCCTGACCTTTTGGAGCGATACAGGAGCGATGCAGACCCCTACTCGATAGGGTCGAGTTTCTCCCACCCGGGGAGAATTGGTGCGGACACCCGAGCAGTTGAGCGGCGTAATACGCCGAGCCACCGGTACCACACACGGAGCACGACTCGAGCCACCTCAGCATCTATTTGGCTCGGAGACAGCCTGGAGACGCCCCCCTGAGTCCCGGCATTTATCATATTTAGTTAGACTTTATGTGTGTGTAATTTGTGTTTATTTCATTGTATGCGGTTTGCTATTTTGATTGTAAGAGGGGCTTATGTGCAATTTGGACCCCGTGGGCCCCACGGGCCCCCCAGGCCCCATCCCATTGAGCCACCTCACCCATGGACCCCATGGGGGGTCAGTCAACATGTCAAATGGAGGCTTCTAGATGGGTGGGCCAAGTGGGGGACAAGGGGCTTGGAAAGTCCACATTTGGCCACCCACCCCCACCTACCAAGTCCACCTTCTACACCTAGTCCAAGGGCCGCCCCCCTCCTTGTAGTTTTTTATTTATTTTTTGTGTGTGTGTCACACTCCATCCCAACCCTCCATTCCCATCCCCTAGATCCAATGGTTGTGGATGGATGTGAGATGTAACCTATTTAAGCTTGTATTTTCTATTTTGAGGAATTAATGCCATTTGATTCAAAGAAATTCAAGAGCAAGGGCTGGTGCGCCCCCCTCCTCTCTCCTCCCTCTCCCCCTTGAAGCTGTGAAGGCTTCCATTCTGAGGTGTGACACCTCGTGTATCAGTTCCGACGATCGCCGCCGCCGCCACGAGCCGCCACCGCACCGCCTTCGCCATCAACGGAGTTCTGCCCGTGCAGTACCACAGAGGCTTCCACGAATTTCTTGTCTCAGCCACGAGCTCAGATAGATCTGGGGATTTTAGTGGATGTTCCAGAGGTGTCAAGGACGTCTCACAAATTTTGTTTTGCCATTCAGATCTCGTTTCATATTTTTTGATTTTCATCCACTCTTCCATTTCGGTTCTGCCAGAGTTCTGTCCAGATTCATCCCCGCCCTGAGTTTCATGTCTTAGGTCCACTTTTTGATTTCTTTTGGTTCGCCCAATTTTACTGGAGGTTCCACCCATCTACCCTTTCATCCACAATTTTTCTCAATTTTTGGTTCGTCCATCGCATATTTTCTAAAAATCGTTCTCAGTCCCAGCTACAGTTCTGTCCCCCTGTTCCCAGATCCAACCATCAGTCACCCCACAAATCATAGTAAATCACCACCACCTCCAAATAAAATTCCATAAATATTCCCAGTTTCGTGGTTGGATACCCTACAACTTTGAAGAAGAGTTCAAGAGCTGAATCGGAGGTTTACTAGGCGGTCAATGGTAGTTCTCAGACAAGTACCCTGCAGATCTGAGATTTCGGTTACTGTACAACAAGGGCTTGTAAATTCATTAAAGTTCTGATCCGACTAGATCCAGCAGATCTCTCTGGGTCTAGGTTGAAGCATTTGAAGAGAGCTTTTCAACGATAGCTCATGCATCCCGATCCGACGTCGGGATTGATCGCAGCGGCCGTTTTCGCCGGAGCACGCGCCTGAAAACAGCAACTAAAAATCCGTGGGCAGCAACTTCAAAGCTTGGGAATCGGGACCGATCGACCCCCGATCGGTGTTCGCGGCCGACCGCCGTCCGTGGAGGCGCGCCACCAGGGGTCCCCATCATAGTGGATCACACCCCCGCAGATCCGGAGGACCGCGCCATCCGTGGGCCCCGCGGGCCCGCAGAACCCGCCGTTCGGAAAGCACGAAAACGCGGAGTTCGGCACCGCCGGGCGACAACAAGATGCTGCCCGTCAACCCGAGTTGCGTGATTCCCGGGCTCCACATGTGACCCTTTACCTCCCTGCGTGGAGTGGGTCAAATCTTTGTATTGCTGTGATATTGTTTAACCGGGAGTCCGTAATTCGGCCGGGGTTGTCTTCGCCACGCCGGGTGCGTGGAGGTAATGGTCCGAACCTCTTGGCGTTCATTTGCTTACCTAGTATACGGTCTTTTGCCGCTGCCGAGAGTATAGGTACTAGCCCGTGTGTCCATGTCACCGCTGTGAGAGTGAGAGTGACCCGTCCTGTGACTCGATCCGAGTCCGGAAGTTGAGTCGGACTACCCTTGACCTCAGCCGGTTCCTTAACCGCGCACGGTCCGCGCTTTCCCTCGCTTGGGATGACGAGTGAGCTTCCACTTCTATTAGCGACGTTTTGCCACTAGGAGCTCGTAGTGTCGGGCTTAGTGTCTCCCTGGTGTGTGCTGCTGGTCACGTCTTCATCTAGAGTCCGAGGGTGGCACCTAATAGTGTCGTCTCCCGTGTCCGTCCCGCATCATTGCAACTTCTTAACGGTTCCAGAGGGAAACCGTTCAGGTCTTACCCTGATCATGACATATTCACCCTCTTGGAACTCTCGGTGGTGTCGGTGGGCATCGGCTAGCTCCTTATACCGTACATTGCTGGCCTCAAAGTGACGACGGACGTCGTCATGTAGACTCCTAACATGCTTAGCAAATGAAAAAAAAAACACACTGATGCACACACAACCCTAAACAAACCTAATGTTAGTTCGACCCAATCATATGCAAGGTGGTCCAGGACATCCGAAGGTATGCCATGCATACCCTAAGTGTGACTGAATGTCGATACATCCATAAGACAGTCCTTTGAATTTGGGAGGTTTGGGTGGGACAGGAGGGTCGGGTGTCTCTCGCCCGCAAACGGACTCGGTGGGTGCTGATGGCCCGGCCCATGGGGGAGGGGTATAATGGTGACCTCTCCTAAAGAAGTGGAAAGGAGATTGTGGACCAAGGGGCCCACTAAGAAAGGGATCGAATGGATCAAAGAATGTGTGACCCCTCAATATGGATTCCCTCATCTCAAGATCCCATGTATTGAAGTCTAGAAGGTGTTGTTGATCTCCTTCATCCATGAAGGGAGATGAGACGGTGGGGGTATGATGGTGGACTCTCTCGAAAAGGTGGAGTAAATATGGTGGGTCACGGGGTCCACAAGAGAATGGGTCGAAGGGATCAAAGAAGGTATGACCCCTCGGACTAGGCTTCCACAAATCACTGTCCCACATTTAGAAATCTTGGAGGTGCAAATGATCACCTTCATTCATTGTGAGAGATGGGACGGCAGTCATAGGTAGAAAGTAAGATTCCTCCCTTGGGAAAATGGGAATGAAGTCGGGCTCGGCCGGCATAGGGAGGAGTAGAAGAACCTCCGTGGTAACATGACCCACGGTGTACACGGAGGTGATGGACCCTAAAGCGGGATGAGTGAAACTATGACATGTGGGTCGGTCGAAGCGTGGAGCCAACAAGTGCGTAAATGTCAATTGCCAGTCTAACCTTTTAAGAAGGTCATCCAATGTATCCACATAGTGACTAGACCGAAAAGTGGTGTGAAATGAATTGATTGGCACCAGAGGTAGGATAGGGTCCATAGATGGGAAGGGAAGTGGGACCTAGCCATCCTTGAGCCAACTAATTAGTGGCTCGGCTATGTAAAGTGTACCCGTTAGAAATACGGGTGGCTCGGGCTTGGGTGGCTCCAAATGAGATGGTTCCGAATAGAGTTCGGAAGTAGAGAATGGTAGCATGGGAGCTCTCGTGGATGATGAAGGATCTCCCGACTGTGGCGGTGGTCCGAGTGGGGGTCCGACCGGCTCGGGACTCGACTGAGAGGTAGAGGCTTGCCGAAGGGCGGCATCTGCTCGCCGAATGGCGGCATCAAACCGGGCCTCGAAAGGCTCGACCTCGAGAGCGACCTGATAACACTACGCCAGCGAGAACGCGTCACGAATAAGACATTCATATCGGAAATGAAGCCGCAAACCTCTTCGGAACTGGGAGGCAGTCGTGGTGCTCTCGTTTCCAAATCGGTACACTTCGAAGTCCCTAATGTACTCAGACACAGACTTATCGCCTTGGACGGGTTGGCATGGGTTGGCCATAGTTGCCAAAGGATGGGAACGGATCCCTAGGAATGGACATGCAAGGCCATTTGAACATGACACGAGACCGACTATGCAAGGTTGGGATGCATGCACACTAAGGACAAGACACCAAGACTCTGTACGGGGCGGAGTTAATCGATCCGAAGATCACTCGCACAAGTGTGCGGCCTTCCCGATAGGCGTAGCCTAACGTTCGGATAACACCTTTTTATATACCGGGTTATTGGGATGAAATGCAAATTTGAAGCACTTTTTTTTTGTTTTGAAAGTAATGATGGTCCTAGACTCGATTTAGACCATGATGCATGCAAGACTTATGCAATGACTACCCTAGACTCGACTCGCTCTGATACCAAACTGATGCGGGACGGATTGAGGAGACGATGCTATATGAGACGGACACGACTCGACCAGTAATGACACGACTACTAGAGCGACCTCAGCTCGACACTAAGAGCTCCTATGGGCTACACGTCGCTAACAGAAGTGCAAACTCACTTGTCGTCCCAAGCGAGGGAAAGCGTGGATCGTGTGCGGTTAAGGAACCGGCAGAGTTCAAGGTAGTCTGACTCAACTTCTGGACTCGGATCGAGTCGCGGGATGGGTCACTCTCACACTCACAACGGCGACATGAACACACGGGCTAGGAACCTACACTCTCGCAGCGGCACAAGACCGTATACTAGCTAAGCAAAGTAACGTCGAGAAGTTTAGACCGTTACCTCCACAAACCCGGCGTGGCGAAGACAACCCCGGCCGATTTACGGACTCCCGGTTAAACAATATTACAGCGGTACAAATATTTGACCCACTCCACGCAGGGAGGTAAAAGGTCACATGCGGGGCCCGGGAATCACGCGAATCGGGTTGACGGGCAGCATCTTGATGTCGCCCGGCGGTGCCGAACTCCGCATTTTCGTGCTGTCCGGACGGCGCGATCTACGGGTCAGTGGGGCCCACGGGTGGCACTGTCCTCCGGGTATGCTGAGGTGGGGCCCTCTGTGATGGGGACCACTGGTGGCGCGCCTCCCTGGACGGCGGTCGACCGGAAGCTCCGGTCGGTGGCCGATCGGCTCCGATCTCCACGTTGTGAAGAGGCTGCCCACGGATTCTTGTTTCTATTTTCCGGCGCGCGCTCCGGCGAGAACGGCCGCTGCGATCAATCCCGATGTCGGATCGGGGCACAGGAGCTATCGTTGGAAAGCTATCTTGAAATCCTACAATCTAGATCTGGAGAGAGGATCTGGATCTACACGGATCTGGATGTTGTTAAATTTTGAATCTTCTGTTGTACAGTACCTAAACTCTCAGATCTTTAGGTGAGTTGTCTGAGAACTGCCATTGACTGCGAGGTAGAAAGCCGATTCAGCTCCTAAGCTCTTCACCAAAGTTGTAGGTATTTGAACAGGAAAAACGGAAATATTTTTTGTGGAAGGATTGGTGGAGGTTATGATTTGTTATGATTTTTGCACGGGCAGGTGGTCGGATCTGGACAAAGGTGGATAGCATTGTAGCTTGCTCTGAAAATGATTTTTGAAAAATAGGTGAAGGGCTGATCAAAATGCAAGAAAACTCGTGAAGGGAGGGGTTGATGGACAGAACTCCCAGTAAAATTGGGAGCTCTAGGAAAAATCAAAAAGGGGTCCGAACACTGGAAACACAGGGTAGGTGAAAATCTAAATAGCAAGCAGACAGATCTGGGAAAAGAGGTTGGACAAAAATGGAAAATTATCAAATGGAAGATTCATGACCAACAAATTTTTGTGGATCGTGGGGAACACCTCTGGAACATCCCTTCAAAATCCCAGCTCAAGAACACTACGGGGTGGAGAGCAGGAATTCGGAGAAGACACCTCTGTCCTGGAAGGACAGAACACCGGCGGCGATGGTGGAGGCGCGATGGCGGCTCGTGGCGGCGGCGGCGGCGACCGGAACTGATAGGGGAGGCGTCACACCTCAGAAGGGCAACCGTCACAGCTGCAAGGGGGAGAGGGAGGAGAGAGGAAGGGGGCACCCAAGGCTTCTCCAACAATTTCTTTGATTCAAAAATGCATTAATTCTATCCAAAATGGAAAATACAAGCTTATATAGGTTACATATCTAATCCAATATCCACCCTTGGATCTAGGGATGGGGGAATGGATGGCTTGGATTAGATGTGACCAACCACAAAATAAAATAAATAAAAAAACTTCATGATAGTGAGAGGGGGGCGCCCCCTTGACCAAGGGCCAAGGTTGGTGGCCAACCTTGACTTCTAATAACACTTGTCCCCCACTTGGCCCACCCTTCTAGAAGCCTCCATTTGAATGGTTGACTGACCCCACATGAGCCTTAGGAGTGAGGTGGATCAATGGGAGGAGGGATGGGGGGCCCGTGGGACCCAGTGGTCCCATATTACAAATAAACTCCTCTTACAATCAAAATTACAAACCGAATAAAATGAAACAAACACACATTACACACAAATAAAATCTAGATAAATATGATAAATGTCGAGACTCAAGGGGGAGTCTCCAGGCTGTCTCCGAGCCAGATGGACGCTGAGGAGGCTCGAGTGGTGCTCCGCGTACGGTACCGGTGGCTAGCCGACCCGTGCCGCTCGTGTTCTCTGGTGTCCGTACCATATGTCTTCTCTCGGTCTTTAATCTCTTTTGGACTTGTCACTTGAGTAGTCTGAATCCCCGCTAGAATCTCCTGAAAAAGATTGGAAAAGTAAGGAATGAGCACACTTGCCCAGTAGGTATCTTCGTATCAACATGAAGGCATGATTTAAGTAATTAACATTTTAGCTCTAGAAGGTAAGACCAGAATAATCACAAAACACAAGAATATGTATAAAGATATGAATGTTCATGTAGAATGAGAGCATGATCAAGTAAGAATGTAAAGTGACCTCTCATGTAACGAGAATGTATTTGCATGTAACGAGAATTTACTTTTCATAACTATAAAGGCTATGCACTAGAAAGTCATGTAACAAGAATGTATAATTTCATGATGAGCCTTGTGATTTTCACTCGACTATAAAAAAAGTACTCCCGGTGCCATGCGACGCCACTGTTCATCATACCCCATGGTTTATAGTATGTTTCCGGCCATCTGCCGAAGGGGCTAGTGTCGAGCCCTTGGACACTGTCCGTGCCCACTCTTGCATCTTCAAGTTATAAATCAAGCTACTTCCACGAGTATAACAATATAGTTCATCCAGTAAAGTAAGGTTCAAACAATAAGTTCATGATAACAAAATCAAGGTAAGAATGCTCCAATTGTGAATATGAGAGTTCAAGAATGAATTAATGACAAGGTCATGCTACGGAAGGAATCCGACAGCATAACAGTACAACTTCATAGTTCCACAACTTATTAATGACTTATAAAACAAGATAGTGGGTTCCAAATACTCAAAGGACCATCTAGGAATAGAGTATAACTAACCCTTGGGTCAAACCTCAGGTTAGGGCACAATATAGAAGAACGCGGTCATGGAAGAACCGCTATTATCAAACCGCGGTGAAGAAGGAACCGCTACTTGACGGAGTCGACGCCAGAGAGGGAAAGAGTCGACGCAGTGAATGTTGGATCAAGAACACGGTCGCTCTAGAACCGCTATCATGAAGTAGCGGTCTCAGTAAAGCCGCGTCTATGCCAGTTCACAGAAAATGCCAAAAAACTCACGTGCTTTCTAATCTATTGGGTTTAAAGGGTACAATCGATGCGTCATCCTAGTGGGAATTCTAGGCTCGCGGAGACTTATGGAGGCCTTGAAATAAGATGACCTATTCCGGTGGAAGGAATATCCAACGGAGAGGATCACAAGTCTAAGAGTGTGTGCCTACCACCTGCAAGTGTAACTAATAGCATCGTATCGGGATACGTGCTATGTACCTAAGAAAGACTATAGAGAAAGATGTGAATCATGTAAAACAGTGATCAAACATCAATGAAACAAGTCCCACAAACCATATGAAATTAACTTTAATATAAAACTATATGGTTTTGGCATGAAATTAACATAGAATTAAAATAAGCTTATGAAGTCATGAGGGCATGACATCTATCACGATGGATGTACAACATAACCAAAATCATGAATATGAAGTCATAACTAGGGATAAGACCTAATTACCTAGGCTTATCATATATTTAATAGGGCTGATCTACGTTCTGTTTAGAGTTAACAGGAAGCAGGTCACAGAAACATGAAAGCGGTCTAGTCGGAATCGCTACTATACATTCGCGGTGAGTCGGGAATCGCTACTTGACAGTAGCGGTTTCTGTGAAATCACCTTCTGCCTATAACAGGCAGAAGCTAATTGGTGCATGCAAGGCCTATCCGAGGGCAAATAATAGATGAAAAGCATGGATAATAGAAGGTTAGTCATATGGGAATATGTTTAGAATGTCAAGGTGCATGGGTTGCATGGATTAAGCCAAATTTATCATCTTTTCTAATAAGGGAAGGAATCATGTATGTAGAAATAATCTAACTACGTAGTGATAGTAAAACATGAAATACGACCTGTAGGAAGCATGAAATCTTATGAAACTAGAAGGCTTTTATTCCTAAGATGTTATTTTAGCCATCCATGAGATAACCTACCTCTGGGAACGCTCCTAGAGTTCGAATTTCTGACTGGAAGATGTTGCTGGTTCCTTCGCGTCCTAGGTAGAAACAACAACTTCTCGTCCTTCTATCTCCTTAACCTCTTGACCTAAATTCATGAGATTTGGAGGGTAGGTATAAGATACAAAGAGGAACAGTAAACTCTAAAGGATGAACTTAAAAATACCTTGATTTGGGTCCCTAAACTCTCGATCTTCACCAGCCAAATGTGTCCGTTCCTGCGCAGTCTGCGTAGAAACAACGACTTCTATTCCTCCTAACTCTTTGGATGCTTGCCCTCCTAGCACAAAATTTTACAGAGGGTTAGATAATACTAACGGGAACAATAAAGTCTAAAGGACTAACATAAAATACCCATGACTTACCATCGAACAACGGGAACATAAGCAAGGGTTCGCGCAGGTCGATCTTGGACCCTATTTATAGAGTTTCGCTAGGGTTTGAGGATTAGATCGATTAAAAGTCCTAATTTGGAGTAGGATCGATCCCCAAGAGTCCTAAACTAAGTTTCCATACTAGATATCATCGAATCATGTGGGTTGGGATGCCAACAATCTCATTTTTCTACGCCTCTTCAACTCTCGTTCACGAAACTTAATAGCGGTCTGTCCATGACTGCGTCTATGAGAACGGCGTCGCTCAATAGATCGCATTCTTGCAGTTAAATTCAAAAATTTCAGATTTTCTAATTATCTCCTATTTATCCCTTTAATTAGTTTATTTATCCAATTTTAAATCCATAAATACCCAAATTTCGTTTCTAGCAATGGGATTGGGCCTAAAGGTCTTGGAATTTGGTCTTTGGGCCTCATTTAAGTGGGCTTCTTTATTTGGTAAATATAGGGCCTTCAAATTACTTTAGTTAACCCTTAATTCGTTTAATTAGCCCATTAAGTCTTTTAATTTTTTAATAAATTCTATTTAAATTTGAAAAATCCTAAAAAATTCTCGACCGTTACACGATCGCTTGCGAGTGTGCTCAGCACATTTGATAATGAGCCCAAGGAAAAGAGTCAACACGCTCTTCCCCATGGCGATTTTCAGAATGTCAAAGAATCCTGAACTAGCGTTAGACTACTTACACAGGGATAACTCAAAGTCTGCGTCCAGGAAGGATGATTTTAAACTCACATTGCCCGCCCAACGATACGTCTTGGGAAAGGAAGTGGCATGTTTTCACCCGATAATGAAAGGTGAAATATGCAAGCTAGCGTAATCAAGTGCGATAAACAAAGTGATCTGGCACCAAAGGTAGCTGCGTCGATTCCACCTCAGCCATGCTGATTCCAGGCGCCACATGGCGGTGGATCAGGCCAAGGCGCCAGTTCGCGTCGGATCAAGCTCCCCGTTCCTATAAAAGAGGATGTGAAGAAGAAGAGAGAACGAACAAAAAAAAAGAAGAGGACCAGATCAGAGTCTGAAGAGAGGAAGAGAGAAAGGGAGGGAGAGGAATAGCGTCCGAGTAAAATCCACTAGGCGGGTTGATTGTATTTTTCATTATTTCCTTTTCCTTTCATGCCCAATGGAGGGCCATATCTCTTGTATCTCCCTTTTCTCTGGATGAATAAAATAGCAAGCCATCTAGCCTCATTTCTGAGATTTTATTGCATTCTATATGTTTTACGCTTCTTTTCCCTGCTATGTTTATTATGCGCATAAATGAATGTCGGTTGCCCCCTTTCCCCTACCGGTGGCTCATGATTAAGCTACGCGTTTTCCAACTGTTTCTTCGCAGACAATGATTCCTAGAGTTTACTCAGAAATATGAGTAGGATTCTGAGATTAGGATTGTCTGAAAATTCCCCCTCCGCTCTTTTGGGACACGAAATGATCATCACTCTGTTCATCTCAATGTTTCATTTGTTGCAAACCGTACCTGTGAAGGGGTATTGAGTCCCATTCCCACCTCTGCCGGTCATCAGAGAGTAGGGAAGGATTATCGTCAGGTTATCCTGGCGCCTTGCACAGTTACCTATCTGGTCGATCCTCTCCCTACGACGAGAACACTGGAGTTCATACTCCCGTTACTATGAATTGGTATAGTTTCATTATACGAGTCGCACGCTTTCAACCCCATTTCTTGTCCCTCTTTGTGGCCCATTGGTGGAGGAAAAGATTCACGGGAGATCAAACTCCACTGGCCTATGCGATCATTCTCTCTAATATCTTTCCACAAAAAAATTCCATGAGTTTTTTGATACTCAGTTTCATCTAGAAGTGAATTGGCGCTACCCCCTTGGTTGGTTCGGCTGACTTTGTGTCTGATCTGGCAGCCTGTGAAGCTTGTGCCAAGCGGTGCGCACATAGTCCTATGTCAACGAGTGATCCGACATCTTCCTCTATAGCTTGATTCAGCGCGGGTAGGCGGCCGTGACCCAGCGTAGGGGAAGCGCAAGTGATCCGGCGGTGGCCAGGCGACCAAGTCTTGTGCGGACAAATGGCTTGATCTCACGCCCTCCTACCGGTGATCCGGCAGTAGCCGGGCGTCTTGATCCGGCGTGGCCGAGTGGCCTGATCTGGCGCCATCCTTCAGGCCTAATTTGGCGTAGCATTTTTTCGGGTTTTGCCCTATCTTTCTGATCACGATTCGAGGCTTTTCAGCCCCCCCTCAGAATATCGCGGCAATCTTGTTCCCTTCGTAGGCTGGCCCTCAGGGATACGACACTATGAGTAACTCGGTACGCTGCCGCACTAGACACGTCCGAATGATTAACAGACCATCTCAGATTCTCCGAGGATGTGCACCTGATATCCATCCCTCAAATGCCTTGGGTCCAGGGGAGATGCTACCGAAATTTCGTCAGATGTCTGATTAATAAACAAATAAACGGTGGAGTAATCATAATTCCACAGAAAGGACGAGAGGAGATGTTAAATGGAATAAAAATATAATAAAAATAATAAATTAGTAAATAAACAAATGAACAAATAAAAAATATATTCCAAGTAAAAAAATATAATATTGAAAAGACAATAAAAGGATAATAAAAGGAAAAAAGAGAGAGGGGGAATGCGAAGGCTGGTGGGTGTGTCGACCCACCCATATGTTGGGTCGACGCACCCCCCACAGTTCGGTCGATCGAACTCCACCATCGGTCGACCGACCCCTTGGGCAGGTCGACGCACCCCCCAACCTGGGTCAACCCATCTTTGATTTGAGCCAATGGTGATTTTGTAGATTGAAGGTGGGGTCTAACCATCATCAAGCAAGTGCAAATTACTCATTTTATACTGCAGTTTGTCCGTGGATAGACTGAGATGTTCAGAACAGGAGAAACAAAAAAAAAGAAAAAGATGGGAGAGGGAGAATGAATGGAGTAAGGAGGGGGGAAGGAGAGCCTGATAACCCCATAATCTATTAAATTAAAAGAAGATTCTTAACAATAAACACCAAACAAAACAAAAAAAAGAACAAAAGCAAAAACAAACAAAGATAGGAGGAAGAATAAAGTCAGTCGACTGAACTCCCTTTCAGTCAACTAAATTCCCCCTCAGTCTACTGACTTATCAGGGCTCCTTGGCCCATCTAAAAAAAAGAAGAAGAAGGAAGGGAAAGAGTGGAGAAATTCATGAAATAAGAAGAGGAGATGGAAGTCTAATAATCATTAACCCATCAAGTTAAAAGCCATAATGATGAACACAAAAAAGAAGGATAAAAAAAAGAAAAAAAGGGAAAGGGGTGATGAAGTCAATCGACTAAGTTTAGTCGACTGATTTTGGTTGTCCGGCTTTGAGGCCAGCCGACCAAGCATGAGCTCAGTCGACTGACTTCAAAGTTAGTCGACCGAGTTCGGACCTGATATGAATTTAGTCGACTGACTTCAAAGTCAGTCGACCGAACTCTTCCCCCTCTCATCTATTAAAAAAAAAGAGAGAAGAGAAAAGAATCAAAAAGTATAATAATAATTGATAATAATTGATAATGATAATAAGAAAAGAATGATGATAATAAAGCATGATACAAAGGATAAAAGTGATGAAAAAGATAATAAAAAGCATGCAATCAGATTAAAAATGAAGATGTGCACATGCACCCAAAAGGAATTGAAATAGCAAATAAAAATATACATATATATATCATGATGTTCGTTCTAGAGTTCTCACCTCCCCCAGACCCTGGGTGAAGGGAACATAAATGATACCCTCTTAAGTCAGGCTTGGATTTCGGGGATCACCCCGCCATGGCCATGGCCTGACTTTGTCTTGGGCCAACAACCCTCCGTAGCTGAGCCATCCTTACTTGGATTCCTCCCACTTTCTTTCATTATCAAATATCAAGCTTGTCATATTCACGGTAGACATTTTCCCAAATATCATTCATGTTTTCGCTGTGCTTCCGACTCGGAATATTCTTCGAACACGGAGCATGCAATGAGCAAATGAACAGGATTAAATGCCCTCGCCCTAATACGAGAAATTTCGATATGTTTTCGAATTATCCACTCTCTTTTATTAATGCAAATTTTAGGCTACAGGACCCTTCTTCCAGGTGACTAATCAAGGGTTTTCTCCCCTTTGGGGAGATGTAATTAATGCCATGACCTTTATGGCACGGCGGGTTCCAGTCCCAACATGATACCCACTATTGTCTGACTAGTCAGACGGCGCACACCAGTGGCTCCGGACCATCTTGGTCTTTGGAGCCTGAACACATTATCACATTGTGACTGGCAAGCCTGCGCACTAATCAACAATATAAAAGAAATAAATAAACCAGAATAAATTAGATATAAAAAGTACATCCACAAGTCTGGCACGCCCGGTGGGACTTGAACTTCCCTTCATCTTTTCACCAAGATCAGGGGCCCCATGGCCTCTTCCGAAAATTCTAACTTTTTATAGTTTGAACTTATAGGTCATATTCGGATAACTTCAATGGCGGTGACATTTGGACCACTCATTGTTGCTAGCCATGCCGAGCATGGCTATCTGGCGGTGCCGACCATGTTCAGCGATTTTCCTCTCATCGTGGGCTTCCCCAACTTCTTGGGAGTCGTACCCAATAGAGTAATTTCTGCAGTGCCAGTGCGTAACTCTTTTCAGGCGCTGACCCAAGATAAAATGGACCGTGCTGGGTCCAAACTGAAGGGCAGGTTGGCCCCAAAGCCAGCCAAATTCAAACAAATTTGGGTGCCCAAACAGGCGCGGGCCCCAGCTCCAACTCAATCAAGACCTGGCATGGTTGACAGGATCGAAAGAAAGAAAGAGAAATAAGAAGAGGAGGCTGAGATGCTGATGAGTACCCATTTTACTATGATGAATCATTCCAAACACACCATTTCATGTGCACATAATTGATCAATTATGCATATTATACAGTTAAACTCAACTTCATACAAATCGGGCCTTTCACGTAAATTAACTTAATTTATGGTTAATAATTTAATAAAAAGGAGTTGAGAGGCCATGAGCATTATTTTATTTATACATAATTGAGAGCATTTGATATTTGTATGCATAAAATAATAATTTCTATTGATTTAATTCAAATATTATGTGTGCAGGACACTCTCGGCATTTGCTAGAAGGGCCATGGGTAAAAGCATCACAAGACCAGGGCAAGGAAGCCCTAGGGCGCCCCTCCCTCCTTGACCTAGTCAAAGGACCAGCTGTCTACCTTTTTTGGTGTGAAAGGAGATAAAGTAAAGATTTTTTGGAATTATCTTGTGGAGGAATTATTGGAGATAAAATAGGAGGAGATTCCCTCCTCATTGGGAAACCTAAAGGGGGCGCCCCCCCTTCCTTTCCTCTGCTCAACCTAAGGGCACCCCTCTCATCCCTCTCTCCTTTTCCCATCATCCAACGCTAATCTCCTCAAATCCCAGCCCTCCATCTCCATCTCATTGAATCTTCACCCTCCGTGTGATCCAATACTTCTATAAATAGCCCATAAAATTGAGGAAGAGGGACTTCTTCTTTTCTTTAGCTGAGAATTTTTCTTTAACCATAGGCTGCCCTTTTTCTTCCCTTTCTATTTCTCTTTTTATCTTTCTTTTTTCATGAAAGTTCTTCATTTTTAAAAGCTCTACAATTTCTTCTTCTTCATCTTTAGTTAATTCTGCTTAGTTTTCAAGTTATCTTCTAGTTTTCAAAGTTTAGTTTTTTACATTTTACTGTTCATCTCGTACCCGCGTCCTTCTATTCTTCTCACGTTTTCTCCCTCTTACACTACTTTTCTCTCTCTGCTCCTTTTTACAAAAGTTCCTCCTCTATTCTTCCTCATCAACTTCTTCTTCTTCTTCATCATCCTCTAATTCTTCTTACTTTCAAAGTTATTTCAATGTTGTTCATGCTCTATTTTTAGTATTTCTGGTTTACTGTTTTAAAACTCTCTCTCTCTCTCCTCTTCCTTCTCCCTTCTTCTTCTTCGCCATTCACATAGATATATAGCTTTTCTTGTTGTTTTTCTTACCTTCACCCTTCTACCCAATATCCTCTCTATTTCTCTCCTAGATCTCTCCACAATTTCCCTTTTCACAGCGGCGTGCACACCAAGGCGGGACGGCGATCAAAGGCTCGGCGAGGCGTGGACGACGACGGCTTCTACCTCTACCTCTTCCCACGGCGTTCTCCTTCAAGGCGGGGTGACATTCCAAGGCTCGGCAAGGAGGAGATGGCGGTGTGCTTCATGATCTCTTGGCTCTAGTTCTTCTTTCTTTGTTCTTAGTTTATCATTAGTTGTAATCTTCATTTCCATGGACGTTGTAATTTCAATTCCTAGCAATAGAAATTTCATTTATATAAGTTGTCTTTCTCTTTCCCTCTCTACCTCTTCCAATCTTCTCTTCTTCAACCCTCCAATTTCTTTAGTTAGATTTAATTTCACATAATTGTCTTTCTATTTCTTTCTCTACCTCTTCCAATTTTCTCTTTCTAACTCTCCAACATTCTTAGTTAGATTTTACTTCAAGCAATCTTTGATTTTCCCTTTTATTCAAAACTAACTCCACAATATTGATTTCAAAACACAAGAGTTTTCAACCTAATAAAAGATCTTCCTCCTCGTGGGATCGACCCATATTCACCGATCTATTTTGATTCAAAATATTTTTAGTGAGTGAGTGCGGTATTTATTTTGAAATTGAGCACGGCATTTTAACGACGAGTGTTTGTGAACATCAATTTTTGGTGCCGTTGTCGGGGAAGGATATAATTTCTTTGTTGAAATTTCTTGTGTTTTATGTGTATATGTGAATATTAATTCTTTTTATTTTTATTTTGTAGAAAAAAGAGCAAAAATTCGGACCTAAAAAATCTCAAAAAATCAAGTGTTGCAGAAAGCGTCGCTGAAAGGGCTAAAATCTGCCACCGAGCAGAAATCAGAAAATCCAAAAAAAAAAGATCTGTCAGAAAATCTGTCATAGAAGGCAGAAACATAGGTGCAGAGTAGTTGAAATCTGATAATCAAGAAAGTCCAAAAAAATAGAAGCGTCGCTGCATGTTCAAATTTGAAGGTAAATGTTCTGTTCTGAAAATTATCAAAAAACTCAGAAAACTTTCTAACAATTTTCAAAAAAATCAGAAAATAAAAAATCCTAAAAACAATAGTTTAGGCTTTATTTTCTACTTAGCATTGCATCTTAATTAGGCATTTTTGTGGCTAGTTTCTTTGTTTAAAGAGCATTCACATCCATCCTATCTTGAAAAAAAATCTCATCTTGTCATCATGCTAGTTACATCATGTTCATGCATTCATCCATCTAGTTAGTGCTCATTTACTTGCATCATTTGAAAATAAAAAAAATAAAAAAATTCATTCTCTTCTTCTCTTTCTCCCTTCTTAAGGGCAATTAGGCACACCCCTCTTGGAATTGGAATGAGCCTCCAATTGAGCACTCCGTCTCATTGGACCAAAATCTCTTTTTTCAGGACCTCCATAAGTTCCCGCACCTGTGGATTCCCTCACAGACGTCCGGCAAGTTGTACCACGAAGATCCAAGGAGGTAGTTTGCCTTAGAAGGTAAAAAAAAAAGAGTTTTGGGACCTATTATTATTTTGGAAAACTAGTGTCTAGGAAAGAGATCCAATGACAAACGCCTTAAGCGGGTTTATGGTTATTTAATTAGGTCCCTACGAAAGTAGGGGGAGCCTCTCACAAAGTACCCCACCTCTTACCTAGCTAGTAGACCAACTTGGTAGTGTGTGCCGATTCCTCTTTTGTTTAAAAAATATAATATTACATGCATTATTCATATAGTTGTTAATTGCATTACATTTTAAAAAACAAACAAAGAAAATTTGAAAAAACTCAAAAAAAATCTAAAAAATTGGGTGAGAAATTCTTATTTTTGAGTTGGGCTTGCATATTCAATAAGTAGGGGGAGCCTCTCACAAAGTACCCCACCTCTTACCTAGCTAGTAGACCAACTTAGTAGTGTGTGCCGATTCCTCTTTTGTTAAAAAAAAACATAATATTGCATGTATTATTCATATAGTTGTTAATTGCATTACTTTTTGAAAAACAAACAAAAAAACTCAAAAAAAACTCAAAAAAATTCTAAAAAATTGGGTGAGAAATTCTTATTTTTGAGTTGGGCTTGCATATTCAATAAGGTGGACTTCTTGGCCCATTTATCTTGATCCATCCTTTGGGCTATGAATCCAAACTCCTTCATTCCACCTTATTATCATGATCATAATGACATGTGGGCCAGACCGGCCCATTATGTTGACAATTGTCCAACTGAAGCTCCACCTTTCACTGAACTTGGCTTGACCCACTATGAGAGCCCATACTCTTGGTCGGCCAACAATGAAAGCCCATCACTCATAGGGCCCCAATTTCATTCCTTTACTCAAGATCATATCTAATCCACTCAATTCTTTCATGGGCCCGCTGATTTATGTCGCACCCAAGAACAAGCCCAAATTGCTCAAGGACTCTCCACCACTTCTTATGATTCTTGTTGAAGAGGACAACATAATATTTCTTGAGATTCTTATCAAGGCCCGGTCCAAAGTCCTCCGGATCAATTCTTTTAAAATTGGGCTCCATCTTCAAACAATTCTTATGATCAAGGCCACTACGGAGGTAAACCCACATCCTCTCCACTATTTCACTATCAAGATGATCATCATTCAACTTCTTATCCTTCGAACTCTACTTCTCAGTCTACATATCTATCTCCTCTACGCTCAGCTCTTCATCAGGAGGGGAGCTTTAATCAATTCTATCAATCAATCATGCTTCAAAATCAATCTCTCCAAGTGCGAATCGATAGGATGACTGAGGAGAACAAGAGGATAGAGGAGGATCAATTGCCTAGCTACTCCAATACAAATTCTGATTACCAACTTCCAAGATTTGACAATAATGACAGATTTTGTAATCAACCCATTATTTCCCATGAGCACGATACTCAAATCACTCTCGATTTAGATCATTTGGAAAATATGGAGGAGTCTTATTAGGAAGTTTTAAAGGGAGTTAGCTATAGTTATGATGATCATCAAAAGGATGAACTTGAGGAGCTGGAGCTTAATTGCCCTTATGCGGAGAGCTTTAAAGAAGTTGATGATCTCAAGTTGGTGGGTGAAGAAGAGTAAAGTAATGTGCTAGTCCATGATCAAATCTCATTCACTTCCCTTCTTGAATTTGAGGAGACCTTGTTCCAAGTGAAGGATGAAGAGGATGAATTGAGTGAGGCCATCAATGATCTCTCTTGGGTGAAGGAGGAGGCGGGTACCCTACATGACTTTTATCTCGATTGGGTATCTTCTGATCAAGGGGAGGATATTGATTTTCTATCTATTCCTGACATCGACAACTCTCACTTTGTGGTGGACACTTTCATGTTGGCCGACTTTTCTGATTCTATTGAGCCTTCGAAGCTGTATGGTGTTGAGGAGTATGCTTCTTTCACTTTTGATTTTCCTTATCTCCTTGACGCTGACCCTTTGATTAAAACTCCTCTCCCTTCGATCTATTCTCACCTCACAAATATTCATGTAATTCCTAAACTTGAGGTTGTAGAAAAAAATTTAAAAGATAATAAGGTCTACATTCATGTTTTTAACACTTATAAAGACCTTAAGTTTGAAGAAGAAAATTTTATAATTGAAGACATGATAATTCCTCTTCCATTCTTTGAGTGGGGATGTCATTTTTGCCTACTTGATCTACCATGGTTTGAAATGCTAGCCAAACCAAAAATAATGAATATTGATTTTTACATGACTCCCACAGAAGAGAGGTTGTTGACATATGCACTTAATGACAAAATCAATCATGCTAACAACCAACCTACCTCAAGTCCACATTCATTATTTCATGATCTTATCTTCTCGTGGCACAAATATTGGAACTTACAAGAGGATAAGATTATGTGGTAGATTATTTTTAATGCAACTCGTTGGTTATGGAGCTTATATGCGTTTGGCTGAAGACGGAAAATTTAGCGCTTCTGGGAGACAATCCAATATTTTTGTTATTTGATGTTTTATTTTAGTTTGTTTTTCAGTGAATAGGTAAAAGCCGAGGAGTTGAAGTCATCACCAATATCCAAGGAAAGTTACGCCCTACACATCATATTGTATCCTTCCATCTTAACAATATTCATTTTTGCATTGTTCTATTGCTTTCATTGCTTAAAGATGCCATTGAGGACAATGCCATTCAACTTGGGGGGGAGCAAAAATCCATGCTGCATTTAGTACAACCTGCATATTATTTTGTCTACATATCATCTTGTCCATTTTCTCCGGAAAAAAAAATTAAAAAATGAAATCCACGACTGAGTTTTCTTGATTCATACTTGAATTGAAAGTGATTTTGGAAAAGAAAAGACCAGGGAGAAGGATGATAAAGAATTTATTCAATCTAGCAATGGAAAACTAATTTAAGAATCTCTTTAAAGCTCATTTGCACTTTAGAAAAAAAAATTCACTTTGCATGCGAATGAAACAAGCAGGACATGCCTTCTGTTATTTTAGAGTGGTTTCAGATACTCTGTATTTCTTAGAGATGAGATATGTTTGATAACGTTATCTGCCAAAGTTATCCATCAAATAAATGCAAAAGTACATTGTTGAAAAAAAAAGGAAAAAAATACCATGAAAAATGCCCCTGATCCTAGTAACCGGGCTTGCTTCTCCTAAGGTAAGAGTTGAGATTCGCGTCAAAAAGTGAACGGTTGTGTAGCATCATATGTGTATGAAGAAAAAAAAATCTAAAAAAGGGACAAAGAAATAAGGCAGACAAAAAGCTAGTGTGCTTAATACTCTGATCTAGGAGGTGTCGAGTTGAAAGAAACCTATCTGGAATAGCAAAATGAGGGACGCAATCGTCTATGCTGTGGATTTAGTATTACATATGCACAAGTGCTATTGAACTTTAGCTTGTATTCTCAATTATGTACCTAAATTTTCAATCTAAGGCTAGTGTGCATTAATGATTCCAGATTCCTAATCTTTGGTTGATTCTATGAAGGAGGATCTGGATATGAAGGTGTGATCTTTGCAAACTCTTGTTAGTCCTAAATTTTAATCTAATTGCATTGCTAAGGGACTAGCAATGAGTTAGTTGGGGTGTGTGATGAGTATCAATTTCACTATGATAAATCATTCCAAACACACCATTTCATGTGCACATAATTGATCAATTATGCATATTTTACTGTTAAACTCAACTTCACACAAATCGGGCATTTGACGCAAATTAACTTAATTCGTGGTTAATAATTTAATAAAAAGGAGTTAAGAGGCCATGAGTATTAATTTATCATTACATAATTGAGAACATTTGAAATTTGTATGCATAAAATAATAACTTCTAGGGATTTAATTCAAATATTGTGTGTGCAGGACACTCTCGGCATTTGCAAGAAGGGACAGGGGAAAAAGCGTCAAAGGAGCAGCCATCTTCCTATTTTAGTATGAAAGGAGATAAAGCAAGGATTTTTTGGAATTATCTTGTGGAGGAATTATTGGAGAGAAAATAGTAGGAGATCCCCTCCTCATTAAGAAACCACAGGCCCCTCCCTTCCTTTCCTCTTCTCAACCCAAGGGCACCCCTCTCATCCCTCTCTCCTTTTCCCATCATCCAACCCTAATCTCCTCAAATCCTAGCCCTCCATCTCCATCTCATTGAATCTCCACCCTCCGTGTGATCCAATTCTCTTATAAATAGCCCACAAAATTGGAGAAGAGGGACTTCTTCTTTTCTTTAGCTAAGAATTTTTCTTTAACCATAGGTTGCCCTTTTTCTTCCCTTTCTATTCCTCTTTTTGTCTTACTCTTTCATAAAAGTTCTTCATTTTTAAAATCGCTACAATTTCTTCTTCTTCGTCTTTAGTTAATTCTGCTTAGTTTTCAAGTTATCTTCTAGTTTTCAAAGTTTAGTTTTTTACATTTTACTAAGCGTCTCGTATCTGTGTCCCTCTATTCTTCTCATGTTTTCACCCTCTTCCACTACTTTTCTCCCTTTGCTACTTTTACAAAAGCTCTTCCTCTTTTCATCCTCTTCAACTTCTTCTTCTTCGTCATCCTCTAATTCTTCTTGCTTTCAAAGTTATTTCAATTTTATTCTTGCTCTATTTTTAGTGTTTCTATTTTACTATTTTAAAACTATCTCTCCTCTTCCTTCTCCCTTCTTCTTCTCCATTCACACAAATAGATAGCCTTTCTTGTTATTTTTCCTACCTTCACCCTTCTACCCAATCTCCTCTCTATTTCTCTCCTAGATCTCTCCACAATTTCCCTTTTCACGGCGGCATGCACACCAAGGCGGGACGACGATCAAGGGCTCGGCAAGACGTGGACGACGACGGCTTCTTCCTCTACCTCTTCGCACAGTGTTCTCCTTCAAGGTAGGATGACATTCCAAGGCTCGGCAAGGAGAATATGGCAACGTGCTTCATGATCTCTTGCCTCTAGTTCTTCTTTCTTTATTCTTAGTTTATCATTAGTTGTAATCTTCATTTCCATGGACATTGTAATTTCAATTCCTAGCAATAGAAATTTCATTTATGCAAGCTCTCTTTCTCTTTCCCTCTCTACCTCTTCCAATCTTCTCTTCTTCAACCCTCCAATTTCTTTAGTTAGATTTAATTTCACGCAATTATCTTTCTCTTTCTCTCTCTACCTCTTCCAATTTTCTCTTTCTAACTCTCCAACATTCTTAGTTAGATTTTATTTCAAGTAATCTTTGATTTTCCCTTTTATTCAAAACTCACTCCACAATATTGATTTCAAAACACAAGAGTTTTCAATCTAATAAAATATCTTCCTCCTCGTGGGATCGACCCGTATTCACCGCTCTACTTTGATTCAAGATCTTTTTAGTGAGTGAGTGCGGTATTTATTTTGAAATTGAGCACGACATTTTAACGATGAGTGTTTGTGAACATCAGATGCCAGTATGTGCGTCTCGTAAGCCAATGTTTGAAGCCGACGTTCGATAGGCGAATGTCTATCTGCATGATAGAAATCATGGCGGGGTAGCCTGACGAGGGTGATTCGCCTACAAATCTCCGACACGTGTAAGAGCGTCGTCATCGGTGATTTGCCCAGTTGATGGGCAAGATGATATTACCCAGACTATGTGGGGATACTTCCATAGTCTGTTGGGTCCCGCAAGGTGCAAACGGATCTAGAAGGGGGGGTTGAATAGATCCTCTCAAAAGCTTTGGCCTATTTAAAAACTCTTAGCTATCAAAAGCATGAACCACTCCTATAAAGTGAATGAATCACTTAGGCACAATGCACAGCGGAATTAAGTAGAGTGGCTCAAATGAAAAGACTTGGATTACAAGCGATGAAGCGTCAACTCTTCTTTAAGCACATTTGTGATCTTTGAGAGATACAAGCCTTGTAGTGCAGGGATCATAAAGCATAACACTAGAGCATGAAATAGCTTGCAACAACCGTGCGTGTGTGTGTGCTATGTTGATCACTCAAAGTGCATGCAAGTCTAAGCAAGGGAAACACTTAGCAATACTTTCACCTTGGCGCCTGTGTGCAAGGGTGCAGCAGGTAGCCCAAGGGATGCAGTCAAAGTGCTAAGCTCAATTAAACCACAGATAAAACCGAAAGTGCAAATCTGAGTGCTTGAGTGTGTAAACAAGATAACCAAGTATGGAAGCACACGAACCTGTGAATGGGGGTAGAAGATATAGAGCAATCGCACACGATGAACAACCCACAACACAGGGATTTTTAAGGTGGTTCGGTTGCAACCCCGCAACCTACGTCCACCCCTCACCAAAACCCGGTGAGGCTTCCCTGCTGACTCACAGCTTGACCGGGGACATGGCCCAAACCACAGAACAGAGAAAACCCTCTTTCTGTCTTTCTACACACAAAGCCGGCAGGGATGGCTACACCGCAAATCAGAGAACTCCCGATTGCCTTCCTACTAACCACCGGTAGGGACGATCTTCAGTTTCAATAGATTGAATGAAATGAAAATAGAACAAGACGAAAAAGCTCAAACAAGATATGAAGATATGCTAGAATGAACTAGATCTTGTCTGAGATTGTTGGATCTTGAATCTGTTGCTTTGATCTTCCTTTGATCCCTTTGAGTTAATGGAGAAGATACAGGATGTAGCTTTGATCTTCCCTTGAGTTGATGAAGAGGTTTGGATGTAGCTTTGATCTTCCTATTGATCTCCTTTGTGAGCTTGCTTGCTTCTATTCTTCCTTAGAGATTGAGGGCTTCAGATGTAGGCTTGAATCCCTTGGATTGGATGTAGAACTTCTGCATGGAGTACTGTTCACGGCTATAGTACCTCTTCTTCCTTGGAGCTCCTCTAGCCTCTCTTCATCTCTCTTTACTCCAAATGATCAACTAGGGTTTCTAACCCTCTTGTGTTGGTTTTATATCTCTTTGGATGGTCAATAAACACATCCCAAACCAGATCCATATTTTGTGGGTGATTAGGTGACTTTTGGATTAAATAAATCCATGGGGAATGGCCTTTCTCGAAGTGGAAAATAAAGTCAACATTGGTTGGCTCGGGGCTGGCGATCGACCTGTGGCTTCTGGCGGTCGGTCGCTACTGAGAAACGCTGTAGACAGATGTTCCCTGGGATTTCTGGTCGACCGCTACTGGGCTGGCGGTCGACAGCCACAGAGAGAGGTGCAGACTGGGAGCTTCTGGCTGGGGCGGTCGACCGCCCCTGGGTTGGCGGTCGACCGCCAGCTGGGCAGACCTCGGGTTTTCCCGGGTCGGTCCGTTAACTGCTTTAGCTCCGTCGCTTAAGTTCTTTAGCACCCCATTAGTGTCTGTAGCATCACCCTTGACAGTCTAGAAGGTGTCAACTGAGTCGTTGACTTTGGGTTCTCTTGGTTATGCTTCTTTGTGCATCGAGCTTAACTGTCTTGAAGACTTCTATTGATTATATTGCTCATATAATTAAAATTTTGTTTATCTTGAGCTTTCACATTTGCCATCTCCACTCCATTCCTTGGATTATCTTGTAGCATGCTATCAAGAAGTTGCACCGACCTTGAACCATCCATAAGGCAAGACATGCACTGACCATATGAAGAATATGCAATGACCTTATGTGTGATGCCATTCAGCTTGATTTATGTGCTTGAAACATGCTAGATTTCCGTGCCTCCAAAATTATCATATGCCTTGATATCTGTGTACTAGAAGTATGATGACCTGAAATGTATGAATAGTAACATTATCAAATGCAGGTATAGTTCATTTGTAGCAACCCTGGTAAATTAAAGGACTAGAAAGTCTAAATAAAATTAAAATATATAAATATATAATAATTAAACGAGGCCTGGACCTTGTACATAACCCTCTTACATTCTGAAAAGTCTTACGAAATGGACTCATAGACCTTACCATTATATTATAATACATTCAAGAATAACATGTTATTTTAAGTAGCCATTTGATGCACAAAATAATTTTAATTGAATTAAGAATCATTATATCTTGAAGAAAATGTCAATTTATATTTTATTACTAATTTAGAAAATTTAATATTCCACATTTACTATATTATAACTTTATTAGAAGGGAGAAGGATATATATATAAGATTTAAATACATTAAAGATATATAAAGGATAAAAGAATAGACATATATATAATTTTGATCTTTTCAAGGGCAATGAAATATGACTAAAACTTAAATGACGCCTCTTTGTATAGGCGTATATAACGTGAAAAACGACTTAATATAAGTCGTTATTTCTAAATTAGTAAAAGTCAAATAAAGTATATAGTTAATAATATTATAAAAGAATAGGGGTATATATACGATATCGGTCTTTTGGAGGCTAACTAAAAATGCTAAAACTCAATTGACGCCAACGTCAATGGGCATCAATTCCATAGAAAATGACTTTGAACAAGTCGTCATTTCAAACAAAATGAATAGTGCCGATTTTTCGACTAAAGAATTTTGAAAAAATAATTATATGGAAAAATATAGAAAAATGGAAAATTAATACTCCTAAAATTTTCCATCTAGATCACATCCAGGAAAAAAGATAAAAATCCCGGAAGCATCCACTACTTAAGTTATACGTGTTTAGAACTGTTAATAAAGGAAATTCTAATACTATTAGGATAGGTACTAGAGAGTTAAGTCCCAATTGAACTCCAACCCTATAGGGTCTCCAAAACCCTATAAATACCAACCCCTTCGAGCCAATCTATTAGCTTTTTCTTCATCAAACATACTGTTGTATTTCCTCTCCCAACAACCTGCTGCTGTTGCAAAGTTCTTCAAAGTGTCATAGGAGCCTTCTGCTTCTTCATCCTTCTGCGAAAGGGGGGCTGCGCTACTATCTTCTTCATATGGAAACATTGGAGAACTATCTTCTTCTTCCTCTTCCTTCTGCGAGTAGTCTGCGACAGGAAGGGTGCAAGAAGTCTTCTTCTTCATGTTGAAGGAAGGCCGTCATCTTCCTTGGGTGTTCTTTTGTGCGTGAAACCATCAGCGGCTAAGATACATACTTATCATTGAGTACTGCTACTGTTGATTTGCCTCCGATTGAAAAAGGGGCTATCATCTTCTTCCTGATATCTAGTGAAACGGTTTTGGTTCCTATTCTTCATCCTCTTCACGTTTCTAGCATCTACAACCAACCCAGGTAGGTCTTCTCAAGGGTTATGCCAAATTAAGTTAGTAATAAATCCTCGCATGCATTTAGTTTGGTAACGATCAATAGGGAGGTTTCTATTTTACTGATTTCTACATTTACAGTAAGAGGCGCCCTTGTTTAAGGCGTTATTTGGATTGAATGCCCTTGGAATAGTCATCAAATTGAATTAGTCAACTAATAAATTACATAGGATCAAAATTTAATAACTTTGAACCTTGATGTAATAATTAATGCATGATCATATTGATAAATTCTTCCTATTTTTCTTGTTCTGTTCATATCTCTAGAATCCTGTTTGAATATGGCTCAAAATTCCATGTGCCTCTGTTCATATGAAACAACGACCATGTCCATGTTGTCAATTGAATGGACGCCCTCACCCACAGGCGTCAACTTAGTGAGATATCCCATGGATTTTCATATTGTGAAATCTACTTGATTATTGAAATGACGACATATACCATGCCGTCAGTTTTATATAAGACGCCTGTAACTAAGGCGTTATTCACTGAATTAAAGATTTAACCTAAGTCGTCATATAATATCTGAAATTTTTGAATGTTTTAAAAATTATTATGGATATAACGACGGCGTGAATAGTCGTCATATTTGAAACTGACGACCTAGCCAAAGGCGTCAATTCCTGAAATGAAGACTTAATCAGAGGTGTCAATTTATTGATATACTGATTTCACGGATTGTTATAACCCACTGTGAGTGAGTTAATTGCTAAGGCACTATATTCCATTCCGTGAATATAGTCCCATGTTTCACGTTGTTTTTATCGATTACCCACTATCTCTCGATGATAGATGAACCCTCCGCGGGACATTCCGTTCCTTCGGACTGGTGACTTTATCATAGAGGCCTCCGTAAGACTCCGCTAGCTTTGGATTCCCTCAAAGCAGTCGAGCTGGTTGTACCCTTAAAACCCATGACACTTCTTAATTGCCATGTCACTCTAAAGAAACATGGTATACCGGCCCTCACGACATGCTGTTTGTATGTCATGAGAATATTCTTGAAATAATGGGATGGGTAATCCATACCATTCATATCCTTTAAGAATAGTGTGACGTACTTGTGTACACTAATTCTATCTACCTTATGATGTATAAGAACGAGCGACCATGTTCATGTGGGCGCTTATTCCTATCATCATGGCACCCGAGTTAGGGAGCCGATTCCACCTAGTTTTATCGTTAATCATGATTATACCGTTATTATCATCATTATACCACATGTTCAAATCCTTGAAATGCTATTCCACAAGATCTACCTTAAAAGTTCATACAAGTTTATTCCTTGAAATTCCATATTGACTATAACTATAGTGGATGTCGAAAAAATACACGATCAATGCCTGCGCATATAGGGCCCGATCTGGTCCTAGGAGGAGCACCTGAAAGTACTTGTGCCCATGGGAGTTGTAATGATCACGGTATGGCATTGTACCGAAGTGCATGACTAGCTTGATTAGACATTCCACAATCTCATACTCGACTTGACATGACATGACTTGCGTGACCCGGAAGGGTTTTTATATACTTGCTTGAAACGTGATAGCCAATTCCCGACATGACATGATGAATATACTTGCTTGAATATCTTGACATTTATTGATATAAGTTCTTGAAAGACATGCTAGTTCACTCAATTATCTCTTGTTATACTCTCTCTCTCTTGTCGTTTTACGCAAACATGCATAGCTTTATTGCATTCATGTAACATGTAATTTACTTAAAGCAAGCTAGCTCTTGAGATATAATTCCTACTGAGCGTTCGCTCATCCAGTGTTTTCCCCTATTTTTCAGGTAAGTCTGATGATGAGACTCAATCAGATGGGGAAGGTCAAGAGTGAAGAGATTAGAGCTCTCCGTCTATCCAAGCGTTTACTAATCTTATCTTTCTAGTTTCTTGAGTCAATCATTGTACTTTTTTCCTTTTATTGAGTCTTGGCATTTTCATTTGTAATAGAAGTACTTTGAGGTTGTGATTGAATAAAGGACTGGGTTATCTTTACTTTTGCGCACTCTATCTTTGTGTTGAATACACTAACGCTCTGATTGACATGATCGATATAAACTTGTCACGCACTCCGGGTTCCTTCCGCGCTCGGGACGTGACAGTTTTTGTGGTATCAGAGCCTAGGATATTCAATTCCTAGGAAACCCAAGTCCAAGGATAGGTTTAAACCTTTAACCGGTGAGATTGGTTAGAACCAAGGGTTAAGTTAACTTAGAATCAAAATCTTTGAACATCATCACATATTAATATAGTTACTGTAATTGTAGGACAATGGCTGCCGAACGTGCCCAGTGGCGCAACATGCAACGCACTCTGCAAGGCATGACCCAGGCACTTCAACAAGTGGCACAAGGAGGTGCACATCGTGGAGCAGGAAATCTCCACCAAAGCTTCAAGAACATGAACCCTCCTAAGTTCATGGGATCCACTGATTCGGATGACGTCGAGCACTGGATCCGGGAGACCAAACGTATCTTTTGGGTTATGCAATGCACGGACCAAGAGAAGGTCTTGTTAGCAACGTTTCAATTGGAAAGGGACGCCCGCTGCTGGTGGGAGTCGGTAGAAGCCACATTAGATCAAAGACAAGTTACTTGGGATGAGTTTGTTGAACATTTCAACAATAAATATTTTTCGGACCGAGTCCAGGAGAAGAAGGCCGCCGAGTTCGCCGCACTTAAGCAATGATCATTATCGGTGGTCGAGTATGAGGCATAATTCTCCAGGTTATCCCGGTACGCTAAGCATTTAATCAGTACCGAGAAAATGAAAGCTAGGAGATTCTTAAATGGGCTCAGACCCCAATATATCACACAGCTGGCACCGATGGACATACAGGTCTATTCGGAGATGGTACGCCGAGCTCAGTTACTAGAAAATGTCATAGAGCTATCTGATAGGATCTGTGGGAAGGATAAGAAGGAACAGGTCACTAGTTCGGGTTCTTTCAAACCCAATTTCAAGAAGAGGTCGAGTAATGGAGGTACTCCCTCCCAAGAGCAAAAGTTCAAGAAGACCAAACCTTTCTCCATCACCACTACACATTCTAAGGTGGTATGTAAGCATTGTAATAAGGCCGGGCACAAGGCCGATGAATGCTGGAGAAAACTTGGGGCTTGTCTCCGTTGTGGGAGCCGGGATCATCGGATTCCCGACTGCCCGTTGCTCAATGATCAGACCGGTGACGTGAAGCGCCCGGTGACCAAGAATGCAAAACTCCAGGCTATAAAGGAGGCGGAACAAGACGAAGGCGGACTGGTAGAAGGTACACTGAAAGTTTGTTCCAAGTCTGCACATGCCTTATTTGATACTGGTGCATCACATTCTTTTATTTCCAAGAGGTTTGCTGATCCATTACCTATGGAATCGGAATGGATAAAAATAGTTTTATGTACTCCTCTCGGAAACGAAACCGATATTACTCATCATTATCAAAACTATGAAGTCTTGGTAAAGGGTAGAAATTTTCCTATCAACCTAATATGCCTAGATTTAAAGGAATATGATGTCATATTAGGAGCAGATTGGTTATCCATGTATCAGGCAACTGTGGATTGCCGTAATAGCAAGGTTACTTTCAAGGAATTCCCAGAACTAGTGTATACTTGTCCAAAGAGTCGGAGCAAGTCACCTCTTATTTCAGCTCTTCAAGCTAGCAAGCTAATAAGGAAAGGATGTGTATCTTTCCTTGCGTTTGTCACCATTAAGGAGACTAAGGAGACTAAGCTAGAAGACATCCCTGTTGTGCAAGAATTTCCGGACGTGTTTCCGGAAGATTTGCCTGGTTTACCTCCACAAAGAGAAGTGGCCTTCACCATCGACTTGGTCCCTGGTGCTGGTCCAGTTTCTAAGGCACCATATAGGATGTCTCCCGCCGAACTCAAGGAGTTAAAATAACAATTGATGGATCTTCTAAAGAAGGGATTTATTAGACCAAGCACTTCCCCGTGGGGAGCACCGGTGCTGTTTGTAAAGAAGAAAGATGGATCCATGAGATTATGCATCGACTATCGACAGTTGAATCATCTCACTATCAAGAACAAGTATCCACTGCCGAGAATCGACGAATTATTTGATCAAATATCTGGATCCAAGTATTTCTCCAAGATTGATCTCCGGTCGGGATATCACCAATTGAGGATCAAAGATGAGGACATTTATAAGACCGCGTTCAGAAGCATGTATGGGCACTATGAATTTGTTGTTATGCCTTTTGGACTAACAAATGCCCCTGCTGCCTTTATGCAGTTGATGAATAGTATATTCAGGCCTCATCTAGATCAATTCATAGTGGTTTTCATTGATGATATACTGATCTATTCAAAGACCAAGGAAGAACACGAGGAGCATTTGAGGATTGCATTACGGATATTGAGGATGAATCAGTTATATGCAAAGCTCAGTAAATGTGAATTCTGGTTAGAAGAAGTATCTTTCTTGGGGCATGTTATATCAAAAGATGGTTTATCCGTAGATCCATCGAAGGTTGAAGCTGTAAAGGAGTGGGAAAGACCGACCAATGCTAGCGAGATCTGTAGTTTCTTGGGTCTTGCGGGCTACTACTGGCGATTCATCAAGGATTTCTCCAAGATCGCCGTACCACTCACTAGGCTAACTCGCAAGGAGATCCGTTACGAATGGAGTGAGGAATGTGAAAGAACCTTCCAAGCTCTCAAGGATCACCTAACTACAGCCCCGGTCTTAGCTCTACCAGTCGAAGGAGAGAAGTTCGAGGTATACACTGATGCATCTGGCATTGGCCTCGGATGTGTTTTAATGCAACAAGGGAAAGTTATAGCCTACTCTTCTCGCCAATTGAAGAAGCACGAGGAGAACTACCCAGTCCATGACTTAGAATTGGCTGCGGTAGTGTTTGCACTGAAGATATGGAGACATTATCTATACGGAGTGCAGTTTATTGTATACTCTGACCATAAAAGTATTAAGTATCTCTTCTCTCAGAAGGAATTGAATATGAGGCAAAGACGTTGGCTAGAATGTCTCAAGGACTTCGACTTCACTATACAATATCATCCTGGAAAGGGTAATCCTGCAGCCGATGCCCTCAGTCGAAAGCCGAGAGCACTATTAGCCAATTGTATGATTCAGGAGTGGAAGTTGCTAGAACAATTCTCTAAACTTGATATAAGCCTGGACAAGGAGAACAAGTGTGTTACACTATCCCATATAAGCATACTTCCAGATCTACTCTCAGAAATACAAGGACTACAAGATAATGATCCATTATTAGTGGAAATCAAGGACAAAAGTGAAGAATAATCGGAGTTCAAATTAGCATCAGATGGAAGATTGATGTTCATGAATAGAACATGTATACCGGATTGTCCAGAACTAAAGAAGAAAATCTTAGATGAAGCTCACAGATCAAGGTACACGATTCATCCAGGGTCTACCAAAATGTACCAAGATTTGAAAAGGACCTTCTGGTGGTCCAATATGAAAAGAGAAATAGCAGACTTTGTGTCTCGCTGTCTCACGTGTCAACAAGTCAAGGCAGAACACCAAAAGTTTGCCGGTAAGCTACACCCTCTAGAAATTCCCAAATGGAAGTGGGAGGATATCGGTATGGACTTCATTATGGGTCTATCTAAATCAAAAGGAGGACATGATGGAATATGGGTTATCATCGACCGATTGACCAAATCAGCACACTTCTTGCCAATCAAGAGTCGATGGTCAGTTGATGTTCTTGCTGCATTATACATTAAGGAGATAGTTAGGTTACATGGAGTACCTGTCTCAATCGTGTCTGACAGAGACCCCCGTTTTACTTCTCACTTTTGGAAGGGTCTACAACATTCGCTAGGGATGAGACTTAACTTTAGTACATCTTTTCATCCTCAAACGGATGGTCAGACCGAGAGAACCAATCAGGTGGTTGAAGATATGCTCAGAGCTTGCATCATTGATTTTGGTGGAGGCTGGCATGATCACTTGCCTTTGGTTGAATTTGCATACAATAACATCTACCAGGCAAGTATACAAATGGCACCTTTCGAAGCTTTATATGGAAGGAGTTGCCGATCGCCTTTGTGTTGGGACGAAGTTGGCGAGAAACAACTATTAGGTCCAGACATGGTAAGGGATACCACTGAAAAGATTCAGTTGATTAGAGAAAGACTTCAAGTTGCTCAGTCTAGACAGAAGGCTTATGCTGACACAAGAAGAAGAGATCTCGAATTCCAAGTCGGAGATCACGTATTTCTCAAGATATCACCTGGATGTGGAATCAGGAGATTTGGTGTTAAGGGAAAGCGTACACGAAGGTTTATCGGACCTTTTGAGATACTAGAAAGAGTTGGCGAGGTTGCTTACCGCGTCGCTTTACCTCCTCAATTGTCTGAAGTTCATAATGTATTTCACGTATCCATGTTGAAGAAGTATGTGCACGATCCGGCACATATCATCGATCATGGAGACCTGGTGATTCAAAGGGATCTCGCCTATGAACAAAAGCACATGAGGATTCTCGATCGCGAAGTACGAACATTAGGGAGCAAAGTTATTCTCATGGTCAAAGTACAATAGAGTAAAAGCTCATGACACGAAGCCACAAGGGAGACCGAGGAGTCTATGAGGAATCGATTCCCAGAATTATTCTAAAAAGGTATGTACTCTACACTCTTCACGTCTATACGCGATTGAATTTGGGGACCAAATTCTTTTAAGTGGGGGAGGGTGTAGTAACCCTGGTAAATTAAAGGACTAGAAAGTCCAAATAAAATGAAAATATATAAATATATAATAATTAAATGAGGCCTGGACCTTGTACATAACCCTCTTACATTTTGAAAAGTCTTACGAAATGGACTCATAGACCTTACCATTATATTATAATACATTCAAGAATAACATGTTATTTTAAGTAGCCATTTGATGCACAAAATAATTTTAATTGAATTAAGAATCATTAAATCTTGAATAAAATGTCAATTTATATTTTATTACTAATTTAGAAAATTTAAAATTCTACATTTACTATATTATAACTTTATTAGAAGGGAGAAGGATATATATATAAGATTTAAATATATTAAAGATATATAAAGGATAAAAGAATAGACATATATATAATTTCATTCTTTTCAAGGGCAATGAGAAATGACCAAAACTTAAATGACGCCTCTTTGTATAGGCATATATAACGTGAAAAACGACTTAATATAAGTCGTTATTTCTAAATTAGTAAATGTGAAATAAAGTATATAGTTAAGGATATTATTAAAGAATAGGGGTATATATACGATATCGATCTTTTGAAGGCTAACTAACAATGCTAAAAGTCAATTGATGCCAACGTCAATGGGCGTCAATTCCATAGAAAATGACTTTGAACAAGTCGTCATTTCAAACAAAATGAATAATGTCGATTTTTTGACTAAAGAATTTTGGAAAAATAATTTTATGGAAAAATAAAGAAAAATAGAAAATTAATACTCCTAAAATTTCCCATGTAGATCACATCCAGGAAAAAAGATAAAAATCCCGGAAGCATCCACTACTTAAGTTATACGTGTTTCGAACTGTTAATAAAGGAAATTCTAATACTATTAGGATAGGTACTAGAGAGTTAAGTCCCAATTGAACTCCAACCCTATAGGGTCTCCAAAACCCTATAAATACCAACCCCTTCGAGCCAATCTATTAGCTTTTTCTTCATCAAACATACTGTTGTGTTTCCTCTCCCAACAACCAGCTGTTGTTGCAAAGTTCTTCAAAGTGTCGTAGGAGCCTTCTGCTTCTTCATCCTTCTGCGAAAGGGGGGCTACGCTACTATCTTCTTCATACGAAAACGTGAGAGAACTATCTTCTTCTTCCTCTTCCTTCTGCGAGTAGTCTGCGACAGGAAGGGTGCAAGAAGCCTTGTTCTTCTTGCTGAAGGAAGGCCGTCATCTTCCTTGGGTGTTCTTTTGTGCGTGAAACCATCAGCAGCTAAGATACATACTTATCATTGAGTACTGCTACTGCTGATTTGCCTCCGATTGAAAAAGGGGCTATCATCTTCTTCCTGATATCTAGTGAATCGGTTTTGGTTCCTATTCTTCATCCTCTTCACGTTTCTAGCATCTACAACCAACCCAGGTAGGTCTTCTCAAGGGTTATGCCAAATTGAGTTAGTAATAAATCCTTGCATGCATTTAGTTTGGTAACGATCAATAGGGAGGTTTCTATTTTACTGATATCTACATTTACAGTAAGAGAGGCCCTTGTTTAAGGCGTTATTTGGATTGAATGCCCTTGGAATAGTCATCAAATTGAATTAGTCAACTAATAAATTACATAGGATCAAAATTTAATAACTTTGAACCTTGATGTAATAATTAATGCATGATCATATTGATAAATTCTTCCTATTTTTCTCGTTCTGTTCATATCTCTAGAATCCTGTTTGAATATGGCTCAAAATTCAATGTGCCTCTGTTCATATGAAACAACGACCATGTCCATGTCGTCAATTGAATGGACGCCCTCATCCACAGGCGTCAACTTAGTGAGATATCCCATGGATTTTCATATTCTGAAATCTACTTGATTATTGAAATGACGACATATACCATGCCGTCAGTTTTATATAAAACGCCTGTAACTAAGGCGTTATTCACTGAATTAAAGATTTAACCTAAGTCGTCATATAATATCTGAAATTTTTGAATGTTTTAAAAATTATTATGGATATAATGACGGCGTGCATAGTCGTCATATTTGGAACTGACGACCTAGCCAAAGGCGTCAATTCCTGAAATGAAGACTTAATCAGAGGCGTCAATTTATTGATTTACTGATTTCACGGATTCCTATAACCCACTGTGAGTGAGTTAATTGCTAAGGCACTATATTCCATTCCGTGAATATAGTCCCACGTTTCACGTTGTTTTTATCGATTACCCACTATCTCTCGATGATAGATGAACCCTCCGCGGGACATTCCGTTCCTTCGGACTGGTGACTTTATCATAGAGGCCTCCGTAAGATTCCGCTAGCTTTGGATTCCCTCAAAGCAGCCGAGCTAGTTGTACCCTTAAAACCCATGACACTTCTTAATTGCCATGTCACTCTAAAGAAACATGGTATACCGACCCTCACGACATGATGTTTGTATGTCATGAGAATATTCTTGAAATAATGGGATGGGTAATCCATACCATTCATATCCTTTAAGAATAGTGTGCCGTACTTGTGTACACTGATAGTCCGTTGAGTCATTAAAGATTTGGGATGATGGTTCCACTTTCTGGGTTGATGCGCGGACAAACGGGCTTCGGCTTAGTGTCAGCTCAGAGATCTGGATTCTTGACCAAATCTAGATAGCTTAACAATATTATTCTTGATTATTTTATATTTTTAGTTTGTTTTATCTTTTTCTTTTAGCCCAGCATGCATCATATAGAACTTTGAGCTTCATGATGAAAATCATCATATTATGGCAATAATGAAGGTCACTCGCTCTTGATTGAGTTGACAGGAGATATTCCACTCCAAATTGAGTACTTTATTCTCTCTGAAGTCGCTCAGGCTAGTTCCTTGAAACTGTTCCTTTGTTGGATCTTCATATCAATTCCCTTTATTTTTCTGCAAATCCACCTTGGTTGTAGCACGTCCACATTGACTGGTAACCGCTCTCCAATGGTGTCTCTTGTCGTGCCCACGTGCACATTTTATTTACTTAGTTTAGTCTCTATTATCCAGCAAATCGATGCTTTTTTGGAATCACCTAGAGTTTGTTTCACTCAAAATCTTGGAAAGATTTCTAATGCTTAGTGTCTGAGGCGTGTCACATCACACCTTGGCATCTATTTATCAGTTCGCTCTACTTCATTTCACTTCATTGCACTTTCACCTTCATTCCGTCTCACTCCCTTGCAAAGCAGACGCCAAGGCGGGGCAGCTGTAGACACGCCAAAATTGACGCTTTGTTGATTAAATCTCATGTCACTGTGTTAACGCCCCAAAGTGAACTTCAATATTTCTATAATATAAAGTTTTTCTATTTTTGTGTGTTTTTGTGATTTATTCTTGGGTTTTTGGTGATTCACGACTTGAAGAGGGGCGTGTTTTAAATAGCGACCTAATCTGGGGCGTGTTCTTAAGAAAGGACGACCACACAGAAGGGCGTCAATTCCTGGTATTTTACGAGTCCCACCCTGATTGAAAATCAATGATTAACGTCCATCCATAGGGCGTGTTTTTGTTTAACGTCTTTGCTTCAGGCGTCTCTTTGCAATTTTCAAATAAAGAAGGTTTTTATTACCAAAATTGAATCCAGGAAGTGACGCCTTAATCCTGATCGTGTTTTGAATTAACGCCCTTGAGCAGGTCGTCAATTCTGAATTGACGCCCTTTGGTAGGTCGTGTCTCACCCTTTCGTGTCCTGCTTAAACTCGCCTTTCCTGAAGAGTTCCCTGCCTTTCTTGATCACCTTGCTCGATCTAAGAACTAGAGTCCTTGCCGTTAACGACCACTACTTATTCTTATCTTTCCAAATCTGTGTCTATCTATGATCGAGACCCTATAAAAGAGTCCCCTAGTTGATCTCGCGAGAGGTTAACGTGTGCATAGAGATAGATAGAGTTAGACAGAGGACACATAGAGGCTATCGTGCGAGGTTAGAAGCAGAGCTGTTGTTGTCACAGAGGTTAACGGGTGTTGGCGATTGAGATTAAGAGCTATTGATTTCTCTTCTGCTTCCTCCTGCTGCCGCATCCGAAGCAAAGTTTCTTCCCTTTACTGTTTACAGGAACATCAAGGATCTTTTCCTTCTCTTCATTGTTGTCTGTTCATCTCATCATCGTATAGCCTTTTTCTTGCATTAGTTTTCATTGCATCTCTTCTCCTTTCCCTAATTCTCTAGGGGTTTTAAAAACAAACGAAAGGTGCACACTTCATGCTCTTCTTTCATCACCATCTTTCATCTTGGGATTGATACTACACTCACGTTTGGCTGATCTCTTTCTTTTACTTGTTTGTTCTTTGTTTAAGGGTAATCAAAGAGGAAGACCCCCTTCATCGGCCGGCCGATAGAAGGTGGAGGAAGGAACTCACATCCACCTCGCATCCTATTATCACCAGGTATTCGCGATCATCTTTTCTTCTTATTGAGGTAACCCCTCTAGCGATCACTCTCCTTAGTAGCACCACGTGCTCTTTTACTCCATTTTTCATTATTCTTCTAATGCATTATTATTATTATTATTTGTCTTAAAAGTGGATTATTTTCCATGATTCACACTCAGGACCCACAAAAGCGATCCGAAACTCTCCGATAAAGATCCGAAAGACTTAGGGTCTTATAGCATTGTCAGGGAAGAATGTCCCTTGTTAATTCGGACAGGCATCTAGTCACTTCCGCTAGTTGCTTCTTCAACCTTCTAATCTCCTGCTGCTGCTCATATAGTAATGCGAGCATGGCAGGGTTATATTTAGAGAAATCTAGAGCGTGGCTCAGGCCTCCGCCCTCTGTTCTGGCATCGAGCGGGGGCAGCAGCACCCTGGCACCATGAATAGTTAGGACCGGTCCTTCAGAAATGGACACGCCCACATCCCTGTGTGGAGGTGGACTCCAAAGGTGTACTTCTTCATCTTGTACTTCACCGTCCAGAGACATGTGTTGCTCTTGGCTCTTAGCTTCTTGCGTAGCTGGATCTTCTGGAGGGTCATCACCGACTAGGGCAAAAATGGATATCATATCTGCTTCATAGAATTCTTCTACCGAGAAAGCCATGCCAGGGTGCTAGGTAATATGCACCAATTCTTTGTCCAAGTTGGGTGGGTACCACAACTTTTTGAACATCTGGTTTTGTCTTTCAGCTTGGTAGAAGAGAATATGCTGCCTTCTGGCCATTTTTACCACCTTGCCGGATATATCGGGCAACCCTATGATCAGGACGACCGAGTCCTAAATTTCTTCGGGGAGTTTACAATCATCATCCCCTTTCACCGGCTGTTCACTAGCTATGTAAAACATCATAGGTTGTCCCTCAGGATTGGGAACCTCGAGGGTTTTAAGCAATTCGATAATTGGACAGTCTATATCTGTGAGCGGTCTTGTGATTCTCGGTGGGACTTTCACATAACCTAGCAGATCCTCGAGCTTTAGCACTTCTGGCTTGGGGTAGATATCAGATGGGATTGCCCTGAGCAGTCCTTCGACTTCAGCAATGTGTGACACCTCCTACTGAGCCACGTAATTGTGAGGGGGCGGAGGGTACCAGTCGCTGGTCTCTATTGTCTTCTCTTCTTCATTCTGAGCTGGGTGAGAAGTCTGCTTCGGCTTCTCCAAGTAGAGCGAGGCATCAAGCAAATAGCACTCAAACACCTCAAAGGGGTGCAAATTAGCAAATATTCTTTCTTCTTTTCCATCCCGGGGGCACTTGATGCATTGGTGTAAAGTAGATGGCACCACCCGTTTCTGATGTAGCCACGACCGGCCAAGCAGTGTCTTGTATAAGGTGTCAGAGTTGATAACATGGAACTGCACCTTGGTGGTGAAGTCTCCTAATGAAAGCTCGAACTCTACCACACCCATGGGGACTTTGACTTTCTGGTTGAACCCAACAATCTTCATATCCCTGACCTTGATCTGGTGCACATTGAAATAATGCTTCTGATAGACCTGGTAAGGGAGTATATTTACTGCCACCCCTGGGTCAATTAGAATTCTATTTATGGGCTAGCCATTTAATTGCCCCCTCATGTATAAGGGTCTATTGTGGTTGACCGTTGGCAGGAGAATATCTTCATCGGCAAAGGTAACAACTACTTCCGAACACATCTCGGCAAAGCAGCTCTCAAACCACGCCGGGGTTTGCAAGGCTGTAATGATTGCCTGCCGAGTTTCTTCATCTAGGGAGAGTATCTCCCCGACGCTGAATCTTGCTAGAAGTCTCTTTAGTTGTTTCAATATCCGAGCATCGGCTCTTACATTGGCCAGTCTCGCTTCTTCAGCTTTGTTGTGCTTGCTGTAGCTTGGTGCCGGAGCAGTCAGCTCGGTAGGCAGTCTATCTTCTTCTTCGAGAATTATCTGATCCTGACACATCTGATTGGATGGTTCTTTTATTTGGATAGGTTTGGCAATAGGGGCGATGCCCTCGCCACTTTTATCTGCTGGAGACGACACACCCGAGGCCTAGGTGGAGGTGTTCTTGGCCTTTGACTCGACCTTCTGGCATGGCTGCTTGTCCTTCTTTGTCGACAAAAATTCAACGAACGAGGGGACTCCCTACCCGCTTGTATCTTCGGGGTAAAGGCCCGACGGAGGCGGGACTCTTGCACCTTTTATCTCAGGTTCAGAGATCTGGTACGGTTGTTCACCCCTAAATATGATATTGCGGTTAGCCGGGGGCAGACATCCCCACTTCCTCCAAGACCTAGTGGCATGTTGGGAGATGGAAGTTTCGGCCTAGCTTGCTTCAACCGGCGCAAATAGATTTCTTCATCACCTTCTTCAGAGCTTTGGGCCATGCTAAACAAGGCCGATAAAGTGTTGCAGGAGACGGTGTTGCCTTTCTTTTTATTCTTTGTTTTCTTCTTTTTCCTTCTTTTCTCTACCGGCATCTGCTTGCATGGAGCATCTTTCAGGGAAATTCCTCCCCAAAATTCATCTTCAGCTTCTGGTTCTAGCCCGAGGGACTCTAGATGTTCCCAAGGGATGTATTCTTTTAGTTGCACTGGTTGGAGCTTGGGTTGTTCATATTCATCTAACCCATTTATAATCTCCTACAACTGTTTGACTGCTGGGCTAACTTCTTGATGTACCCCCAATGGGGCTTGCTTCTTCTTATTATTGGTTGGCCTCCTGATGACCATTCGAGGGGACGTATCATGCCAGACCGGGGTCATAACAGGTGGAGCTGGCTGGGGCGTAATGCCATGAATTTGGACTCCCGTAGCAGGGCGGGATGTCAGTCTTCTTTTTGCCTTTGTCAGAACTATCTGCCAATTCTCCTGGCCTTTTGCTGGGGTTAGCACAAAAGCCTCATAGGTGTGCTTTATGCAAGCTTCCGCCACCTCTTCAAGCAATTGCTGATATAATGATATCATGCAGATGGTTGCTCCCAGTGTAGGCATTTCATGCAGGTGCGGGGGATCTACATTGTACTCGCCCATCTGCAGCTCCCCCATTTTAATCAGCCCTTCAATGACATCCTTGAAGACATAACAGTCTTCAATGGGGTGCCCAAGCATTTGATGGTACGGGCAGAAGCAAGGATCATCTTTCTTCCTAACATCACCTGACCTCTTTAGGTCTGGCAGTGTAATCTTGTTGTAGCGGGGAGCAGATTCAAATAGGACCTGGGTCTTCTCCTTGGGGAAGGAGTACAACTTCTTCATTTTATTTCGCAAGGATGGGCCCTCTTGTCATTCAGTTGGCTTTGCCGGAGGAGGGTTGGCGACTCCCTTATCCTTGTCTTTCTACTGCTCAAACGCCTTGAAGTCTACATTATGAACCTCCTTGGGCGCGGGCCGCTTATTAACCGATTTGGCTTTCTGACTGGAGGCAGCAGGGGTAGAAGAATATCTTGAGAGGAAAGCCTTCATTTCCGAGACTACCTTGTTTAATCGGTCGAAAGACCAGATTTCCATTCCTATCATCCTTTCGAGGACTTCCCATTTCAGATTTTTCTTGCAAATCTGCACAACATCTTCCTGGTGTGGCGGATGCTTGCATCTCATACTGAGATTCTGCCACCTTTTTATCTACTCTAGGACTGTCTCATCATTCTTCTGCCTGGATGCGTATAATTCAGCCACAGTGACCTCCCTTTCAGCAATGTGGAACTGCTCCCGGAAGTTTCGTTACATATCGGGCCAGTCGTTAATGGACTCGGCCGACAGGTTCGAGTACCACTAGAAGGCGTGTCCTGTAAGAGAAGACCCAAAGAACTTCAGCAGGTAGGACTCGTCCGCTGCCAGATCGCCCATCACGTTCATGTAATAGGCTATGTGCTCCTTCGGTGATCCTTACTCGTTTAACTTGTCAAACTTCGGCGGCTTATTGACGCCAAGAGGTATTCTTTTGGCTGCATGGTGAACCGGATACGGCACCTTGTATATATCGAACGAGGCATAGTCATCACCGCCTCGATCTGCCAGCTTCATAACTACTATTTGCTCAACCATCAGTTTGCTCACCATTGCCAGGTCCACCGGATCTAGATAGAAGTGGGCCTGCCGCATTTGACGTGTTACCAACACCGTGGCCTGAGGCATAGCAGCGGCAATCCCTTGATGTTGAGGATCCGGTGGTGGTATCGGGGCCATGCCCCCAGCATAGTTGTATAGTGGCTGAGAAGCCGTCATCTGAGGTGAACCCTAGAGCTCATCGGCGCCACGCCGTGATGTTTCAGGAGGGGCTTCCATTTGCTTCGAGGCTGACGCATGCATACTCAGCTCGCCCAATTGTTTCTTCAACATCTCAATCTCCTGCTGATACTTCAGGAGTAGCATCATCATCGTCGGATCGGGGGCGGAAGGGCCGGGTGCTTGGCCTTCTCCCTCCAACGGAGCATCTGAAGCAAGTGCTGGCCTCTCGCCCTTGTCTTCAGTGGTGATCACATTTACAGTCATGGTGACTACATGCGTACTTGTTTATATGATGAGGGCTTGCACCACATAAGTCACAGCTTTCTTCCTTTTGGTGACAGGACCGCACCTCTTAGTAAGTCTAGTCACCTCTTCAAGTTCATCGGGTAGAGACCCATAGCAGCTGGTCATTCCAGTCATGTTGTAGTTGAATATTTGGAGGTGCCTATCCCCCTGTATCACCCTCCTAGCTGGCTATCCAGAGAAGGTTAACCTGTCAAACACCGAAATCCTTGGTGTAGTTTCTTCATGGAGGGTTGGCCCATAACAACCGGACCCTTCATTTGTCACTTCTTCAAGGTCAACTTGCTCTCCCCGGTCTTTGTCTTCTGCAGCACTCATAGCTTCCAAGAGCCACTACATCCCTTGAGGGGTGTTCCCGAGGCCCTGAAAATATCCTCAGATGGCATGGGTAAAATCATCATGCCCATCTATAGGGTAAAGTACTGATGGTGACATCCTGTCATGAGCTAGAGGCCTATAGACGCACCGCCATTGTTCGGCTATCCTGTCGCATCTTCTGCTGTGAGCATAAACATTCGCCTGCCGGCCATAGGCTCGGAAGACTAGTCTGCGAGGTGTCCGAGCTGGCACCTCGATTCTTTCTTCTTCTTCTTCCTCCTTTATGTCGAACCTGTCAGCTTGAACATGCTCTAGTTGGGCAGCAACTGGCGCCCGCATCCGCTTAGGCACCCACACTTGTTTAAACTTGGTTGGCTTCGGGGCCAAACCTCCCCTTGATCTGGACTTCAGATGGTCTATCATGTCTTTAGCCAGTGCTTGAAAGGAGTTCTACACTGGTGCAATTGCAATCACCCGATCGGGTGTAATTCTAGCCTCCTGGCCGTTCAGAAACACACGGATGCCTCCGATCAGAACGGACTTGCCCGATGTTGACAGCCGGCCTTGCAGCACACCGGCATCCTTCCTGGCCACCCTCCTGGCAGCTGGTGAGCGCTTCTTGTTGTGGGAAGTGCGGGAGTGGATATGGTGGATGTAGCAGCCTACAACAGCAACTGTCGGGGTCGCGTTTACAGCAGCGACTGGCTCCATCTCTTGGACATCCAGGAGCTCGACGAAGGTTACCCCAAAAAAGTTGGAGAAGCCCACCACCGGCGAAGAGTCACCGAACTTCGTTGGCACGGTAAGGTAGCCGTACCTGGCATGATCAGTAACCACCAACGGACCGAAGGAAATAACCATCGTACTTTTCAAGGTGCAACTTGCAATTTCAGATTAAGAGAGTTAGAATTTTAGGAGGAGGCCATTGGGCCCCTAATCCTGGCAAGAAGATGAAAGGAGGCTAGAGTCCCACCGGGCGTGCCAAACCTATTGGACGAACTCTTTTATCACATGTATCTTTTTTATCATTTTATCATCTTTTCTTTCTTGGTTTATTCAGTTTATTAAGTGTGTGGGTGTGCGAGTCACAGAAGTGATAGTTTATTCGGATTCCGAAGACCAAGATGGTCTGGAACCACTGGTGCGCTCCGTCTAACTAACCAAATGATGTGGGTATCAGGTCGAGACTAAAATTCGCCATGTCATAAAGGTCACGACGTTAATTACACCTCCCCGAATAGGAGAAAACCTTTGATTAAATGCCATGAAAAGGGGCCCTCGGGCCTGAAATTGATATTGATAGGAGAGGTAATAAAAAGTCTGGATTTCAATGTAATATTCCCCATTGAGGGGTAAACATTTGAACACAATCGGTCATTAATTGACCAATTCATGCTTGGACAAGAGTCCCAATTTATGAGCAAATGTCTGCCAGGAGTGTGGCAAGCTTGATATTCGGGAGTAAATCCCAATAGAAATATGTTAGATGCAGCGGGCTATTGGCCCATAGCAGGGTCAGGCCATGACCATGATGGGATGACCCCAAGGTTCAAGCATGACCTGCAAAGGCCTCATTAATATCCCCTTTACATAGGGTCTAGGGGGGAGAAGCCGCGAGTCAGATGCTATTAGCTTCTTAAGGAAGGTTTTTTGCGTTCAATTTTCATCATTATCATATTGCATGTCATCATTGTTATCATTTCTATTATCATTATCATTATTATTATTATTTTATTGTCTTTTTTTGTTTTACTTCTTCTTCCTACTTTCTTTCTTATTATTTCTTTTAACGTGCAAAAGGGGGGCCAAAGGCCGCTACATTGACGCAAAGCTTAAGCCACGTCTACGCAGAAGCTCACACAGGGGACTCGCAAGGGCTATTGCATCGACGTAGGGTCTCACTGTGCCGACACACAAAGCCCACCCAGGGGGCTGGCATGAGCCGCTGCGTCGACACAGGATGACACTGCGTCGACGCACAAGGCCCACCAGGGGCGAGCACGGACCATTACGTCGATGCAATGAAGGATGACGTCAACGCACAAAGCCCCAAACAGGGTTAGCGCTATACAAGCTACATTGATGTAGCTTTTAGGCTACGTCGACGCAACCCCCACCAACGCCTTCATTTTCACCCAGCCTCTCCTTCTTCATTTTTGTTTGCTCGTTTGTTCATGTTATGGATTAATCTTGGAAGCTCGAAAGATGCTAAACTTCAATCTTTCTTTTATTTCAAACTTCATTCTTTTGATTTCCTTTCTTTTATTCCTTCTTTGTATATAGAATGAATTAATGCATAATTTGTATGGCAGGGGACTATGTCCCTTGGAAATATATGAAGTGGTTTTTCAAGCATCTACATGGTTGTAGGGAGGATTTAGATAATGCATTTATGCACTAAGACTTTGGTACAATGCGGAGTTGTGTACTCGCGCATAGTGCGAGGGTCTGGATGGGCATCACCCAACCTTCATTAGCCCACCATTTGATATACCAGCTGACTATGACATTCAAGCATGCATGGGAAGCATATGCATAGCGTTCAATTCACACGTATGATGCATGCATGATTCAATTTGAATGCGGATGATTTGTCAAAATGTTAAGAGATGCATGTGGGAATGATTTCAATCATGATGATCGGAGTTCAGTAGAGATTGCATGATGCATGCAAAACATTCAATTTATTTTACAGCAGGACTGGGCATTTCACCGTCATCAAGCCCAGGGGGAGTCAACTCAGGGTGTCGACTCTTGGGCCTTTCTATTGCATGAAACGGCAGGTAGAGCCTAGGCTGGATGGTGTTGCCCCCTAGAGTCGACTCATTGTACAGTAGACCCCAAATTGCCGTTGGTTTGAAAGATCATGCAAATACGCATCAATTTACACATGCAGGCATGCTCTTGACATGATTGTATACTTTTATTACTTAGTTGTTGTAACGACCCGAGAATCCGATTACTGGGACGGCCCGATAATCCGAGACTCGAACTGCTGCCCACGAGCCGGGAGGTCTCAGAAGGGCTAAAAGGAGTGTGGAGGCACAAAGAAATAAGAATTAAAGTAGGACAATGCAATAATTAACAGAAATAAATAAACAACTACTACAACAGAGTCCAGTCCAACAGAAAGTACAGTCTAAAGCAGTAAAGCGTACCACATGCCAAGTGAACACTCGGCCCGGCGAGCTGGCAACTGAGAACCTCCATACCGCACTCTCGAACCTCGAGGAAGAACCGCCACACCTGAAAAGCAGGGAATGAGTCTCCAAAATAAGGACTCAGCAAGGATCCCGCGGAACCTCAACCGAAAATGACAGCGGTAGCGGAAAGGAAAGCTGTAACTACAAGAGCAACAGTAACAGCAGGAACAGTAAACCCGGTGGCCGGTCAAAACTCGGCACTACAACTACTCCTACTGCACCAGTCAAGCAGAAAGAGGAATCTTGATCTCACAGTTGGGAACCGGACCATACTAGCATCACTTACCGAAGTAAAACCTACGGTAACCCCATCGTAGAGGCCTATCTCCCGGGACATGGCCAACCTGGACACGCTGTCCAAGGTGTAACCCCAACCATCCGGTCATGGGTACCGCACAACAAGATGCCACCTCGGTAAAGCCACTAGCACTTGTCTCACAGCACGAAAACCGACACACGTGCCACGGTGAAACAACCGGAACTCAATGGTCAACACGACCAAAAACCCGAAGGTCGAGGTCACGGAAACTGACAGTCTGTCACTCCCGACTCTACAGGAGTACCTCCTACTAGAAGCAAGGCTGAATGCGTCCACTGACGTCTTAGTCCGCGCCTCATGTGTCTCCCTCCGGCCCAACAGGAACTGAGACACCGTACAAGTAACCACAAACATGTGACTAGTTGGGGTCACACCCGTCAGTGTGGGTCCAACGGCCCCCAACCACGTGTGCACACACAGACCGTCTGTCCCTTGTCTGGCCCTCTGACCGATTTTCCCCTTAGCCAGACTCTGGCTGCTAGACGCGGGGCCTAACAGAAACTAGTCTAAAACCGTCCTCAGGGTAACCAGTACACCTACTCCCAGGTGAGACCAGCACACGCGTACTGGTGGGCTACGACTAGTGGAGGGTCACTGAAGGAGTAGACTCTCAAGTCAACGGAAAATAACATCCGAACCCGACGAAGTACGGGGACAGTCCCACGTACCAGCACCATCGCACGGTGACCACAGTCGGAGAAGAAACGAGACTCACAGTCTGCGAGCCACGCACCTGGCCACGCAGAAAATGCCAAAACATGGTTCCCAAGGTAGCTCACAGGCCGTCAAACTGAATCCCTTTCTCAGGGACAAGCGAGAAACCTCCAGCTCCAGGCTGGGCAACTGGACTCGCGGTCCAGGGCCACACACATGGCCCACACGGAAAGCGCAGAAGCACGATTCCCAGGGCAACGCACAAGCTGTCATGCCGATAACTAGACTCGTAGTCCAAGGCCAACACTCGGCCCACTCGGGAATCATCTTCCAGGAAAACTCATGACATGCGGGGGAGACCCCACCGCACACACCCATATACGGTGACTCGGTCAAGCGTAACACAAAAGCCCGGCAGACGAGGAGTCACCCGGACTCTCAAACCCATGGGCACGCCAAATGAGGTAGCACGGTCCTCCCGACATCCTCAAAACATGGACATAGAATCCCACGGGTGTCTGGGGCATTCACGAGACCGTGGGTCGACCACTGGGTCCCAACCGGGTTGACCAGGAACCTACACAATGCGAAACGATCACAGCAAGCACGAAGAACCACTTCGGCGCAACACGATGCCTGGCGGTCCATCTTTGGGCCGTCACAGCTGTAACAGTCCAAAGCTAGGCCGCCACAGCACTGTAATGGTCCAACACAGGAGCGTTACACGAAACAGGCAACACTGGCTGTGGCGCACCCACCCTCAGGCGTCACAGCCTCTAACGGACCAAACCTGGTGCGTTAGAAGACAGACCAAAACAGGTTGTGACGCACACCCCTCGGGGCGTCACAACCCCTAACGGACCTACCCAGGTGCGTTAGAAGAAGGTATACATCAACTCTGATGCACCCTAGCTAGGGCGTCACAGAGCTCTGACGGTCCACCCCTGGTGCATCAGAGTCTCCAGACCTCAATTGGTCAAACTCATGAAACATGGATGTAACGGTCGAACCCAGGCACGTCACACCCTCCGACGGTTTATCGTAAGACCGCCAGAGTGACCGACGCCCTGCTGACACCACAAACCTCTGTGACGCACCCTCCTTGGGGCGTCACGGCATGTAACGCACCCACCCTGGGGCGTCACAGCCTGTGACGGTCACTGGAAGGACCGTCACACCATCCCGAGAGCGGGACGGCGGGAAACGACCCAAAAATCATCCCACGCCCCCATACCTCCACGGGAGAGGGGAAAAGAAAGGGGAAGGCCCCAAATAGCCCATAGCATGCATCTACGGCCTCGGATCGGTGAAAAATGTGATGAAACGGTAGATCAGCTCAAGAGCCCTAAAATATGGATTTTTCCCAAAAATCCCAAATACGCCCGCTCAGCTCACCACGGCCTACAAAACTCACGGGAAAGGGAATGCACGAGCTGGGGGTCCATCTCCCTCCCTCCACCGAAGAAATGACGCGCCGTGGACGCCGATCCACGAAGAAAACGCCGTGAAACCCTCGCCCTTCCACGAACCCACGGCCGAGCTACCACGCGCCACCGGCCCTCGATCCTCGACCCGTTCCCCGTTCCTCGCCTCCCGCCATCACCGCCTCACCCTCCTCCACCACCGTCAGCCGCCCGGGGAGAGGGGGAGAGAAAGAGATGAGAGAGAATGAGAGGGGGAGAGAGAAAAGGGTTAATATATAGAAAAACTTGGAAATTCCAGAAATTCAAAAAATTATGAAAAATTACCTCCGCGATCCTCGGGAGGAACACAACGCAGTGGTAACGTCCCGAAGTCGGAGAACGCCACGGTTCGCCCTGCACAGAGTTCCGAAGGCACATCAGGGAAAAACACGTGTAAAGCACAAAATACACTCTGAGACCCACTAAAATGATCCGAAAAATAACCGAAAAAACTCGGGGCATTACAGTTGTTCTTATGGATTGCTGATTACTTCTTTCTTTTATTCTTTTTCTTTCTTTTCTTTCTTTTAAGTAGTTTTCTTTTCTTTATTGCTGCCAGCATAGCATTCTCTTCACATGGCCATCTTCTTCGTTCAGACATTTTCTATTAGCATTGTTCTTTGTCTAGTTCATCTCTTTATCATTGGTCCATTTTCTTTAAGTCCATAATTCTGAGGAAAATTGATGTGGGACGACACGGGGGAGACACGGGGAAGGGACATAAAGCCTCAACTATGGGACCATGCAACGACCCCCTAGCCTAAATGATGACGCGGCCAGCGACACACACTAAGGTGGAGCAGCCAAGGGCCCAATTCCAGCGAGGACTCAGGGGCTGAACACGTAACTACAAGTGCTACGGCGCACGATTGTCCCTAGCGAGGGGAGCATGGAGATCTGTGCCATTGAGGAACCGACAAAGTCACGGGGTAGTCGCTCTCACTCGTAACCCGGAGGGAGACTATGGGACGGGTCCCCTCACGCTTCCGGTGCAGTGACGGAAGATGAGCGAGCGAGATTTCCTACTCTCACACACGAGCAGCGACAGATAAGCGTAAATATGGAATGAGCAAAGTGTAAGAGAGGGAGTGGACACGTACCTCCACGCTAGTGCGTGGGGAAGATAACCCGATCGAGAAATGCGACCCCAGTACAAGAGTTACAAATTGTTATAGAACCAAACAATTTCCTACTCCTCATAGTAAGGTAACAGGAGGGGAGCTCCAGGGTCTGTGCACTCGGGTTGGTGGGCAGCACGTCGGGGCTCTACGGGACTAAGGCGATCTGCTGGTCCGGTCTGGATCTATTCAGATCTGTAGGGCAGCAAGTGAGTCAGGGACGTCGATCGGTGCCAAAGGAAGCTGGGGTCCCCTGTGGTGCAGTCGTCATCGTTCTATCGCGAAGCGACAGCAGCATGTCACAGAGGTCATCGGTGTGAGCAGGTCAGCTCCTTTGAGATGGAATTGAAGCCGCGAACAGTACGCAGTCCAGGTCTGAGCAGGGAGGGTCTGGCGACCCACGAGCGGCGGCCAGTGGCACGGTGGCCTCCGAGCATCTTCTGGTTGTGGCGGTTGGCTAGGATGTTGGCGGAGTGTCCCCTTTTGATCCCTGGGAGTGGCGATCGCTGGACCTTAGCCGAGGTGCCGACGGGAGATCTGGAATAGGGATCTATCCCGCAACCCTCCAATTGGGCAGATCTACGCGATCTAGCGAGAATGGTCGCTACAGTTAGATCCGGAGTTGGATCGGGATGAAACCAGTGCCGTTGTGAAGGGCGCTCGACGGGATACGATATATAAGAATATAAGATCCATCGACTTAACCAATTTTCCTAGGGAGATTTTTGCAACATGAGCCTCGTGCTGATAGTGTCTGCTAGGCAGACTATAACCAGTCGGAAGATGGACATAGACAAGGGGTCAAACGGGCTTTATGGAGCAAGGTGCGAACATGAATGATAAGGGGGAGTGAGGTGGATGTGCACAACAATTTTGGTGGCGATCAGAGGTGGTTTGGAGGGTGGAAAAAATTAGTTTGCAGGCCTCTATCTAGCAGATCTGCAAGTAGGCAGACTGCACAAGGTGGAATATAGATGTTAGAAGGTGAGTCAAACGGTGGATTGGGGTGGTGAAAATTTTACTGGAGAGATGGAAGAACATGGGGAAGTGGCTTTAAAAAAATGGTGATGATCTGATGGCGGGAAGAAGCGAACCAACCTGCTCTTCCACGTTCTATCCGGCTGCACACAGTCTGGGACAACAACGGCGAACAAGGCTTATGGCAGCCCGATGGTGGCACGGATGGAGGCGGCGGCGAAGGGGGGCTGGACATCACACCCAGCAGAGGTGATACGGCTTGGGAGTCGCTCCCAAAGATAGGGTGTCACACCCCAGATCTGTAACCTTCACAGCTGTAAGAAGGAGGAAGAAGAAGGAGGATGAAGGGGGCGACCCTTGCTTGCTCCAAAAAAATACTTCTTCATCATCTTTTCAATTAGAGAGGTTACAACATATAAATACATGACAAACCCTAAACCTAATTAAGACTCCAGATGACTTAATTACCCTCAACAACACGTTATGGGGAGGGGGAAGGATAATTAAGGGAGGGGAGAATTCTCCTTTTGTTTTGTCAAGTCAATTGGGGTAGGTGGGGGGGGGGCGCCCCTCTCTCCTTTGTCAAGAAAGGCAACCAAGGGAGGTGGACAACTTGGACCACATGTTAAAAATGGGGGAAAGGAGGGGAGGTGGCCCAATTGGGCTCCTTGTGGCCTTGAGGCCCAAATACCAACTTTAGACTCCAAATAGAGGAAAAGACCCAAGAATGCTCTAGGGCTAGCCCAAAAGGGTTTCCTAATGGACCTTGTCAACCAATTGAGGCCCAAACCCTTTAAACTAGGTTCACTTAACCCAAATTAAACCCGAATGGCTCATAAACGGCCTACAAAAACTCCAAATATCAAAGCTATGACTCCAAAGAGTGGTGACCGAACTGCAGCTCTCATATCCCCATCAAAAATTGGGCAGCACCTCCCCTAGACCCGAACACTTAGGGGAGTGAAAATTGGAAGCGCATCCATGGAGGTTCCGAGATGGCCCCTAAAATTTGGGGTAAGCCAAGAATGGCTACCCCACATCCCAAATTGGGCAGGGAAGACCCCGAGGACTGGCCTACGAGGGGGCTCCACTGACCCAAGGATTGCTACATTTCCAACTTTGTAATGTGCATCAGGTTGTTGCCGCCTCCATGGGCGTTAATCTCCATCCCTTTAGAGGAAAGTCTTCCAGGGACCATGCCATAAAGAGGCAAGCCCCTACGGATCTAAGGGTGGTTACAAAAATCTGATCAATGTGAAGCATTCGGTCAGGGAAACGATTAAAAGCATATGCAGAAATTCTAATAATGAGATATGTCCCTTCCCCAATGATGGGTCCCTCGGTATGAAAGCTTTCGGAGGAATCAACAGCTATGTACTATTGCTCCGGTGCATGGGGTCATAGGTCACGCTTAGGACATTAGCGAACCTATTCCCTAAATGGAAACATGAAGCTGCGATGTTCAAAATATCAGTATGCTTCAGACTGCAGGAATGCATGAATAGAGCAAAAGTAGAATTCATATGGGATGCTGACCCGTGCAGTGTAGAGAGTACAAAGGGAGCTTGCTGCTTCTCTCATGCATAAAGAAGATGATGCAGATATGTAAGTGTAGGGGTTCTCACAAAATAGGGTTCTTTTTGGCGTTTGAGCAAACAAAGGAGTGCTCGTGTATGATTGGCATAAGACCCAAGGTGGCTGGTATGAAATGAGTAGCCATTCTCTAATAGGTTGGGGCTGAATGAAAGAAAATGCAGAGAGGAATGCGGGTTCAAGAACATCTGGGACTATGCCACAACCCCCACAATCCATGGGTGTAGATGAGAGGGCAGTTGGCCATCTCCACAAGATCATTGCATAGAACAAAAATGGCACGCTTATCCAATACATGAGGAGCACACACCTTGGGTGCACGGAGGGGAATCTTGATCAGAACACGTAATCTAGATCCATCTGGTGCATTGGGAAGCTGTTTGAGGTTAATGTTGCCCATGAGGGCGTTGATCCATCATGATGACCAGAACCCCACACTAAAATTAATCTTGCATGCTGGACATCAGAATGGGGTCTGAATAAGGGGCCTCATCTGGTAGTTTGCGAGAGATAGAACCCCAAATCTAATCCATTGTAACTGGATAGAATCTGAGTATGAACCATTCTCCTAACGGAGCATCCCTCTTCATCCCGAGCTCATTGGACCTTGGTGGGGAAATAAAGATAGTGAAACAACAAACATAAAGAGGCAGATCGTAGGAAACAAAGCATTGCTTTTCATTCATCTATTGCATAAAGAAAATACATCACCCAAGACCAATTCATCTGGGAGCCAAAAAATAAGAAACAAAAGGCAAGTAGCATACATAGCAGGGAAAGAAAAGAAAAGAAGGGAGAGGGAGGAGCATTGACTCCATTCCCTCCCCGGGGCAGCACCTCTTCTCCTTCTTTCTCCCTCCCTTTCTCTTCTTCACACTCTGGAGCGTTGCAGATCACTCTGGGATTTGGCCTTGAGGAGCTTCGAACGACTAAGGGGCCGGGGGGCTTTCTTCTGGGCGTCACCCTCCTTTGATGTAGGCAATGCGAGGGTTTCCATCGAGGCAGGGATGAGGAATAATCTCCAATGATTGGAGATTACCTAGCCACGTGCCGTTGTACGGCCTCCACGCGCCTTCTGGAAGCTGGTATCACTGTACGCCTCTTCGATCACACGTCGTGATTGGATCCCATGCCGGGTACGGATTTTACGCCATTGAGGGTGCGTCAATGCAGCCCGTGAGCTGCATCGACGCATCGTATTGTAGGCTGGAAGATTTCTGGCCCACCTTCAAGTGTGTCGATGTAGCTGGCGTTGTGTGTCGACGTAGCCTGTCATGCAGCATGATGCTTTTTTGTCTCGTCTTCAGGTGCGTCGATGCAGGATGTGAGCTGCATCGATGAAGGGTTTGACCGCCTAGCAGCTTCTCTGCTTCGTCTGCAGGTGCGTCGATGCAACTGGTTATGTGCGTCGACATAAAACTCCGCTACAGCTGACCTTGTTCGACTTTTTGACGCCAAACTTTTAAGTGTCAACATGTGTATGCCAATGCAAATAAAAATGGTTTTATGTATAGGCTCAGATGGAAGGTCTGATGCGATGGATTGGGGGGAGCCTCGGTGGGACTGAGGGTTAGTGTCGAGATAAGACAGACGGTTTATCATCAGATTTGGTGGAAGGTCTAGGCCGAAGGCTGTATCAATTGTTTCTGACAGAGAGTCAAATACCAATCAAGGTAGTATCAATAGCATAGGGTTGATGCCAACGCAAAGAGTTAGATGTGTCTGGCCTTAGACAGAAGGTCTATGCCATTGGGTTGTTTTGACTGGTCCTGACCAAGAGTCATATACCAATCATGGAGGTATTGTTGACATTGGGTTTATGCCGACGCAAGGAATCGGGTATATCTGGCTTAGACGGAGGGTCTATGCCATTGGGTTGTATTGACTGCTCTTGACCAAGAGTCATATACCAATCATGGTGGTATTGTCGACGTTGAGTTTATGCCGACGCAAGGAATCATGTATATCTGGCTTAGACAGAGGGTGTAGGCCATTAGATAGTGTTGATTGGTCCTGGTAGAGGGTCAGATACCAATCATAGTAGTATCGTTGACATTGGGTCAATGCCAACGCAAGGAATTTGGGGTATCTAGCCTTAGACTGAATGTCTAGGCCTTCGGGTTGTATCGATTGGTCCCAAGAGAGAGTCAGATACCAATCATGGTGGTATCGTCGACATTGGGTTTATGTTAATGCAAGGAATCAGGTATATCTGGCTTAGACGGAGGGTCTAGGCCATTAGATAGTGTTGACTAGTCCTAACAGAGGGTAAGATACCAATCGAGGTAGTATCGTTAGCATGGGGTTGATGCCAACACAAGGAGTGAGATGTATCTGGTCCTGACCGAGAGTCATATACCAATCATTGTGGCGTCGTCATCATTGGGTTTATGCCGATGCAAGGAGTTAGGCTTATCTGGCTTAGACGGAAGGTCTAGGCCAAAGGTTCTATAGTAAACCCCAATGAAGTCAGAGGTTATTGCTTAGATAGAAGGGAATCTTAGTTAGTGAGGAAAAAAACTCCAAAGCCAAAAGGATCTACTTGTCAAAGGAAAAGATGTTCCTGATGACGGTAGCCTTTCTTTGTTTAGTTCAGAGGGTGACCTGATGATTATGGACATCATCATCATTTTTTTTGAACCACATTACTGACTCAAGTGCCCTTTCGGGTTTTCACAAGAGCTAGCCCCTTCTTGCTTTTGCCCACACGCCTTCTCAGGTTTTCACGTGGCAGGGTACCTAATTTTGCTCGCAGTGCCCTTTTGGGTTTTTGCCATGACCGGGTTTTAGGCCATTATTGCTCTTGCTAAGTGGGATGTTTGAGCAAGTGTGGCGGGGCACCTCAATTTTAAGCCCCCCTTTTTTTTGATATGGCTCAGGCATGGTGCCTATTGTCAATATGATTTTATCCATGGCCCGGAAGGAAGGGTCTAAGCCAATAGGTTATTTGCATCGATTCTGATAGGGTGTCAGACACCGACACGAGTGTATCGTTGGCATTGGGTTCATGCCAATGCAAGGAATCAGGTTTATCTGACTTAGACAGAAGGTTTATGCCATTAGCTTGTATCGATTGGCCCTTTACAAGAAGTCATGCACCAGCCATGGTGGTATCGTTGGCATTAGGTTTATGCCAATGCAAGGGATCAGGTATATTTGGCTCAGACAGAGGGTCTAGGCCGTTAGGTAAGGTTGATTAGTCCTGATAGAGAGTCAGATACCAATCATACTGGTATTCGTCGACATCGGGTCCATGTCTACACAAGGAATCAGGTTCATCCGGCTTAGACTGAAGGTCTAGGCCATTAGGTTGTATCATGGACATTGAGTTTATGTACACGCAAGGCATCAAGCTTATCTGAGGATCACGGTGGGACTAGATCATAAGGTTATATTAATTAACTTTAACAAAAGAGTCAGGCACCAATTATGGTGATATCATTGATATTGGGTTTATGCCAACGCAAGAGACTGGGTTTATTTGGCTTAGACGGAAGGTCTAGGCCATTCTCCTCAGCTAAGACGGAAAGTCATGGGTGCCGGGTTAATGGTATCATCGGTACTGGGATTGTACCAATGCAAGGAGATTGGGCTTCTCTAACTTAGACGAAAGGTCTAGGTCATACCTATAATGCCTCGAGTTTTTTGGTTATATTGTTGGATTAGGATCCGGGGGTTTCGAATCGCTTTTGTGGGTCCCGAATTGAGTTTTGTGGTTTACGCGGGTTTTTGGGCTGATGGGCCTGCGGAACCCTGTGTAGGGTGAACCGTCGTGTTCTCTAGCTCCAGAACATTGCAGGCTCATTATGTGTTTTTCGAGGATCGTGGGGAGTATTTTTCCCAATTTTTCATACTTTCCAAAAATTCCAGATTTTCTTTATAAACCCAACCCCTTTCTCTCTCCGCTCTCTCTCTTCCTCACTCTCACTCTCTCCCTCTCCCCTCTCACGCTCTCTCTTTCTCCCCTCTTTTCTCCAGTGGCCGATGCAGCGAGGCGGAGGCGCCACGGGAAAGGAGCGGGCGAGGATCAAGGCGGTGGAGGCATAGTGAAGCTCGGTCGCTAGTTCGGGGCACTGCGGCGGTTCGTGCGGTGTTTTCTTGGCAGATCGACGTCCTCCCTACGCGGAATCTTCGGTGGAGGTAGGGGGATGGTTCCTTAACCCATGTACTTCATTTCCCGCGAGTTTGGTATCCTGAGGCGAGTCGAGAGTGTTTATTCTCCCGTCGGAGTTAAAATGTGTGATTTTGGGGTGTGCACCAGATTTTGCATTTTGATCATCTTTTGGGGGTTTGAATGGGTCCTCTCGGTGCTAGAGAAGCTGGGGAATGGTTTCCCCTTCACATGGGTGTGAACGGGGAGTGGAATGGGGTTTTTCGCCGGATTCGCCATTTTCGGGCTCGGAAGTAGGTAGCGGTCATACCAAAGATCGCTACCTGTGAAGGCGGTCCAATGGGGACCGTTTCCTGGCCCAGTAAGTCAGTTCCAGGTTGCAGTCTCACGATGGGCCACAACCTGGAGGTAGCGGTGAGGGCATGACCATTTGCTGGCGGTAGTGGTCCAGGTGATGGCTGCTACCCGGTCATCTGGGTTCCGTGTGGTATCGGTCTTGTGGCTGACTACCACCTGATGGCGGTGGTCAGGCCAGGACCGCGACTAGCAGTTGCTGCCTTGGGGAAGACCGCCTCTTGACCATGTGTTTCAGACAGGTTGCGGTCCAGAGTGGACCCCTACCTAGGGCTTGCGGTCCAGAGTGGACCGCCACTTGAAGTGACGGTCCAGGGAGGACCGCCACTCGATTTTCCATGTTAGTTTGTTCTGTTCACGTTGTGTGGGCCCCCGGTCGACCAGGTTGTGACCCAGTGGTCGACCTTCAGGACCGTGGATGTCTCAGACACCCCGTGGATGCCGTGACCAAGTTTTTGGGTGTCCAGAGGTATCACTTTGCATCGATTAGTGTGCCCATGGGTTTTGAGGGTCCGTGTGACCCCATGTGTTATGGGCTTTCATGCTTTTGCGAGATCGAGTCACCGTGTGTCGGTATGAGTGCGGAGGGTTAACCCGCGCGACGTGGGTTTCTCCTGATGGTGATTTTCGAGTGGGCCGTGTGTGTGGCCGTGGACCGTGAGTCCAGTTACCCAGCCTGGGGCTGGAGGTTTCCCACTTTCCCCTTAAATAGGGGATCAGCTCGGTGGCTTGTGAGCTACCTTGGGAATCATGCTACTGTGATTTCAGACCTAGGGATTAGGCTAGATCGAAGGCGCTATGCCATCTCGTGTAACGGTCTTGACCCGAGTCGCGTGACTCAAGGATCGCTGGGTTTAGTAGGTCTAGTGAACCATCCAGAGTCTGGTGGCCTTGAGCCACCTGTTACTCTGTGTTACTCGCGAATGGGTGCGTGCGTGGCTTTCCGTGTTCATGTTGGTGACTCCCCACTAGTCGTAACCTTCTTACAGCATGCGTGTGCTGACCCACTAGGGAGTGGCGGAGTGGCTTACTCGAGAGAGATGGTTTTTAAGCTAGTTACCGTAGAGCCCCTTCGCGCAGCCTGAGTCCAGGCTTTGGAAAAGAATCAGCTAGTGGATCTGACCTAAGGTGCATGGTCTGTGTGTGCACACGTGGTTGGGGGCGTCGGACCCGTGCTTACAAGCGTGACCCCAGCTAGTCGTTGTTTCATGTTTCTGGTTACTATTGTGTGTCTGAGTCTCCGCCTGGGGCGTGTAGGGAGACACTGGGGTGCGAAAGTGAGACACTGGGGTGCAAACTAAGTCGATAGTGGAAGCATCCGACCTTACTTCTTGTGGGCAGGTACTCTTGTCATGTGATGTGAGTTTCTCGTGACTTGAGCTTCTGTTTCCCGTCTGCGAGACGTGATTTTACATATAGTTTCCGTGTGTTTCCCGAGGTAGAGGTCTAGGGTTTCTGGTGAGCGTTACTGAGGGTCTTTTCCATAGACGGTGTTAGGTTCACGACTGTGAGGTCGTGACTGTTTCCGGACCTCGTGGTCTTGGGTTGGTCCTTTGTCTGTGAGACGAGCCTCCACGATAGTGGTGTCATGATGGTTCCCCTGGCAGAGCAGCCAAAGGCTTTCCTGTTAGCTCAGTGGTCCCCCAACTATGAGATCGGGGTGTGTTTCCAGGTACAGTAGGAGTAGCTATAGAGCCGAGCTTTTATCGGCCATCGTGTTTGTTGTTCCTATTGTAGTTACTACTTTCCACTACCATCGTTGTTTGCGGTTGGGGTTCCGTAGGACCCCTACTGAGCCAGTGATAGAAGGCTCACTCCTGCTTTTCAAGTGTGGCGGTTCTTCCTCGAGGTTTTAGGGTGCTGCGTGGAGGTACTTAGTTGCTAGCTCGGGGGGCCGAGTGATTACTCGGTGTTGGGTACGTTTCTCTGCCCTAGGCTGTACTTTTGTTGGACTGGACTCTATAGTTAGTTTATTTATTTCTATTAATTTTTGAATTATTCTACTTTATTTTCTATTTCTATGTACACCACACACACCTTTTAGCCCTTCCGAGCCGTCCGGCTTGTTGGCGGTGGGCCAGGATTCGAATGGTATCGGGTTATTCCCGATATCCAGATCTTGGGTCATTACAATACCCCTCGGCTAAGACCGAATGATCATGGACTTCGAGTCAATGGTATCATTGGTACTGGGATTGTACCAACGCAAAGGATCAGGTTTCTCGGACTCAGTCGGAAGGTCTAGGCCATACCCCTCTGCTAAGATCGAACGATCATGGGTGCCGAGTCAATGGTATCATTGGTACTGGGATTGTACTAATGCAAAGGAGATCGGGCTTTTCTAACTTAGATGAAAGGTCTAGGTCATACGCCTCGGCTAAGACCGAATGGTCTTGGGCGCCGATTCAATGGTATCATTGGTATTGGGATTGTACCAATGCAAAGGATCGGGTTTCTCTGACTTAGACAAAAGGTCTAGGCCATACCCCTCGGCTAAGACCGAATGGTCATGGGTGCCGAGTCAATGGTATCATTGGTACTGGGATTGTACTAATGCCAAGGATCGGGTTTCTTTGACTTAGACGGAAGGTCTAGGCCATACCCCTCGGCTAAGATCGAACGGTCATGGGCACCAAGTCAATGGTATCATTGGTATTGGGATTGTACCAATGCAAAGATATTGGGTTTCTTTGACTTAGACGGAAGGTCTAGGTCATACCCCCTTGGCTAAGGCCAAATGGCCATGGGTGCCGAGTTAATGGTATCATCGGTACTGGGACTGTACCAATGCAAGGAGATCGGGATTCTCTAACTTAGACAGAAGGTCTAGGTCATTACCCCTCGGCTAAGACCGAACGGTCAAGGGTGCCGAGTCAATGGTATCATTGGCATTGGGATTGTACCAATACAAATGATCGGGTTTCTCTTACTTAGATGTAAGGTCTAGGCCATACTGCTCAGCTAAGGTCGAATGGTCATGGGCGCCGAGTCAATGGTATCATTGGTACTGGGATTGTACCAATGCAAGGGGATATCTGATTCTGGTGGGACCAGGAGTTGGTATAGGCACATGGTAACTCATCACAAGAGCTCTAGAGTGCAAGCTTGTTCGTTGAGGAGCTATGGTTTTAGTTGATCGCCGAGCTGAGGAAGCGACGCGTGGTATAGCTTCAGGTGTTTCCCATTGAGGGGTGGAAATTAAACTTCCCCTCGGTGGTCAACAATGACATAGGCTCCTCCTTCATAAACTTTTTGGACCACATAAGGTCCTAGCCAGTTTTCATTTAATTTGCCTTTGGGATTGGCCGCAAAAACTTATTTTCTTTTGACCACGACTAGGTCTCCTATCTTGAATTCGCGTCCTTTGATGAGCTCATCGAAGGGGCGATCCATATGGGCCTTATAGACTTGTATATTCTATTGGGCCTTAAGCCGTTATCTTTCCAAATTGGAGAGCTCCTCCAGTCTTCTTTCTATATTTGTTTAGCCATCGTTAACAAATTCGTGCTGGATTGCAACTTGCAGTGAAGGTATCTCCAGCTCTATCGGGACGACTGCTTCCAAGCCGTACACTAGTGAGAACGGTGAGCAACCCATTGGGGTCTTATACATGGTGCGGTATGCCCACAGTGCCTCGTACAACATTTCATCCCAATCCTTCTTGCTAGAGCTTACTGTCTTGGAGAGAAGTGTAGAGAGAGTTTTGTTAAAAGCTTCAACCAACCCATTTGCTTGTGGGTTGTATGGAGTGGAGGTCCTCCAATCAATTTTGAACTTATCAACCAATCTATAGACATTTTGATTCCGGAAGTTACTTTCATTTTTGGAGACGTTTCGGTCAGGCACGTAGAATCGGAATATAATGTTTCGATGAACAAATCTTGCTACGATTTCTCCCGTCACTTCCTTTAGAGCCACAACTTCTGCCCAGCGAGAGAAATAATTTGTTGCTGCTAAAATATACTTGCATCCTGACGAGGACGCGGGTAGCGAGCCCACAACATCTGTGCCCCATTGAGCAAATGGCCAACTAGGTGCCATAGGATTTAGCTGTATTAGAGGTCTTCTCGGGACTGTAGCATGCTCTTGGCATTTATGACATGACTTGGCATACTTGCAGCAGTCATCGAACATAGTTGGCTAGTAATAATGCAGTTTCTTGATTTCAATTTTCATTTTTGGCCCAACTTGATGGGCACGAGGTGGTCCGGCATGGATTTCCTTCATGATCTTCCAAGCCTCCTCCGCAGATAGACATCAGAGCAGTACCTTTCTTCTGGTGTCTACCGTAATCTGGAACAAGGTTCCGTTCCTAACTTCATAAGAGTCTTTTATTCAGATCATCCTGATCTTTTCTTCCCTTTGCTTGGGTAATTGCTAGTGTTTAAACCATTGCATTAGGGGCTCTCTCCAGTCGGGTGAGCCGGCTACTTCTGCTATCGCAACATCGTATTCTTCTTCATCTGTCTCCTCTATCATACTAGGAACCTAGCATCTGTTTATCACTAATATATTGAGGGATTCATCTGGGGGGACTACCAGCAAGCTTGCCAGCTTTCCCAGCGCATCAGCTTGTGCATTTTGGCCTCGGTCGACATGGTTTATCTCAATAAAGTAGAATTGCCCCATAAGTCGCTTCGCCCCGGCATGGTAGGGGAGTAGTTAGGGCTTCTGGACATCAAATTGTCCCTGTATCTATTTGACAATTAGCATTGAATCTCCAAATACCTGTAGCATTTGAATCCCTATATGAAGGGCGACCTGGAGGTCAATGATTAAGGCTTCATATTCTACCTCGTTATTTGTGCAGGACTTGTTAATCGAGCATGATGTATGCAATACTTCTCCCTCTGGGGACTTGAGGACAATGCCTGCTCCGGCTCTTATCCTTATTTGCTCTGATCGGGATGTTTCTGTTCTGGATGCCCCATCAAAGTATAGCTGCCATACGGCCTAACAGACCTGGTCCACTTCTAAGGTTTCATCTTCGGGAAGCTCTATGATTAACGAAGAATTTTTAGGCACCGGGTGCACTGCAAAGAAATCCGTAATGGCCTGGCCCTTGATGGCCTTTTGCGGCACATAAGAAATATCAAATTCCATCAGGATGACGGCCCATTTACCCAGCCGTCCCTTCAGCACTGGCTGGGAAAGTATATGCTTAACTGGATCAGCTCTTGATAATAGTTGTACTTCATGCGATAACATGTAGTGCCTCATCTTCTTGACCGCAAAGATTAATGCAAGGCAAACTTTCTCAATCGGGGTATACTTTCCTTCTACCGCAACCAACCTTCGACTGATGTAATAAAGAGCCTTCTCTTTTCCTTCGTCATTGTTCTAGGCTAGCATTTCCCCCAATGAATATTCAGTAGCTGCTATATAAAGAATCAGCAGCCTCCCTTTAATAGGTGCCCCCAGCACCGGTGGGGTCTTCAAATATTCTTTCAGCTGGTCAAAAGCCCTTTGACATTATTGATTCCAGCAGAATGGTGTATCATTCATCATCAACTTATGGAACGATTGACATCGCCCGGACAGATTAGAGATGAATCTGCAGATGTAGGCCAGTCGACCCTGCAACGACCGCAACTCTGTCAAATTTCTTAGAGGAGGAAGCTCCTGAATGGCTTTTATCTTAGCGGGGTCTATTTCTATTCCCCGATATATGATGATGAAACCTAGGAATCTTCCGCTGGAAACGCCAAAGATGCATTTCATCGGGTTCATCTTTAGTTCATATTGCCACAGCCTATCGAATATAACCCTGAGATCACTCAGGTGGTCTTCTCTCTTCTTGGTTTTGACGACTAAGTCATCAATGTAGCATTAAACTTTATCGTAGAGCAGCTCATCGAGTATCTTTGTCATCACCCTCTGATAAGTGGCGCCAGTATTTTAAGACCAAAAGGCATCCTTTTGTAGTGGAATATCCCCTTGGGTAATTGGAAAGCCGTATGGATTCTCTCATGCTCGGCTATCCATATCTGATTATATCCGGACGACCCATCCATAAATGATAGAGCCTCATGGCCAGTAGTAGCGTCAATCATGACTTTAGTAATGGGCACTGGAAAATCATCTTTCGGACATGCTTTATTCAGGTCTTAAAAGTCCATACATATTCTGATCTGGCCATTCTTCTTCTTGGCAGGCACTATGTTGGCCAGCCAAGTGGTATATTGGTTTTCTGCCATGAAGTCGACGTCAATGAGCTTGTCGACTTCTTTGCAAACTTGACTTATCAGCTCTGGCCTCATTCACCGAGGTAACTGCTTCACTGGCTCAACTTTAGGGTTGATAGCCAGTATGTGTTGAGCAACTGTAGGGCAGAGGCCTGGCATCTCTTTATAGTTCCAAGCAAAGCAGTCTCGGAACTATTGGAGCAATTGTATGTATCGCTCTTTCTCTTCTGGGAGAAGGAGGGCGGTGAGGAAGGTCAGCCTAGGCCCACTCTTTGTGCCAAGGTTCACTTCGACCAGCTCATAAACAGTGTCCTGGCCGCCATCTTCTATCTTCGGGGGAGCCAGCTACAAATTGATGAAGCCTTCACCATCTTCTTCAGCTTCGAGGATGTCATATGCGTCCTCTTGTTTCATATTGCCTAGCGGCGGGACTTTTCCTGTTTCTTTCTTTGGCTCTTAAATCTGTTGGGGAAGAAACAGAGGCGCTGGCAGTATAAATTCTAGGCAGATTGGGTACAGGCCTGTAGGCAAAGCACCTCTAGGGGTAGCATGGAGCTTTTTAGCTTCTTGTTCTTGTGGAGCGCCACCGGAGCTCATGACGTTCTGCATGATAAAAGACTCCTAGCATCTGCGGGGAACATTGGCCCATTGACCCTTATATGTCACAATTTGGGATTACGGGCTATCTTCTGCCCTCAAACGCTATAGGATTTCTTCGTGATCCTCCAGGTAATCATCATAGACTGCCTCTAGAGGACCTTCACCTACGAGGGTGAAGAGAGAGACCATAACTGCTTCATAGCATTCTTCCATTGCTCCATTGATTGGATTTGAGGACCCCCTGGTTGGGGAAAAGGGGTTATATGCCCTTGCAGTGGGACAGGAGTAGTTATTCTTCTTTTCTTTCATGAATGATATCTGTCACCTAGATAGCTCCTTTCGAGTTTGAGTCCTCCTTTCATGAATGATATCTGGCAGTATAAATTCTAGGCAGATTGGGTACAGGCCCGTAGGCAAAGCACCTCTAGGGGTAGCATGGAGCTTTTTAGCTTCTTGTTCTTGTGGAACGCCACCAGAGCTCATGACGTTCTCCATGATAAAAGACTCCTAGCATCTGCGGGGAACATCGGCCCATTGACCCTTATATGTCGCCATTTGGGATTACGGGATATCTCCTGCCCTCAAAGGCTACAGGATTTCTTCGTGATCCTCCAGGTAATCATCATAGACTGCCTTTAGAGGACCTTCACCTACGAGGGTGAAGAGAGAGACCTTAACTACTTCATAGCATTCTTCCATTGCTCCATTGATTGGATTTGAGGACCCCATGGTTGGGGAAAAGGGGTTATATGCCCTTGCAGTGGGACAGAAGTAGTTGTTCTTCTTTTCTTTCATGAATGATATATGTCACCTAGATAGCTCCTTTCGAGTTTGAGTCCTCCTTTGTTCGGCCTCTGGTGTGTCTTCGGGGGTCTGATGATGGATCGAGACCATATGTACTCCCCTTCTGTAGGTGCCTATTTCATGAGGGCACAGTGGGCCTACCTTATATTCCCCAATCTGCAATTCGCCCCTCTTGATCTATCTTTGAGCAATATCTTTGAATATATAACAATCTTCGATGGAATGCCCCAACATCCGATGATAGGGGCAAAATCGAGGGTCATCACTTCTTTTGACATTTTTTAATAGAAAAACCTAGCCTAGGGGTCAATGGGAGAGTGCACCCCTTACCAGAGGTAAGGAGAAAGCCACTCCACCATCAGACCACTAGGAGGCAATATATATTCTCACTTCTTTTGACATCATCTGGCCTCTTGGGCTCGGGGAGAGCAACCTTACCATAGTGGCAGGCCCATTCAAAGATAACCCTGGTTTTATACTTTGGAAATGAGTAAAGGTTCTTCAGTTTATCCCGCAGTGACGGTCCTTGCTTGGCAGACTTATTAGTCAAAGGGCTAACTACCTCTTTCGCCTTCCTTCTTTGCCTCTAAAAAGCACTGAAGTCAGCATCAATCGGTCGGTTCTCTCAGCTTGATGTAGTGGTAGCATGGAAATACTTTGACAAGAAGCCCTCAACATCGGTTGCTACCCTGTTCAGCTGATCAAAAGAGTGGATTTTAATACCAATTACCATTTGCAAAATCTCCTTCTTTAAATTTTGCTTGCAAATCTAGACAACGGCCTCGTGGCTTGGTCGAGGCCTACATCTCTCATAGAGGTTTCTCTATCTTATAATGTAATCCAGGATAGACTCATCATCTTTCTGCCTGTTTGTATATAGCTTTGCCCTGGTTACAGGGGGACATTCCGGAGCTACGGGCCGACACTGTTGAGGGAGGATGCCCCCTGACGGGTCAGCTGGCCATATGCTCATTTCAGCCAATTGCCTTTTCAGCCTTTCAACTTCCTACTACTTCTCATATAGCTACGCTAGTAGAGCAGGGTCATATTCGGAGGAGTCCATAATACAGCTTGGACCACTACCTTCCAATCTAGTATCAGGTGGGATGAGTGGCACCCCACTATCATTATTGGCCACAGCCGGTCTTTCAGAGATTGACACGCCAGGCCCCATGCCCTTATGTGGAGAAGAACTCCAAAGGTGTACTTCCTCATTTTGCATTTCTCCATCTAGTGGCATGTGTTGTTCTCGATCTATAGTTTCATGGATCTCTTGATCTCCTGAAGGATCTTTGCTGGCAGAACTAGAGATAGATATCATGTCTGCTTCATAAAAATCTTCTAACGAAAAGCCCAAGCCCGGGGTGCTGGGTAATTTGCAATAGGTGTTTGTCCATGTTGGGTGGATACCACAACTTCTTGAACATTCTGTTCTGGCTTACAGCTTGGAAGAAAGGAACTTGTTGCTTCCTTGCTATCTTGACCACTCTCCCAGTTATATCGGGAAGCCCCATAATTGGGACAACTGGATCAAAAACTTCCTCGGGGAATTTGTAATCAACATCCCCTTTTACTAGTTGTTCATTAGCCGTGTAGAACATCGTGTGATGCGGGACGGACACGGGGACCGACTCGAAGTGATGCGGACCTTGGACTCTAAATGCGGACATGACCAGCAACATACAACAATGGAGACACTTTGGCCCGACACTAAGAGTTCCTATGGGCTATATGTCGCTAACAGAAACGCAAGCTCACTTGTCGTCCCAAGCGAGGGGAAACGCGGATCCGCGTGGTTGAGAAACTGGCAGAGTCAAGGGTGGTCGACTCACTTCTGTGCTCGGATCGAGCCATGGGACGGGTCACTCTCTTGCTCACAGCGGTGACATGGACTCACGGGCTAGGTTCCTATCGCACTCAGCAGCGGCACACGACCATATACTAGCTAAGCAAGTAAATGCCAAGAAGTCGAGATCGTTACCTCCACGCTCCCGGCGTGGGGAAGACAACCCTGGCCAATCCTATACTCCCAGTTAAACAAATACACTACGGTACAAAGATTTGACCCACTCCATGTAGGGAGGTAATAGGTCACATGTGGGGCCCGGGAGTAGCGGGAATTGGGTTGACGGGCAGCATCTTGATGTCGTCCGATGGTGCCGAAACCCGCGTTTAATGCTGTCAAGACGGCGTGATCTACGGGATCGTGGGGCCCACGAGCTGCTCAGCCCTCCGGACCGGACGGGATGGGGCCCGCTGTGGTGGAGACACTTGGAGATGCACCTCCCTGGACTGCGGCAGGGCTGGAACGCCGGTCGGAGGCCGGGCGGCTCCGATCACTACTTGTCAGAAGTGCTGTCCACGGATCTGCAACCTCTATCTTCTGGCGCGTGACCCGGTGAGATCGGCTACTGCGATCAGCACCGATGTCGGATCGGCACGAAACTAGCGCCGTTGGAACGCTGACTTGAAATACTTCGACCCTATGGGACTCAAAAAAATTCACCGGAGCCGTGCTTCTGATGGGCGATTTTAGAACTGGCATGTTCTCACTTTCAGATCTGGCCAGGTAGAACTGAAGTTTCCTGAGAGTTGGCATTGACTGTAGGGTAGACCTCTGATTCAGACCTAGAGCTCTCATGAAGGTTGTAGAGGGGAGAGAGAGGAAAACGGCAATAATTCTTATGACCGATTTGGTGGAGGTTTTGATGGAGAAAGCTATTTTATACTGGTGGGTGGTCGGATCTGGACAGAGACAGAGAGAACTAGGGGGGATCTGAAAGTGATTTTTAGAAAATAGGTGAATGCCTTTAGAAATTCCATGAAAATTCGTGGATGGAGGGGGTGTTGGACAAAACCTCCAGTAAAATTGGGGGCTCAAGAAAAAATAAATAAGAGGTCCGAAGATGGGAAACTCAGAGCTACTGTGAATCTGGACTGAAAGCTGGCAGATCTGGGTGGAAAGGAAGAACGAAAATGGAAAATTACAAAATGGAAGCTAGAAGCCCAACCAAATTTTCTGGGACGTGGTGAAGACCCTTGGAACTCACCCTGAATGTTTGGGCTCCAGATGAACTCGTGGCTGAGAGTTAAAAATCTAGGAATGGCCTGCTGTCACCCGATTGAAAGAATACCGACGGAGGCGGTGGCGGTGCAACGGCGGCTCGATGGCGACGGCGGCGACAACGACGACCTCCACACCAGATAGATGAGGCTTCCCACCTCAGAACATAGCCTTCCCAGCTGCAAGAAGAAGAGAGGAGAGAGAGAGAGGGGCGGCCCTTGCCTTTGGAACAAATTCCTTGATTTTCTTTGCATTAATTGTAACAAAATGGGAATTACAAGCCTTTTATGTGAAATGTAAAATGACACAAACTAACCCTAGATCTAGGGTTGGGGTGGGTAAACGAGGGAGTCCATATTTTTATTCTCCCATGTGATTTGGAACTAAATAAAATAAACTAAAATTCCTAATATAATATAGTAAAGGAGGGGCGCCCCCTTGACCTTCATGCCCCCTTCTTGGACTATTTTAAACACTTGTCCCCCCCTTGGTCCACTCTTCTAGAAGCCCACTATTGGAAGGTTGACTGACCCCACATGGGCCCTAGGGATGAGGTGGATCAATGAGGAAGAGGTAGGGGGCCCGCGGGACCCGGGTGGTCCCAAATTACACATAAACCCCTCTTACAATCCGAATAAAACACACATTACACACAAACAAAGTCCTAATAAACTATAAATATCGAGACTCAAGGGGGAGTCTTTAAGCTGTCTCCAAGCCAGATGGAAGCCACTGTAGCCCAGGTGGTGCTCCGCGTACGGTACCGACGGCTCACCGGTTCGTGCTTCTTACTTGCTCTGGTGTCCGCACCAATTCCTCCCGGGTGGGAGAAACTCGACCCTGTCGAGTAAGGGTCAGCATCACTCTGGTAGTGCTCTAATAGGTTCGGATCTATCCGCTGTAACTCTCCACGGGTAATCCAAGTATCCTCGGTGGCGGGTCGCCCTCTCCATCGCACTAGGTAGCGCGGGTAGGATCCACTCCTGGTAACTGTCACCTGCTCATCCAGTATATGATCGATATGCTCTCGCTGCCATGGAAATGTGGCTGGTGGTTGACACTCAGGTGTGGGATCACTCTCAATGGGAGGAGATGGCTCAAAAGGCTCACTAGTGATCACCGTTGGGTCCCTATATGCAACTAGATCCGACATATTGAAAGTTGAGCTTATACCATATTCCTCGGGTAGGTCCACAACATACGCATTGGATCCAACGCGTTTCAACACTCTAAATGGACTGGCTCTGCGAGCTTCCAATTTCTTTACGGTTCTAGAGGGAAACCGTTCAGGTCTTACCCTGATCATGACATATTCACCCTCTTGGAACTCTCGGTGGTGTCGATGGGCATCGGCTAACTCCTTATACCGTGCATTGCTGGCCTCAATGTGACGATAGATGTCGTCATGCAAACTCCTAACATGCCTAGCAAAAGATTCAACAGACTCAGACGCTCGTGCATGAATGGGTATGGGAACAAGATCCACTGGCTTCCTAGGCCTACGACCTGTGACAATCTCGAATGGACTCATACCGGTAGGCCTGTTAACCGAATCATTATATGCATATTCTGCCAATGGTAATATGAGATCCCAATCCCCTAGACGATCTCAGACAAGACACCTCAAAAGGTCACACAGACTCCTATTGACCACCTCGGTCTGACCATCTGTCTGGGGATGATATGCAGTGGAAAACTTGAGGTGAGTACCCAACATATGCCACAGTGTCTTCCAAAAATAGCTAGTGAATCTAACATCACGGTCAGACACTATGGTACGAGGCAACCCGAACTTGCACACCACATGAGTAAGGAATAGGCGGGCTACCCTCGAAGCATCCGAAGTCTTCGAGTAGGGAATGAAAAGGACCATCTTCGAGAATCGGTCAACTACCACATAGACCGAATCATGCTTCCTAGAGGTACGTGGCAATCCTAAGATAAAATCCATGCTAACATCATGCCACGGGGCATCAGGCACGGGAAGAGGCGTATAAAGGCCCGAGATTTGCTTCTTCATTTTGGCCGTAGCACATGTACGGCACTGAGCCACTATATGAGCAACATCACGCTTCATGCTCGGCCAATAAAATCTATGCTCAACAGCCTCGATAGTCTTGTTCCAACCAAAGTGGCCGGCTAGACCTCCCGCATGTAGTTCCCAGACTAAGAAGTCTCGAACCGAAGTTCGGGGAACACAAAGTCTGCCTCTTCGAAAGTGGTAACCCTTCTGAAGCACATAATCATCAAGGTCTCTCGAGGGTCCGGCCTGGAGAGTGGTATAAATCTGACCAAAGTCAGGACAGTCAACATAGGGCTCTCTCATCTTCTCTAACCCAATGACCTCAGCACTCATGGTAGTCATCAGACATGCTCGCCGGCTCAAGGCATCAGCCACCTTATTCTCCACTCTAGCCTTATGTTTAAGCACAAATGTGTACTGCTGGAGATCATCAACCCATCTGCTGTGACGCGCAGTGAGCTTCCTTTGGGAATGGAGGTACCTCAAAGCCTCATGATCGGAGTACAAGACAAACTCCTGATGTAAAAGATAGTGCATCCAATGCCTAAGAGCCTGAACAACTGCGTAGAATTCCTTATCATAAGTGGAGTATCGCAGTTTCGCGTCATTCAGCTTCTCACTGAAGTATGTGACCGGGTGGGCCTCCTGACTCAACACTCCTCCTATCCCAACACCCGACGCATCACAAGAGACCTCAAACACCTTTGAGAAATCTGGCAATCGAAAGATCGGTGTCTGGGTCATGCGCTCCTTGATGTCCTTGAAGGCAGCAGTTGCGGCCTTCGTCCATGCAAACGTGCCCTTCCGAATACAGTCCATGATCGGGGCAGTGACGGAGCTAAATCCGCGGATGAAATGATGATAGAACGTCGCAAGGCCATGGAAGCTGCGGACATCATGGACCGTACGGGGTTCCGGTCACTCAACAATGGCCCGGACCTTCTCCGGATCGGTGGAGACCCCAATACTAGACACACTAAAACCCAAGAAGGTAAGCTGAGGTGTCATGAAGGCACACTTCTATGGGTTTGCAAACAACTGCTCTCGCCTCAAAAGCAGACAGACCTACCGTAGATGACCCAAGTGGTCCCCTATTGTGCGACTATATATAATGATATCATCAAAATGCACAACCAAAAAAACTCCAATGAATGGTCGAAGGACCTGAGTCATGAGTCACATGAAGGTACTAGGGGTATTGGTCAACCCAAAGGGCATAACCAACCACTCATATAGACCATCCTTGGTCTTCAATGCGGTCTTCCACTCATCACCTGGCCTAATCCTCACCTGGTGGTAGCCACTCTTAAGATCGATCTTCAAGAAGATAGTGGCACTGGCCATCATGTCTAGCATATCATCTAGGCGGGGAATAGAGAACCTATACTTCATGGTGATTTTGTTGATGGCACGACTATCAATGCACATTCTCCACGTGCCATCCTTCTTTGGGGCGAGTAATGAGGGAACAGCACACGGACTCATGCTGTCCCGAACAAACCCTCTCTATATCAACTCATCGACCTGCCATTTTTGCTCGGCATGTTCCGTGGGACTCATGCGATAATGAGGAAGATTGGGCAATGAGGAGCCCGGAATCAGGTCGATAGCATGCTGAATATCCCGCATGGGTGGAAGTCCCTCGGGAAGTTCCTCGGGAAAAATATCAACAAACTCCTACAGAATAGGAATGACATCGGGTGGGGGTTCACCCTCGGACTTTGGCTCCACCTCTCGGACCGTAATAGCAAACACAGGGCAGCCCCTACTAGCCTCCCGCTCCATTTCTCGGGAGCTAATCATCATCAATCTCATAGTCGAGGGCTCGCCTGGGCCAGATGTAACAGTCATAGCCCGAGATGGGGGTGGGATACTGGGCCCGGGGATGGAAGGCTCTGGAGTAAGAGGACCAGTAGGACCCCTAACTGAAGGCTTCTTGGGCTGATAGGGTTGTAGGAGAATCCGTTGGCTAGCATGGTTGAAGGTATAGGTGTTCGACCGGCCATGAAGTGTGGCATCCCGATCAAATAACCAAGGCCTACCAAGAATAATGCTGCCCACCTCCACGGGGAGGACATCACACCAGATCTCGTCACGGTAGGCATGGAATTATAGTGGGACCAGACACCGTATCCTGATCGGAATGGAGGTGGAATCCACCCATGATACTCGATAGGGGCAAGGATGGTCCATGGGTGTAAGATCAAGACTGGAGACAGTGCCCGTGGAGATTACATTGATGCAACTGTTGTGCCCCTGTGTGGTTTTGATGATGGCTGACACACCATGAGTCACACTGAGGTGTGCTAATTAATTTAGATGATTGTTTGACTACTTAAATATCTGATTGTTTGCTTGAATAGCTAATTCATGAATATGGCTAGATTGGGTTAACGTAGTGGCTAATTATTCATGCAGTGCGTTGACGCAGTTGGAGATTGGGTTGACGCATTGGTTGTCTGTTCACTAGATGCGTTGACGCTACAAGGACACTACGTTGACGCAGTAGTTGCTGGTTTACTTGCTGCGTTGACGCAGTGGAACAGCTGGGTTGACGCCATGCTGCTTTGTCTACTTTTTGTGTGAAAGTCTATACAGTGTCTCTTCTTTTACCTACGTTGCTTGAAACGAAGTCCATACATTCATTTGCATTGAATGAAGTCTGTACATTGGTTTTTGTTATGCTCAGAACGCTTCAAGTCTATACACTGCTATGGCTTGTTCCTGAACGATCTTCAAGTTAAAGTATGTACACTCCCTCAGTGTACACACTTATTCTTTTGTTGCTCTAAAGTCTATACATCGTCCAGTGTATTGCTGCATGCCATTAAGTCTGTATAGAGTCTTTGCATCGTGTGCCTCTCACAAAGTCTCTACATCGCTTTTGGGAATCAAAGTATGTACATTGGCAGCAGAACTGCATCAAGTCTATACACTGCCTTTGTTTCAAAGTCGATACATTATCTTTGTTTCAAAGTCTTTACATTGCTGCTTTGGCCAACTCTGTACATCCGTTTGCCTGACGCCTGTTTCAAAGTCTACACATTCATTGTTAAAGCAAGTCTATACATCTGTTAGCTGCACATAAACTAAGTCCATACATTGTTGCATGAAGAGTCTATACAGTGTGCATGGTTTAACAAGTCTGCACAGTCATTGTCTGTTGGCATCACGAAGTCTATACACTCGTTCCTTCACGCCTCAAAGTCTGTACACTATTTTTCACGAGAAGTCTATACACTGGTCTTCACTTGATGTCTGTACATTGGCTCAGACTTACCAAGTCTGTACACTGCCTTTGGGTTCCAAGTCTATACACTCCCTCAGTGTACATACTTATTCATTTGCTGTTTCAAAGTCCATACACTCGTTTCTAAGGCAAAGTCTATACAATCGTCTTTGATCATCAAAGTCTGTACAGCCTGTCTGTCTTCATGGGCTCTGTGCTTTTAGTGCGTTGACGCACTTGGCTGGCTGCGTAGATGCAATTGTGCGTCTTTCACTTTCTGTCTTGTTCACTGCGTCAACGCTTACACAGGATGCGTTGACGCATTGGCCAGTTGCCAAGGGCGTGAGCATCTCACTTGAGGAGCTGAGGCGACGCTGCACGATGGAAGCGTTGACGCCATGGGTTGATGTCCTCACGAAGTTTGTACACTCAGTTAAACTTTCAAGTCTATACATCATCTGATACTGTTATTCAACTAATTATCTGACAGATTTAATGGATGAGGCCATCAAGACTTGCACGTGATCCTAGAGGCTGAAATGCTGACACGTGGACCACTAAAGCTTGGGCGGGAATCGAAAAGAGCATAAGCCCTAGCTGCCTGCTGCTGGTATATATATGGAGTCTCCTCCATCGGCTGAGTGAGATCGAAATGAAGAGAGCCATCTAGAAAAGCAAAAGAGCAGAGAGTGCCTCCACGATATAGAGAATAGAGAAGAAGAAGAAAAGAAGTGAGAAGAAGGAGAAGGCTAAAGCAGTGAGAAGAAGAAGAAGAAAGAAAAAAGAAGAAGAAGAAAAGAGAGTTCGTGCTGGGAGAAAGAGAGAAGCAGTAGAAGAAGTTCCTGCTGGACCGTGGATCAAATCTAGGCCAGCCAGCTCCTGCGAGAGCCACATTTGATTTTATCTTTTCAGCTTTCTGTTGCTGCGTTTTTGTTTTTCCTTTGAACTATTCACTTGTTGTTCTTCCGATCCTCTAGTGTGAGGTCGGGTTCCCTCCGGTGTGGAGGAAGAGAGACTTGCGTCTCTGGTTGCCTTTGACTGGGTGTCATTGGTTGTTTCCCTCCGGTAGGGAGGAAGAGAGGTCCGAGACCTCTAGTTTGCAGGTGACTTGGTGTCACTTGTGTTTCCCTCTGGGTTTCAGAGGAAGAGAGACTTGGGTCTCTAGGTTCCCCTCCGGTTTGGAGGAAGGGAGGTTTGGTCCTCCGGTTTTGGGCTTGTGGGTAGCAAGTCCAGGGGTTCCCTCCGGGTCTGGAGGAAGAGAGACCGTGTGTCTCTGGTTTCCAAGTGGCTGGGAGTCACTTGGGGTGTCCCTTCGGTTGGGAGGAAGAGGGGAGGTTGTTCCCCTGGTCAAGCTATTTGGCAGCATTTATTGCAGACTGAGTCTGCTGTGCTAGTGTTACTAGTGGAAGCCTCACTCCGGTTGGGAGTGAGGGGTGGACGTAGGTCTTTGGACCGAACCACCTAAAAATCCTTGTGCAGTGGTTTGTTTGATTGCCTGCTTCCGCTAGATGCATGCTAGGATCGTGATTTAATTGATTATCTATATCCTAGAGTTTAATTGAGTTTGCATATCTTATGTTTGATCAATTGTCCACTGATCTTGTTGTTATCATCTCATGCGAATTTTAAATTGGGTAGAATTCTTTGAAAGATCCATTCACCCCCCCTCTGGATCTGTGTTTATCAATCGCACTTAGCTAACAGTAACTCCCACTATCGATGATCACCTTACAAACTTGCTTGCCCAACCTACAGAATGTATGAAAGATAGTGGTCCGACGCCAGTCATCACTGGCCTGTGGCAGGGTGAGAATACACCTGACGACCCCCAAGTGGGTATCGTCTGGATGCTGGGCATCCTGCCCCTCACCTTCGGCCTCATAATACTCGTCAGCTAGCTCTGGATCTGCTTCATAGCTGACTAACACAAGATCCGTAGGGGTGGCGTCCTCGACCTGTGTGTCCCCTATGACAAGAGATGGGCGAGTGGGACACTGGTTGGCGAAATGGTCAAACCCATTGCAGCGATAACACTGCTACCGTGATCCACTAGGCTCCCCAATCAAAGGTCCTTTCCCTTTATCCTCCCGACGGATAGGAGGTGAAGGCAACAAGGGACGAGCAGGAGGTGCGGGTGCCGGCGGATGGGCGATGGGTGCCGTAAGTTGTTGGGGACGAGGAAGGTCCCTCGGCGGTGGAGGGCGAGGCCTAGGAGCGAACGGCTCGAGGCGAGTGGGCTCCTGAGGTCGGGCTATGGGGGCCCTCGGGTACGAGCCAGAAGAGCCATGGGGCTCGACACTACGAAGGGGAAAGGAGCCCAACCGATGGGTAGACTTGAACTCGGCCTTGAATTGCTCCAATTCGAGAGCAACCTGATACGCCTGTTCCAAAGTGGTCACATTGCGGTGAAAAAGTTCATATTGATAGTTTGGCCGCAGACCTCTCCAAAAGCGCGATATGGTCATGGTGCTCTCTTCCGTAACTCCACACCGCAAATAATACTCATCAAACTCGACGGTGTACTCGGTCACGGATCGGTTCCCTTGGAAGAGACTTTGCCATTTGTCTATGAGACGTTGGCGATATGAGGCAGGAAGGTACTTCTCCCTCAATTTCATTTTCATGTCATCCCAAGTGCCGATCGATGGTTGACGTCGCTAATTTAGCAGGCTCTCCACATTGGTCCAATAAGTTTGGGCCTACCCATGCAGCTTCATCTTCGCGTATCAAACTCTCCGGTGGTCCATCATCTCAAACCACTCCAAGTACCGGTCCATGCCGACCTCACAATCTAAATAGACCTTCGGGTCCAAGGACCCGCTAAAAAGGGGAGGGTCCGCACGCACGCTCCAAAGAACGCGGTCGTCATCATCGTCATCACGATTCCATAGTTGGTTACGACGATCATATCTCCCTTGCTCATTATCAGATGCATAGTCAGCCACCTCATGCACCTGTTGCCTCCCAACATCCAATGCCTGAGCTCTTGGCGCAGCAGGTTGCTGAGCCGGCTCCTGTTGACCATTGGTCGACGTGGGTTGCGCCGCCGCTAGGGCCCTCTCAAGGATGATAATCCTCCCTACAAGACCCTGGATGGACTAGTTTGAAGCTTCGGCCCGATCCTCGAGGGCTTTCATCCTCCCTTCTACATGTGTTCCTACGCCATCTAGACACGTACTAAGGCCATCCATATGCGTATCGAGACGATCCATGAGGGCTCGGAACATCTCGGCCGTTGAGGGCTCGTCGGAGCTACGGGCTCGGGAATCCGCCATAGGTGGTGGTGGCGAGTATTGGGTACCTCAACGGGTGGGCATGCAAAGACACACGAACTCGGAGACACAGACTAATGCAAACACCGACTAATGCACCTAGACCTAAACCAATATCCGGTACGTGGCGGAGTTAATCGATCTGAAGATCACTTGCGCAAGTGTGCGGTCTTCCCGATAGTCGTAGCCTAACGTTCGGACAACACCTTTTTAAATACCAGATTATCGGGATGAAATGCAATTTTAAAACATTTATTTTTATAATAATTATGATTCTAGACATGACTTAGACCATGCAAGACTTATGCCATGACTACCCTAGACTCGACTGGCTCTGATACCATACTAATGCGGGACGGACACGGGGACCGACTCGAAGTGATGCAGACCTTGGACTCTAAATGCGGGCATGACCAGCAACATACAACAATGGAGACACTTTGGCCCGACACTAAGTGTTCCTGTGGGCTATACGTCGCTAACAGAAACATAAGCTCACTCGTCGTCCCAAGCGAGGGGAAACGTGGATCCGCGTGGTTGAGAAACCGGCAGAGTCAAGGGTGGTCGACTCACTTCCGTGCTCAGATCGAGCCATGGGACGGGTCACTCTCTCGCTCACAGCGGTGACATGGACTCACGGGCTAGGTTCCTATCGCACTCAGCAGCGGCACACGACCATATACTAGCTAAGCAAGTAAATGCCAAGAAGTCGAGATCGTTACCTCCACGCTCCCGGCGTGGGGAAGACAACCCCGGCCAATCCTGTACTCCCGGTTAAACAAATACACTATGGTACAAAGATTTGATCCACTCCACGCAGGGAGGTAATAGGTCAAATGTGGGGCCCGGGAGTAGCGGGAATTGGGTTGACGGGCAGCATCTTGATGTCATCCGATGGTGGCGAAACCCGCGTTTAGTGCTATCCGGGCGGCGCGATCTACGGGATCATGGGGCCCACGTGCTGCTCAGCCCTCCAGACCTGACGGGGTGGTCCCGCTATGGTGGAGACACCTGGAGGTGGGCCTCCCTGGACGGCGGCAGGGCTGGAACGCCGGTCGGAGGCCGGGCGGCTCCGATCACCACTTGTCGGAAGTGCTGTCCACGGATCTGCAACCTCTATCTTCTAGCGTGCGACCCGGCGAGATCGGTTACTGCGATCCGCACCGATGTCGGATCGGCACGAAACCAGTGCCGTTGGAACGCTGACTTGAAATCCTTCGACCCTATGGGACTCAAAAAAATTCACCGGACCCGTGCTCCTGATGGGCGATTTTAGAACCGGCATGTTCTCAGTTTCAGATCTGGCCAGGCAGAATTAAAGTTTCATGAGAGTTGGCGTTGACCGCAGGGTAGACCTCTAATTCAGACCACGGGCTCTTCATGAAGGTTGTAGAGAGGAGAGAGAGGAAAACGGAAATAATTCTTATGACCGATTTGGTGGAGGTTTGGATGTAGAAAGCTATTTTATACTGGTGGGTGGTCGGATCTGGACAGAGACAGATAGAACTAAGTGGGATCTGAAAATGATTATTATAAAATAGGTGAGCTGCTTCAGAAATTCCACGAAAATTCGTGGATGGAGGGGGTGTTGGATAGAACCTCCAGAAAAATTGGGGTCTCATGTAAAAATCAAGAAGAGGTCCGAAGAGGGGAAACTCAGAGCTACTATGAATCTGGACTGAAAGCTGGCAGATCTGGGTGGATAGGAAGAACGAAAATGGAAATTTGCAAAATGGAAGCTAGAAGCCCAACCAAATTTTCTGGGACGTGGTGAAGACCCCTGGAACTCACTCTAAAAGTTTGGGCTCCAGATGAACTCGTGGCTGAGAGTTGAAAATCCGAGAATGGCCTGTTGTCACTCCATTGGCAGAATACCGACGAAGGCGGTGGCGGTGCAACGGCGGCAACGACGAACTCCACACCAGATAGATGAGGCTTCCCACCTCAGAACACAGCCTTCCCAGCTGCAAGAAGAAGAGAGGAGAGAGAGAGAGGGGCGGCCCTTTCCTTTGGAACAAATTCCTTGATTTTCTTTGCATTAATTGTAACAAAATGGGAATTACAAGCCTTTTATGTGAAATGCAAAATGACACAAACTAACCTTAGATCTAGGGTTGGGGAGGGTAAAAGAGGGAGTCCATATTTTTATTCTCCCATGTGATTTGGAACTAAATAAAATAAACTAAAATTCCTAATATAATATAGTAAAGGAGGGGCGCCCCCTTGACCTTCATGCCCCCTTCTTGGACTATTTTAAACACTTGTGCCCCCCTTGGTCCACTCTTCTAGAAGCCCACTATTGGATGGTTGACAGATCCCACATGGGCCCTAGAGATGAGGTGGATCAATGAGGAAGATGTAGGGGGGCCCGCAGGACTCGAGTGGTCCCAAATTACATATAAACCCCTCTTACAATCCGAATTACAATCCGAATAAAACACACAATACACACAAACAAAGTCCCAATAAACTATAAATATCGAGACTCAAGGGGGAGTCTCCAAGTTGTCTCCGAGCCAGATGAAAGCCGCTGTAGCCCGGGTGGTGCACCGCGTACGGTACCGACGGCTCGCCGGTTCGTGCTTCTCGCTTGCTCTGGTGTCCGCACCATCGTGGGTTGCCCCTCAGGGTTGGGAACCTCTAGAGTTTTCAGCTGTTCGATTGTCTGACAGTCCACATCTGTTGTAGCAACCCGAAAATCTAAAAAGAGAATAAATGATAATGATTATATAATATTAGTCATATAACAATTATGGAAGATAAAATTTTGATATAAGTAAAATATAAATAGTTAAATTAGATAATGGGTATTAATATTAAATGGGTGGGCTTTGAAACCCACTACAAATAAATCCTCAAAAAGGTAAAAGCCCAACTCACAAACCTTAAAAAGGCCATTCCCTATATTAAAAAAACTAATGGGCTTTAAAAAAACCCAAAGGCTTTTTGGCCTCAAGAGGGTTACGTCTAACACATGTAATTGGCTTCTCATAATTAAGGCCACACCCTTATCACGTTCAAAGAAGTGCACATGCATTAGGGTTTTGATCAAATAGGGAAAATGGCCAGCGTTAGGGAAAGGATTTGATCAAATGGGGAAGATGGAGTTTTAATCGAACTAAAACCCTTGGTAGGATTCGTAAATCCCAAATTCCTATAAATATAACTCCTGCGATAGGTAGAGCACATTGTTGTTGCTGCTGTTTATGAGTTGCTTGCATGAAGAGGATGTCGTGATCATCTTCCTCTACTTTCCAGCCATCTTCTTCCTCATCTCCCCATTCGTGATAGTCTTCCGCGTGTGAAAAAGGAACGTGACTGCATCCTCTTATTCCTTCCTCTTCCTGTTTGAGTGGGCAGTCGATGTTGCTGCTGCCGTTGCTGCACGAAGAAGCAAACAGCTTCTTCTTCTGTTCTTCTTCTTCTTCTTCCTGCTACTTCTTGTCTTTCTCCGTTACAGCGTCGTAAGGTAGGCAATCTCCCAAGCCAAACTGTAAAGAAATTATGCTAGATGATAGTGCATGCTTGAAATCCCTGTTCCCATCTCTATATTATGTCTCCATGATCCCTATTTCTTAAATTTTACGTAGAGGATTAGCTTTCTGTTTCATATACAAATAGCGACCAGGGCAATAGCCGCTAATTAATGAACGTCCATGAAAAAGGACGCTAAATCATGAATTGGCGTCAGTCTTCTGGGAGCTATTTAATGAGCGACCATCACCTAGACGCTATTTCTTTCACCATATTTAATAAATAACGCATGCTAAAAATTTAATAATAGTGGAACCTGATTATAATATTTCTACATGAGTACGTTCTTGGAGTCCTCAAAATTTTCTCCACCTTTACATATATTTAGTTTGTTGAAATTCCTCATAAACGTCAATATGCTACTGTTCATGCTAATCTTAGGAAATGAACAGTAACTTGTTTCTATAAACATTCTTGGCTGATGAATATTGATTTGTAAACCAAAAAGAATTGGCGAGCGTGTAAGCGGACGCAACTTATAAAATAGTGCCTCTGTAAGTAGACGTTGATTCCTGATAAATTGTTAAAATTTGAAATAACCTAGAAAATCATCAATTAACGTCCATGACATGGACGCTATTTAAAGATATGGTGCCTTCTTGAAAGGACACAAATTTATTGTAATATTATTAAAACTCAGTGAATTATTGATTTGGCAAGTTTATAAACAGATGCTAATTTATGATATAGCGCCTGTCTGAATTGATGCGATTTCTTGCCCTCATAGTTATACCGGGTTTTGATCCATATCGCGGGTCTTATGGCACTTCTGTCTCAAGTCCAAGATGGAGTTCCTATTTCACGCTATTTCACGTTACATCTCAATTCTTCGAGATTGAAAGACCCTCCGTCAGATATTCCTTCCGTCGGATTAGAATTTCTCTCTCTAAGGCCTCCGTAAGACTTCGCTAGCCTTGGATTCCCTCAAGACAGTCAAACGGGTTGTACCCTCAAAACCCTGCAAGCTCTAATTGTCATGTCACTCTGAAGAAATATGATGCCCTAGCCATCACAGAGCGTTGTTTGTGGTGTTCTGTGAGAGTCTGTCACTGACTGAAATTGGCAGCCAGTGTAGTGGGCGCCATATTGAATTAGCGGCCACTATAGGTGACGCTATTTCCTCGTGCTTGTTTTGTTCACAGAATTGGCGACCACTACAGTGGACGCGGCTTCTGTAATTGACGGTGGCCTGAGTGGACGCCATTTATCCCAGATTTCATGTATGTCTTGGTTTTATGTGAGATTTTATCGCCCTGGCATTTGTCCAAAAATTTTTCCTTGGAATCTCTATTCCATAAATCTACCTTAATGTTCCTACATGACTCGATTCTTGGAAATCCTTTGGCCATTAACTGATGTAGAATTGGTCTAGAATTTAAAAGGGGCAATGGGTCCAAAAACTTGATACTCAATCTTAGAATAAAAAAGTGACGGGGTCTAGATCTGATCCCATAGACGAGGCAAAGTTGAAACGTGTGCCGGTATCATGATTGATCGGGTGTGGCATTGCAGCAATGAAAAGTAAGATTGATCTATGACACTTCCACAAATGATTGACATGTTCATGATCCGAATGTTTGAACTCATATATATACATATGGCCAATCTTACAAATGATAGTCTCATGATATGCTCTTGTGAAAGCGAGCACCTTATTGAAATACTTGTCATTGTCTCATCATGATTGTTCTCGAATTTATTTCCTAAGTATTGTCCTGTTTATTGCCTTTATAGTTCTTGAAATTATCTCCGAATTATTGATCTATCTCATACCATTATAGCTTATGATTATTGTACGTACCTTGCATGATCTGCATATTCTTGTTAAATTATTAATTACTTAAAGCTAGCTTGGAGCACGAGATATAAGACCTACTGAGCATTCGCTCACCTAGTGTTTTTCTATATTTTTCAGGTAATAATGTGAACGAGTGTAACCAAGATGGGCAAGGGCAAGTGTGAAGAGAACTCCAGCCACTTAGATGATCCCTCCAACTCTTATGTCAAGTTTAGTTCACCAAGAGTCCATTGTAATTTTCTTTTATTGAGTCTATCAGCTGAATCAAAAGTTGTAATAAACATATATTTGAAATTTCAATGAAATTATGTTTTATCCAAATTTTTATCGTGCCTTTGTAATTTGCTTTGATTGCCATGACTGTTTCGCTGCCACGTTCCGAGCATTATTTCGCTGCTATCGATTCAGGGCATGACAGAAGTGGTATCAGAGCCTAGGTTTTTCTAAACCTCTAGGTCATTGAGTTTAAGTGATAGGTTGTGTTGTCCTTGTCAATTACCCTATAGGAATCACATGAGATTTGGGTAGAGCCATGGGCTAACCAATAGAAAAAATGTTTCATCCACGTTGAATTAATGTCAAAATATGAATAATGTCACGCCCCGAGAGCGGAAGATACCCGGAGACGCGTGACGAGTTTATATCAATCATGTCAATCAGAGTATTAGTGTATTCGACACCAAAATCAGAGATGCGCAAAAGTAAAGATAACCCAATCCTTTATTCCTTCATAAGAATATGTCTATTACAAACCTTTGAAGTACTAACTAAAATAAAGGAAAAATACAAGGTTGACCCAAGAAAGTATGAAAAAGACTAGATAACACGGAAGAAGCTCTATCTCTTTCACTCTTGATTTTCCCCATCTGTTTGAGTTCCCTCTTCGTCGGACTTACCTGAAAAGTAGGGAAACACTAAGTGAGCGACGCTCAGTAGGAAATTATATCTCAAGAACTAGCAATGGGTTTAAGTAATTACATCTTTCATGAATGCACTATAGCTATGCATGCTCGTAATAAACGACAAGATAGAGAGAGAGTGTATAGCAATAAGACGGCAAAAAGAACTAGTCATGAACTTTCAAGAACTTATATCGAAAGATATCAAGATATTTAAGCAAGTAGACTCATCATGTCATGTTGGAATTTGGCTATCACGTTTCAAGCATGCAAGTATGCAATTGCCCTTTTTCGGGTCACGCAAGTCATGTAATATCAAGTCAAGTACAAGTACAAGATTTGTGGAATGTTCAATCAAGCTAGTCATGCACTTCGGTATAATGCCAATACCGTGATCAATCAACTCCCATGGGCACCAGTACTTTCGGGTGCTCTTCCCAGGACCAGATCGGGCCCTATATGCGCAGGCATTAATCATGTATTTTAACATCCACTTTTGTGTATAGCCAATATGGAATTTCAAGAATAAAGCTTGTAGACATGTAGGGTAAACTAGAGTAGAGTCCAAAAATATGACACTTGTCATAGAATGGCGATAATAACGGTACAATCATGATTATCGATAAAACTAGGTGGAATTGGTTCCCTAACTTGGGTACCATGACAAGCAAGTATGGACATTCTTTATATAGAATTGAGGTCCACATGAACAGCACATCAATGTCAAGACGTCCTCATTCTTACTATAGAATTGAGGTCCACAAGAACATCATGTTGAATATAGAATTGGGGTCTATAAGAACAGCATAACAATGTTGATATAGAATTGGGGTTTACAAGAACAGCATCAAATGGCATGATAACCTCATCCCATTAAGAGGATTCTCATGATACACACTTTGCATAACATGAGGGTCGGTATACCATGTTTCTTCAGAGTAACATGGCAAAACAGTGTAATGGGTTTTTATGGTACAACCAGCTCAGTCGGCCTTGAGGGAATCCAAGGCTGCGAGGAGACTTACGGAGGTCTCTATGACTAACTCGCTAGTCCAAAGGAGCGGAATGTCCAATGGAGAGCTTGTATGTCAATGAGAATTGAGGGTAGTGCGATAAAACATCATAAAACATGGGACGATATTCACGGACTGGAATATAGTGCCGGTATATATATATAAAGCTCTCGGTTAACAGTAATCAGTGAAACAGTAATGCAGAAAAATAGCGACTTTGGTAAAGCCGTTTTTCATGAAATTAACGCCTTAATCAGGGGCATTTATATTACATTTCACGACGTACATAGAAGTCGTCCTTTCAATATTTCTAATTTACAGAATATTAATAATCTGGAATTTTTAATAGAAACGCGCCCTGGACAAGGGCGTGTCTCTTCAATATGCGCCCTGGTCTAGGGCGTCAGTTAAACATGAGACGACTTGGACAAGGTCGTGAATTCAGGAATTTACCAATTTTTCAGATAATAAAATTTCAAGAAACAGGGTACATGATCGTGGCAGGAAAAATAGCAGGATTACAAGAGATTGATCATGCATTAACTTAGAATCATGTTTGAATAGATATATAATTTTAAACAAGGGATTTATTAATTAAGAGAAATTGACGTCCGTGTGAAGGGCGTCAAATATGGAGTTGACGACCTAATCATGGTCGTTTCTTTTAAATTAGCGCCCTTGACAGGGACACTTCCTTCAAAAACTTTACAGAAACGCAAAAAAACTATATGCATGTATTAACGGATGATGTTATAATCATTATTAGGCTAGTTTGGGACTACAGTCCTTGAGAAAACCTACCTTTAAGAAGATTTTGACCGACGAACGGAGGAAGGTTCAATAATAACGATGCTCTGATCTTCCGGAAGCAGAGGAAGATGATAAGGAAAACTCCTCCGATACTTCGGTAGTTTGAAGAAGATGTAGACGATGATGAAGACCCTTCGTTCTTCAGCACGTCAACCTACAGAACACATGAAGAATATTAGCATCCTTCATGACTAAGAATTATGGACAGAGGAAGAAAATGGTACGAAGAACCACCTATTCTTCACGCAGCAGCAACAACTTTAGGGTTTGATCGGACATGGTTATTTATAGGATTTTGGGTATCCTAATAGAGTTAGAATTTGATTAAGGGTAGTATTCCCTTGATAGAGTCCTTACTATATCCTACCCTCGACGTAGTTATCCATAACTTACCCTGGATAGACTCCTGGGTCGAACGAAACTCGAACTGAATTAACATCTTAAGCGAGGGCGTCGAATTTAAATTGACACCTTGTCTAGCGTCGTTACTTATGTAAAACGCGCCCAGGTAGAGGGCGTTTCATTTCCTTTTTCCTAGATTTTATCTTTCGGCGTTTGAAATTTGACGCCCTATGGCCTAGGCGTCCTTTTTAAATTAACGCCTTAGACAGAGGCGTTTCCTTTTGAATCAGCGCCTTTATAAAAGGCGTTATTTTTTTTCCTTTGATTAATGATTTACTTATTTAGGCTCTTTGTCATCTATTTACTTATCTTTTATTTTTAATTTGATTTATTTAAAAATCTTATTTTTATCAGGGTAGCTACACCCTCCCCTACTTAAGAGAATTTGGTCCCCAAATTCAATAGTATATATTAGTGGAGAGTGTAGAGTATATACCTTAAAACAATTCTGGAAATCGCTTCCTCATGGATTCCTCGGTCTCCCATGTAACTTCATGTTCGGAGTTCTTATTCCATTGTACCTTAAGCATGGGAATAGCCTTATGCCTTAGGGTACGTACTTCACGATCTAGTATCTTCATAGGCTTCTGCTCATATGTGAGATCCTTCTGGATCACTAGGTCTCCATGATCAATAATATGTGATGGATCGTGTACATACTTCTTCAACATAGATATGTGGAATACATTATGTACATCGGACAGTTGAGGAGGCAATGCGATGCGATAAGCAACCTCGCCAACTCGTTCCAGTATCTCGAAGGGTCCGATGAATCTTGGTGTAAGCTTGCCTTTAACACCAAATCTCCGTATGCCACGTCCAGGCGATATCTTGAGAAATACATGATCTCCAATTTGGAATTCAAGATCTCTCCTTCTTGTATCGACATAAGCCTTTTGCCTAGACTGAGCAACTTGCAGTCTTTCTCTAATCATTTGTATCCTTTCAGTGGTAACCCTTACCATGTCTGGACCTAGCAGTTGCTTCTCTCCAACTTCATCCCAGCATAAGGGTGATCGGCAACTCCTTCCGTATAAAGCTTCGAAAGGTGCCATTTGTATACTTGCCTGGTAGCTATTATTGTATGCAAATTCCACCAACGGCAAGTGATCATGCCAGCTTCCATCGAAATCAATGATGCAAGCTCTGAGCATATCTTCAACCACCTGATTTGTTCTCTCGGTCTGACCATCCGTTTGAGGATGAAAAGCTGTACTAAAGTTAAGCCTTGTTCCCAACGAATGTTGTAATCCCTTCCAAAAATGAGAAGTAAAATGGGGATCTCTGTCAGACACGATTGAAACAGGAATACCATGTAATCTGACTATTTCCTTGATGTATAATGCAGCCAAAACATCAACTGTCCATCGGCTCTTTATTGGCAAGAAATGCACCGATTTAGTCAATCGGTCAATGATAACCCATATTCCATCATGTCCTCCTTTTGATTTAGATAAACCCATAATGAAATCCATGCTAATAGTCTCCCACTTCCATTTGGGAATATCTAGAGGATGTAATTTTCCAGCAGGCTTTTGGTGTTCCGCCTTGACCTGTTGGCACGTGAGACAGCGCGACACGTAGTTCGCTATTTCCCTTTTCATGTTGGGCCACCAGAAATTCCTCTTCACATCTTGGTACATTTTGGTAGATCCAGGATGAATCGTGTACCTTGATCTATGAGCTTCATCTAATATCTTCTTCTTTAACTCGGGACAATCCGGTATGCAAGTTCTATTCCTGAACATTAATCTTCCTTCACAAGTTATTTGGAAATCAGATTGTCCTTCCAGTTTGCCCTTGATTTCCACTAATATTGGGTCATTATCCTGAAGTGCTTGTATTTCAGTTAATAGGTCTGGCTGAATGCTTATATGAGATAATGTGACACATTGAAAGTCTGTGTCCACGCTTATATTGAATTCAGAGAATTGCTCCAGCAACTTCCATTCTTGAATCATATAATTGGCTAACAGTGCTCTTGGCTTTCGACTAAGGGCATCTGCTACATGATTACCCTTTTCGGGATGATATTGTATATTGAAGTCGAAGTCCTTGAGATATTCTAGCCAACGTCTTTACCTCATATTTAGTTCTTTTTGCGAAAAGAGATACTTGAGACTCTTGTGGTCAGAGTATACAGTAAACTGTACTCCATAAAGATAATGTCTCCATATTTTGAGTGCAAATACTACCGCGGCTAATTCTAAGTCATGGACGGGGTAGTTCTCTTCATGCTTCTTTAATTGACGAGAAGAGTAAGCTATAACCTTTCCTTGTTGCATTAGAACACATCCGAGGCCAATGCCAGAAGCATCAGTGTATACCTCGAATTTCTCTCCTTCCATCGGTAATGCTAAGACAGGAGTTGCAGTAAGATGATCCTTGAGAGTTTGGAAGCTTCTTTCACATTCCTCACTCCATTCGTAACGGATCCCCTTGCGAGTTAACCTCATAAGTGGTACGGCGATCTTAGAAAAGTCTTTGATGAATCGCCTGTAATAGCCGGCAAGACCTAAGAAGCTTCGGATCTCGCTAGCATTGGTCGGTCTTTCCCAATTCTTCACAGCTTCAACTTTTGATGGATCTACTGATAAGCCATCCTTTGATATAACATGCCAGAGAAAAGTTACTTCCTCAAGCCAGAATTCACACTTGCTGAGTTTTGCGTATAATTGGTTTGCCCTTAATATTTGTAATGCAATCCTTAAATGCTCCTCATGCTCTTCCTTGGTCTCGGAATAAATCAATATATCATCGATAAAGACCACCACGAATTGATCCAAATAAGGCCTGAATATACTATTCATTAACTGTATAAAGGCAGCAGGGGCATTCGTTAGTCCGAAAGGCATAACAACAAACTCATAATGGCCATACCTGCTTCTGAATGCAGTCTTATGAATGTCCTCATCCTTGATTCTTAACTGATGATATCCCGACCTAAGATCAATTTTGGAAAAGCACTTGGATCCTGAAATTTGATCAAACAACTCATCGATTCTCGGCAGTGGATACTTGTTCTTGATAGTGAGATGATTCAACTGTCGATAGTCGATGCATAACCTCATGGATCCATCTTTTTTCTTTACAAATAGTACAGGTGCTCCCCGCGGGGAAGTACTCGGTCTAATGAATCCTTTCTTAATGAGTTCCATCAATTGCTCCTTTAACTCCTTGAGTTCGACAGGGGACATTCTATACGGTGCCTTAGAAACTGGACCCGCACCAGGAACTAAATCGATGGTGAAGGCCACATCTCTTTGCGGGGGTAATCCAGGCAATTCCTCCGGAAACACATCCGAAAATTCTTGCACAACTGGGATATCCTCTATCTTAGTTTCCTGAGCCTCCTTAATCGTGACAAATGCAAGGAAAGATACACATCCTTTCCTTATTAGCTTGCTAGCTCGGAGAGCCGAAATAAGAGGTGACTCGCTCCGACTCTTAGGGCTAGAATAGACTAGTTCTGGAAAGTCCTTGAAAGTAACCTTGCTATTGCGGCAATCGACTGTTGCCTGGTATTTGGATAACCAATCCGCTCCTAATATGACATCATACTCCTTTATATCTAAACATATGAGATCGATAGGAAGATTTCTCCCCCTCACTAAGACTTCACAGTTTTGATAATGGTGAGTAATATCGGTTTCGTTTCCGAGCGGAGTAGATAAAATTATTTTCATCCATTCCGGTTCCATACGTAGTGGGTTAGCAAACTTCCTGGAAATAAAAGAATGTGATGCACCCGTATCAAATAAGACATGTGCATACTTGGAACAAACTCTCAATGTACCTTCTACTAGTCCGCCCTCTTCTTCTTGTTCGGTCTCCTTAACTACGTGAAGACGAGCATTCTTGGTTACTGGGCGCTTCTCGTCACCGGTTTGATCATTAAGTAATGGGCAATCGGGAATCTGATGCTCACGGCTCCCACAACGGAGACATGCTCCTAGTTTCCTCCAGCACTCTTCGGCTTTATGACCAGCCTTGTCACAATGCTTGCATATTATAGTCGAAGGTGTAGTAGTGATAGAGAAGGACTTGGTCTTCTTAAATTTTTGGTCTTGAGAAGAAGTACCTCCAGTGCTAGGCCTCTTCTTGAAGTTGGGTTTAAAGGAACCAGAACTTGTAACTTGTTCCTTCTTATCCTTCCCACGGATTCTATCTGATAGCTCCGTGGCATCTTCTAACAATTGAGCTCGGCGTACTATCTCTGAGTAGACCTGAATATCCATCGGCGCCAGCTGGGTAATATATTGGGGCCTGAGCCCATTAAGGAACCTCCTAGCTTTCATCTTCTCGGTGCTAACTAAGTGCTTAGCATACCGAGACAATCTAGAGAATTGTGCCTCGTACTCCACCACCGATAATGACCGTTGCTTGAGTGCGGCAAATTCGGTAGCTTTCTTTTCTTGGACTCGGTCCGAAAAATATTTAGCGTTGAAATGATCAACGAATTCTTCCCAAGTAACTTGATCTTGATTTAAAGTAGCTTCTATTGATTCCCACCAGCATCGGGCATCCCTTTCTAACTGAAAGGTAGCTAATAAGACTTTATCTTGATCCGTGCACTGCATAACCCGGAATATACGCTCCGTTTCCCTGATCCAGTGCTCTGCGTTATCCGGATCCGTAGAACCCATGAATTTGGGAGGGTTCATGTTCTTGAAGACTTGATGGAGACTTCCGGCTCGTTGTGCACCTCCCTGTGCTACTTGTTGCAGCACTTGAGTCATGCCATGAAGTGTACGCTGCATGTTACGCCACTGAGCACGTTCGGCAGCCATCGTCCTACAATTACAATAACTAGATTAATACATGATTTCATTTAGAATCTAGCATTTTTATGTTAACATTAACCCTTGGTTCTACCCAATCTCACCAGTTAAGGGTTAAACCTATCCTTGGACTTGGGTTTTCCTGGGAATTGAATACCCTAGGCTCTGATACCACAAAAACTGTCACGCCCCGAGAGCGGAAGATACCCGGAGACGCGTGACGAGTTTATATCAATCATGTCAATCTGAGTATTAGTGTATTCGACACCAAAATCAGAGATGCGCAAAAGTAAAGATAACCCAATCCTTTATTCCTTCATAAGAATATGTCTATTACAAACCTTTGAAGTACTAACTAAAATAAAGGAAAAATACAAGGTTGACCCAAGAAAATATGAAAAAGACTAGATAACAGGGAAGAAGCTCTATCTCTTTCACTCTTGATTTTCCCCATTTGTTTGAGTTCCCTCTTCGTCGGACTTACCTGAAAAGTAGGGAAACACTAAGTGAGCAACGCTCAGTAGGAAATTATATCTCAAGAACTAGCAATGGGTTTAAGTAATTACATCTTTCATGAATGCAATATAGCTATGCATGCTCGTAATAAACGACAAGATAGAGAGAGTGTGTATAGCAATAAGACGGTAAAAAGAACTAGTCATGAACTTTCAAGAACTTATATCGAAAGATATCAAGATATTTAAGCAAGTAGACTCATCATGTCATGTTGGAATTTGGCTATCACGTTTCAAGCACGCAAGTATGCAATTGCCCTTTTTCGGGTCACGCAAGTCATGTAATATCAAGTCAAGTACAAGTACAAGATTTGTGGAATGTTCAATCAAGCTAGTCATGCACTTCGGTATAATGCAAATACCGTGATCAATCAACTCCCATGGGCACAAGTACTTTCGGGTGCTCTTCCCAGGACCAGATCGGGCCCTATATGCGCAGGCATTAATCATGTATTTTAACATCCACTTTTGTGTATAGCCAATATGGAATTTCAAGAATAAAGCTTGTAGACATGTAGGGTAAACTAGAGTAGAGTCCAAAAATATGACACTTGTCATAGAATTGCGATAATAACGGTACAATCATGATTATCGATAAAACTAGGTGGAATTGGTTCCCTACCTTGGGTACCATGACAAGCAAGTATGGACATTCTTTATATAGAATTGAGGTCCACATGAACAGCACATCAATGTCAAGACGTCCTCATTCTTACTATAGAATTGAGGTCCACAAGAACATCATGTTGAATATAGAATTGGGGTCTATAAGAACAGCATAATAATGTTGATATAGAATTGGGGCTTACAAGAATAGCATCAAATGGCATGATAACCTCATCCCATTAAGAGGATTCTTATGATACACACTTTGCATAACATGAGGGCCGGTATACCATGTTTCTTCAGAGTAACATGGCAAAACAGTGTAATGGGTTTTTATGGTACAACCAGCTCAGTCGGCCTTGAGGGAATCCAATGCTGCGAGGAGACTTACGGAGGTCTCTATGACTAACTCGCTAGTCCAAAGGAACGGAATGTCCAATGGAGAGCTTGTATGTCAATGAGAATTGAGGGTAGTGCGATAAAACATCATGAAACATGGGACTATATTCACGGACTGGAATATAGTGCCGATATATATATATATATATATAAAGCTCTCGGTTAACAGTAATCAGTGAAAAAGTAATGCAGAAAAATAGCGACTTTGGTAAAGCCGTTTTTCATGAAATTAACGCCTTAATCAGGGGCGTTTATATTACATTTGATGACGTACATAGAAGTCGTCCTTTCAATATTTCTAATTTACAGAATATTAATAATCTGCAATTTTTAACAGAAACGCGCCTTGGACAGGGGCGTGTCTCTTCAATATGCGCCCTGGTCTAGGGCGTCAGTTAAACATGAGACGACTTGGACAAGGTCGTGAATTCAGGAATTTACTAATTTTTCAGATAATAAAATTCCAGGAAACAGGGTACATGATCGTGGCAGGAAAAATAGCAGGATTATAAGAGATTGATCATGTATTAACTTAGAATCATGTTTGAATAGATATATAATTTTAAACATGGCATTTATTAATTAAGAGAAATTGACGTCCGTGTGAAGGGCGTCAAATATGGAGTTGACGACCTAATCATGGTCGTTTCTTTTAAATTAGCGCCCTTGACAGGGACACTTCCTTCAAAAACTTTGCAAAAACGCAAAAAAACTATATGCATGTATTAACGGATGATGTTATAATCATTATTAGGCTAGTTTGGGGCTACAGTCCTTGAGAAAACCTACCTTTAAGAAGATTTTGACCGACGAACGGAGGAAGGTTCAATAATAACGATGCTCTGATCTTCCGGAAGCAGAGGAAGATGATAAGGAAAACTCCTCCGATACTTCGGTAGTTTGAAGAAGATGTAGACGATGATAAAGACCCTTCGTTCTTCAGCACGTCAACCTACAGAACACATGAAGAATATTAGCATCCTTCATGACTAAGAATTATGGACAGAGGAAGAAAACGGTACGAAGAACCACCTGTTCTTCACGCAGTAGCAACAGCTTTAGGGTTTGATCGGACAGGGTTATTTATAGGATTTTGGGTATCCTAATAGAGTTAGAATTTGATTAAGGGTAGTATTCCCTTGATAGAGTCCTTACTATATCCTACCCTCGACGTAGTTATCCATAACTTTCCCTGGATAGACTCCTGGGTTGAACGAAACTCGAACTGAATTAACGTCTTAAGCGAGGGCGTCGAATTTAAATTGACGCCTTGTCTAGCGTCGTTACTTATGTAAAACGCGCCCAGGTAGAGGGCGTTTCATTTCCTTTTTCCTAGATTTTATCTTTCATCGTTTGAAATTTGACGCCCTATGGCCTAGGCGTCCTTTTTAAATTAACGCCTTAGACAGAGGCGTTTCCTTTTGAATCAGCGCCTTTATAAAAGGCGTTATTTTTTTTCCTTTGATTAATGATTTACTTATTTAGGCTCTTTGTCATCTATTTACTTATCTTTTATTTTTAATTTGATTTATTTAAAAATCTTATTTTTATCAGGGTCGTTACAAATAATCATTATTTAAAAACATTATTTTGGAAGCTAAGATGGCTGCCGAGCGAGCCCAATGGAGAGAGATGCAGCGTACTGTCCAAGATTTGACTTAGGCATTGCAACAAGTAGCACAAGGCGAAGCTCCTCATGCAGATTTGTATCGGAGCTTCCAAGCGATGAATCCCCCGAAGTTTAGCGGGTCTACTGACCTGGATGAGGCCAAGAATTTGGTTCGAGAGGTAGAAAGGACCTTCAGGGTTACGCAATGTACCAACCAAGAGAAAGTGTTATTAGGAACCTACCAATTAGAAAGAGATGTCGGAGCATGGTGGGAATCGGTAGAAGCAATTTTGCCCGACAATCAAGTAACATGGAACGAGTTCTTGGAACACTTTAATGAGAGCTATTTTTCGGAGAGAATCCGAGAAAAGAAGGCTATGGAGTTTGCATCACTAAGCAACGTAGTTTATCAGTAGCGGACTATGAAGCACAGTTTTCTAGACTAGCCCATTACACACCCCACTTAGTTGGCACGGAAAGGATGAGAGCCAAGAGATTCATGAATGGTTTAAAAGTGGAGTTTATTCCTTCGTTGGCTCCGTTAGAAATTCAGACATATGTGGAGATGGTAAAAAAGGCACAACTATTAGAAGATGCGATGGATATGGCAGAATGGATTAAAGGAAAGATTGCCAAGAAAGGGTTAGCAAATGGATCCAAGAGTGGGGAACCCGTGAATGAAAAGAAGAGGTCAAATGGGGGTAATGGTTCCTGGAAGGACAAGAAGCTCAGGAATGAGGATCAACAGGATGTCCCGGCCAAGGAAAAGTGTGAACATTGCAATAAAGGAGGACACCAACCAGAAGAGTGTTGGTATAAACCCGGGAGATGCATCCGTTGCGGGAGTGAAGACCATAGAATCGCCCATTGTCCTCTTAAAAAGGAGCAAGCATCGCGAGATGAGCAACAAGGTGGACCGAAGTGGAAAGGCATGCTTCAGGCATTGGAAGGTAACTCTAAACCTGCCTTATTCATAATTGCATGTTTGGATAGGGTGATTTTAGTACTTCGACATGCTATGGGAATGGATCTAGTTAGAATACATGTTGGAATATGGTGATTTTACCCCACTGTAATGGAAAGAAAGGCATGTGAATTTGGGGACCAAATTCTTTTAAGTGGGGGAGGGTGTAGCAACCCCAGAAATTTAAAAAGAGAATAAATGATCATGACTAAATAATATTAGTCATATAACAATTATGGAAGATAAAATTTTGATTTAAGTAAAGTATAAATAGTTAAATTAGATAATGGGTATTGATATTAAATGGGTGGGCTTTGAAAGCCACTACAAATAAATCCTCAAAAAGGTAAAAGCCAAACTCACAAACCTTTAAAAAGCCATTCCCTATATTAAAAGAACTAATGGGCTTTAAAGAAACCTAAAGGCTTTTTGGCCTCAAGAGGGTTACGTCTAACACATGTAATGGGTTTCTAATAAGGCCACACCCTTATCACATTCGAAGAAGTGCATGGGCATTAGAGTTTTGATCAAATAGGGAAAACGGTCGGTGTTAGGGAAAGGATTTGATCAAATGGGGAAGATGGAGTTTTAATCGAACTAAAACCCTTGGTAGGATTTGTAAAGCCGAAAATCCTATAAATATAACTCTTGCGATAGGCAGAGCACGTTGCTGTTGCTGCTGCTGTTCGTGAGTTGCTCGCGTGAGGATGACATCGTGATCATCTTCCTCTGCTTTTCAGTCATCTTCTTCCTCGTCTTTCCATTCGTGATCATCTTCCACGCGTGAAGAAGGAACGTGACTATGTCCTCTTCTTCCTTCCTCTTCCTATTCGCGTGGGCAATCGTTGTTGCTGCTGCCGTTGCTACACGAAGAAGCGAACAGCTTCTTCTTTTGTTCTTCTTCTTCCTGCTATTTCATGTGATTATCCGTTACGGCGTCGTAAGGTAGGCAATCTCCCAAGCCGAACTGTAAAGAAATTTTTATGCTAGATGATAGTGCATGCATGAAATCCCTGTTCCCATCCATATATTATGTCTCCATGATCCCTGTTTCTTAAGTTTTATGTAGAGGATTAGCTTTCTGTTTCATATATAAATAGCTACCAGGACAGTAGTCATTAATTAATGAACGTCCGTGAAGAAGGACGATGATTCATGAATTGGCGTCAGTCTTCTGGGCACTATTTAATGAGCGACCACCACCTAGAAGCTATTTCTTTCAGCATATTTAATAAATAACGCATGCTAAAAATTTAATAACTCTAGAAACGGATTGTAATATTTCTGCATGAGTACATTTATGGAGTCCTCATATTTTTCTCCACCTTTCCATATATTTAGTTTGTTGAAAGTCCTCATAAACATCAATATGCTACTTTTCATACTACTCTTAGGAAATGAACAATAACTTGTTTCTATAAATGTTCCTGGCTAATGCATATTGATTTGTAATCCAAAAAGAATTGGCGACCATGTAAGCGGACACAACTTATAAAATAGCGCCTTTGTAAGTAGACGTTGATTCCTGATAAATTGTTAAAAATTGAAATAACCTAGAAAATCATGAATTAACATCCATGTCATGGATGCTATTTAAGGATATGGCGCCTTCTTGAAAGGATGCCAATTTATTGTAATGTTATTAAAACTCAGTAAATTATTGATTTGGCGACTTTATAAACAAATGCTAATTTATGATATAGCGCCTATCTTAATTGACACGATTTCTTGCCCTCACAGTTTTATCAGGTTTTGACCCATATCGCGGGTCTTGTGGCACTATTGTCTCAAGCCCGAGATGGAGTCCCTGTTTCACGTTATTTCACGTTACACCTTAATTCTTGGAGATTGAAAGACCCTCCGCCGGATATTCCTTCCACTGGATTGGAATTTCTCTCTTTAAGACCTCCGTAAGACTTCGCTAGCCTTGGATTCCCTCAAGGCAACCAAGCGGGTTGTACCCACAAAACCCTGGAACCTCTGATTGTCATGTCGCTCTGAAGAAACATGACACCCTAGCCATTACGGAACGCTGTTTGTGTAGTTCCGTGAGAGTTTGTCACTGACTGGAATTGGCGACCAGTGCACTGGACGCCATACTGAATTAGCGACCACTATAGATGATGCTATTTCCGCATGCCTGTTTTGTTCACAGAATTGGTGACCACTACAGTGGACACAGATTCTATAATTGACGGCAGCCTGAGTGGATGCCATTTATCCCAGATTTCGTATATGTCTTGGTTTTATGTGAGATTTTATCACCCTGGCATTTGTCCAAAGTTCTGTCCTTGGAATATCTATTCCTTAATCCTACCTTAATGTTCCTACATGACTCGATTCTTGGAAATCCTTTGGCCATTAACTGACGTGGAATTGGTCTAGAATTTAAAAGGGGCTATGGGTCCAAAAACTTGATACTCAATGCTAGAACGAAGAAGTGACGGGGTCCGGATCTGATCCCATAGACGAGGCAATGTCTAAACGTGTCCCGGTATCATGATTGATCGGGTATGGCATTGCACCAATGAAAAGCGAGATTGATCTATGACACTTTCACAACTGATTGACATGTTCATGACCTGAATGTTTGAACTCATATATACATATGGCCAATCATACAAATGATAGTCTCATGATATGCTCTTGTGAAAGTGAGCACCTTATTGAAATACTTATCATTGTCTCATCATGATTGTTCTCGAATTTATTTCCTAAGTTGTCTTGTCTATTGCCTTTATAATTCTTGAAATTATATCCGAATTATTGATCTATCTCGTACCATTATAGCTCTTGATTATTGTACCATGCATGATCTGCATATTCATGTTAAATTGTTAATTACCTAAACCTAGCTTGGCGCATGAGATATAAGACCTACTGAGCATTCGCTCACTTAGTATTTTTTCATATTTTCCAGATAATAATGAGAACGAGTGTAACCAAGATGGGCAATGGCAAGAGTGAAGAGAACTCCGGCCACTTAGTTGATCCCTCCGAGTCTTATGCCAAGTTTAGTTAGTCAAGAGTCCATTGTAATTTTCTTTTATTGAGTCTATTAACTGAGTCAAAAGTTTTAATAAACTTATATTTGAAATTTCAATGAAATTATGTTTTTTCCAAATTTTTCTCGTGCCTTTGTAATTTACTTTGATTGCCATGACTGTTTCGCTGCCACGTTCCGAGTAGTCTTCCGCTGCTATCAATTCGTGGCGTGACATCTGTAAGGGATTTCGTGATCTTTGGAGGGATTTTCATGCATCCTAGCAAATCCTCGAGCTCTGGCACCTTCGGATCGGGGTAGATATCAAAGGAGATTGCTCTGAACAACCCTCCCGCTTCAGAAATTTGCGATACCTCCTGTTTAGCCGTATAACCCGGCAATGGCGAGGGGAACCAGTCACTAGCCTCTACCGCCTTTTTTCCTTTGCCTTGAGGTGGCCGGGGAGTCTACTTTGGCTTCTCCATGTAGAGTGATGCATCAAGCAGATGGCACTCAAACACCTCAAAAGGGTGTAAATCAGCAAATATTCTTTCTTCTTTTTCATCCCCAAGGTATTTGATACATTGGTGAAGAGTAGAAGGTACCACATGATTCTGATGTAGCCATGGTAATCCCAATAGCGCCTTGTATGAGGTGTCAGAGTTTGTAACATGAAACTTCACCTTGGTTGTGAAGTCTTCTATTGAGAGATCAAACTCCGCCATGCCCATGGGGACTTCAAATTTCTGGTTGAACCCGGTGATTCTCATATCACTGACCTTGATCAGGTGCACATTAAAATAGTGCTTCTGGTAGACCTGGTAGGGGAGTATGTTCACTACTGCCCCTGGGTCAACTAGAATCATGTTTATAGACTGCCCATTTAACTGCCCCTTCATATACAAGGGTCTATTATGGCTGGCGGAAGGTAGGAGCATGTCTTCCTCTGCAAAAGTGATAGCTGTGCCCGAACGCATCTCGACAAAGCAACTCTCAAAGCGTGCCGGGGTTTGCAGAGCCACAATTATAGCTTCTCTGGTGTCTTCATCTAGGGAAAGTATCTCCCAGACACTAAATCTTACTGGAATCCTCTTCAGCTACTTTAGTATTCTGATGCCGGCTCTGACATTGACCAACCTTATCTCTTCAGCTTTGCCTTGTCAGCTATCATTTGGTGCCGGAGGAGTCAGCCCACATGGTGGCTTATCTTCTTCTTCGGGTGTTGCTTGCCCTCGGTCCATCTGATCAGCTGGTTCCTTTATCTATATAGATTTAGCAATAGGAGCAATGCCAATATGGCTTTCATCTACCGAGGGTGGAGCGGTCGAGGATGGGGCTGGGGTTTTCTTAGCTTTTGAATCAGCTTGCTGGCACGGCTGCTTGCCCTTTTGTGAGTGCAGAAATTTGACGAATGAGAGAACCCCTTGGCCGCTTGTTTCTTCAAGGTAAAGGCCCGACGAAGGTGAGGTTTCTGCGCCTTTTATCTCAGGTTCGGGGATCAGGTACAGTTGTTCACCCCTAAACATGATATTGTGATTAGCTGGGGGAAGGCATCCCCACTTCCTCCCGGACTTGGTGGCATGGTCAGAGGTTGAAGCTTCGGTCTGACTTACTTCCGTTGGTGCGAAGCATGTCTCTTCATCCTCTTCTTCAGAGTTTTGGGCCATGTTGAATAAGGCCGACAGTGTATTGCAGGAGACAATGCTACCCCTTTTTTATTCCTCGGCTTTTTCTTTTTCTTCCTTTTCGTAGCTGACATCTGATCCAATGGAGGGTCTTTTTGGATGACTGGCTCTTCAGCGACAGCTTTAGCTTCTTGCGTTAGCTCGAGAGATACAAGGTGCTCCCAAGGGACATATTCTTTTAGTTGCACTGGCTGCATTTTGGGCTGTTCATATTCATCCAACCCATTTATAATTTTTTGTAGCTGCTCAACCGTTGGGTTGGTTTCTTTGCGTACCCGCAATGGGGTCTGCTTCTTTTTATTGTTGGTCCACCTTTTGATGACCATCTGAGGGGTTGTTTCATGCTGCACCGGCATTATAATGGGTGGAGTGGGCCGAGGCATAACGCCACGAATTTGGACTCTCGGAGCCGAGCGGGATGCCCGCCTTCTTCTTGCCTTTGTCGACACTATTTGCCAGTTCTCCTGATCCTTTGTAGGGGCCAAAATAAATGCCTCATATGTGTGCTTTGTGCAAGCTTAGGACACCTCTTCGGGCAACTGTTGGTATAAGAATACCATGTTGACTGCTGCCCCCAAAGCGGGCATTTCGTGAGGGCGTGGAGGATCAACCTTATATTCGCCCATTTGCAGTTCCCCCTTCTTGATCAGACTTTCAATGATATCTTTGAATACATAGCAGTCTTCAATGGGGTGCCCAAGCATCTGGTGATATGGGTAGAAGCGAGGATCATCTTTCCTTCTGGCATCGCCCGGCCTCTTCAACTCTGGAAGGGTGACCTTGTTATATCTGGTGGCCCATTCAAATAGGACCCGAGTCTTATCCTTAGGGAAGGAATATAACTTCTTCATCTTGACTCACAAGGAGGAGCCTTCTTGTCACTCATCTGGCTTGACAAGAGGAGGGTTAGCAACCCCATTATCCTTTTCATTTTGCTGCTCAAACACCTTGAAGTCAACTGTATGGACTTCCTTAGGCGTGAGACTTTTATCAGCTGGTCTAGCCTTCAGGATTGAGGGAGCAGGGGTGGAGGAGTAGCTAGAGAGGAAGGCCACAATTTCTACGACCATATTATTTAGTCAGTCGAAGGACCTGATTTCAATTCCAATCGTCCTCTCTAGGACTTCCCTCTTGAGATTCTGCTTGTAGATCTGTACTGCATCTTCTTGATGGGGTGGACACCGGCATCTCATGCTAAGGTTCCACCACCTTTTAATATATTTCAGGGCTGTTTCATCATTTCTCTGCCTGGATGCGTATAGCTCAGCCACAGCCACTTCCCTCTCAGCGACGTGGAACCTTTCCCTGAACTTGCACTGCATATCCGGCCAATCCCTGATGGATCCAGCCGGCAAGTTTGAATACCATTCAAAAGCGAGTCCTATAAGTGAGGACCCAAAGAACTTCAACAAATAGGACTCATCAGTCGCCAAATCACCCATCACATTGATGTAATAGGCTATATGTTCCTTTGGCGATCCTTGCCCGTTGAACTTGTCGCATTTTGGGGGCTTGTTGATGCGAGGGGGCAGCCTTTTAGTGGCATGATGGATAGGGTAGGTACCATGTACACATCGAATGAGGCATAATCATCACCGCCTCTATCAGCCAGCTTCATTTCGATCATCTATTCTACATTCAGCTTATTTACTACTGTCGGATCCACCAGATCTGGGTAGAAGTGGGCTAGTTGCATTTGCGGCGTGGTCAACACCGTCGCCTGAGGTGTAGCGGCAGTCCCCTGGTATTGAGGAGTCGGATGTTGTATCGGGGCCATGCCACCAGTGTGATTGGGTATCGACTGAGAGGCCACATGTAGCACCCCAAATAAAAATGATGGGGAAATAGATTTTTCCAAAGTAAATAAAACCTTAGATAACTCTATGAGAAGGCCAAATGAAAAGGTAGAATACCTAATGAGGGCCATTATATAAATATGTAACAATTAAAGCCATCATTCGTATTGGGGCTTCCTGTTCCAAAAAGACTATTCACCTAAAATGGGGCCTTTATACATGGGCATCAATTTCTCAAGCCACAGGGCCACAACTCACGGTATGAAAGCCCGCAGTATACATATATCTCTCTTTACCAACCAATCACATACATATACATATACAATAACACCTTTTGATACCCAGCATGGCACGGAACAGGAGACACACCTATAGAATAATACATCTTAATACCCAACATGGCACTGAACAGGAGACACACCCAGCATGGCTAAGAATAGGAGCAGTGGGTAGGAGGAAATAGCACCCCTGACCTGGGCGCTATTCCCAATGGGGTGCCCCTACCCCAGGCGCCATTTCCTTTTTGGCAATATATATATATATATATATATATATATATATATATGTAAGAACCAAATGATGTAACGTCCACATGCATGGACGCTAACTACTTGAACATGGACTACATGGGAGGGCGCCATCTCCATTCCAGCAACCTGTCAAACCGAATTCCATTATGTCATTCTTCCAGAAGTAAACATGAACAGCCTCTTTTGCTGGCAACGTACCCTTTTGCCCGACAATCGATTGAAGCATTAATTGCTTCTTTTTCACTGGCAATGGACCCTTATGTTTTTCTTTCCTTATAATTATACCTAACCTTCTAATGTTAGAAGATGATTGCCACATCTAGTTCGTCTCCACCTGCAAAAGAAGGTCTTTACAGGAACGTACATGAAGAGAAAATCTTCATCCTACGTTCTTTCTTCCTGATGTTGGAGCCTTGCAGAGAAACTTTGTTTTCTTATTATCCCTTATACTTATTCACGTCAAAAGGTAGGTGTTCTCAAGATTTGGCTTAACTAGTAGTTAGTATAGGTTAACATGCATGCTGGTTAAACCTTTCATAGCCACAATCTGATCACCTGAGTCAGGGGTATATCAAAAGATTTAGTGGGAAGGTTAGGCTACGCCTATCTGATACACTAACTCTTGCGTGAGTAGATTTATGATCTTACCTCCGTCAAGTACCCCATGTACATACAGATTATATAGTTTGTCATTACTCATAATCCGTCCCAATTTCTTGTAAATTGATCCATGTTTAAAAATTAATATCTATGAAATTAAACTCAGAAATTGTTACATGAGCATGATCTTGTAATCTTGCCATTTTTCCATGTCTATTTATGTGTCTACTTTCTGATTCTGTGAACATGTTATAAATCATGAATAGTAAGGTTACGTAATTAGTAGCCACCATGTTTAGAAATTTATATTTATAGAACCAAGGCATGAAACTCCTCCATGAGCATGACTTTGAAATCCTGAGATTTTTCTCTATTTAACAATGCCCTCATTTTCGGATTCCGTGAAATTTAGCCTCATGAACAGTATTTTGTGTCTCATGGAACACCCAGGGGGTAGGACGCCCCTGACCAGGGCGCCATTCAATGGGGCGCCCCTGGCCAGGGTGCCATTTCACATTGGGGCGCCCCTGTCCAGGGCGCCATTTCACTGTGCTACAACACCCCCAGTCCGGCATGTTAACCTGTTAATCCCGTTAAACATGTTACCTGTTAACCTGTTACCTGTTAACCTGTTACCTGTTAACCTGTTACCTGTTAACCTGCTAATTACATACCTTGTTAAGCCTGTTAAATCATATAGCCTATTAAACTTGTTAATTACATAGCATGGTAATTACATATCCTGTCAAACCTTGTTAATTACATAGCCGTCGTTAAGCTTTGTTAATTCTGTAGCCTGTTAAATCACATAGCATGTTAAACCTGTTTACAGCACGTGTAAACCTGTTACCCTGTTAGATTGTTAACCTTCTGAATAGAGACCCTTCGGGAAGTCTCTACTTTCTGAAATAGAGACCCTCTAGGAAGACTCTATTTTAACCTTCTGAAATAGAGACCCTCTGGGAAGTCTATTTCTGAATCATGTTAAATACACATCATGTGAACCCTTTTGAAACAGAGACCCTCCGGGAAGACTATATTTTAACATTCTGAAATAGAGACCCTCCGAGAAGACTCTATTTTCTGAAATAGACATCCTCTGAGAAGACTCCATTTTAACATAGCCTTTCTGACAACCTACATGGATGCCATCTCTCTCTTGGAACTAAAAACCCCAGAAACTCAATCCAATGACATTTATGTAGAACCTAGAAAAGACCAGTACTGAAAAACTCTGTAAACCACATTCTGTAACCTGGAAATAGTTACTGAAAACCTGAAAGCCATTACTAAAGACCCTTGGAACACAGTTTTGAAAGGCATTGTGAAAAGACCCAGTTTCTGGAACCCATTATAGAAGATCGAGAAAACCATTTCAAAATATATATATATGTAATATAGCGCCCCTGACCAGTGCACCATTTCAATAGGGCACCCTGGCCCACGGCACCATTCACCTCTGTCCAAAAAAGAAATGGGAAAATGAAAAGGGCGCCCCCTTCTAAGGCCCCATTTAAAGAAATGAAGACCCTCTACAAGGACGCCATTTCCCTGTAACCTGGAATTTTTGGGCTTCTATCCGGCCCTTACCCAATGATCCCTGGCCATCTCCTTAACCCTGATTGGCCTGTGTGTCGTGCATTCTAAGTAGCTTGGTCATAAATCATCATTTACATGTGATATGTCCTTAAACTCTATTCCTGAAAGATCTACCTAATGTTTCTACAATGTATACTTTTCTTGAAATTCCATATTGGCTATAAAAATGAGAGTGGATGTCTAAAGATATACATGAAACAATGATGTGCATATAGGGCCTGGTCTGGTCCTGGGAGGAGCACCCGAAGGTACTTGTGTCCATTGGAGTTTATTGACCACGGTGTTTGCATTGCACCGAAGTACTTGCTTGCTTGACTTGACTTGATACATTCCTACTCACTCTCTCATGACATGCTTGATTTGCTTGACATGAATGGTTTGGCCCGAAAAGGGGCAAATTACTTGCTTGAATGAAATGAATGAAATAGCTAATTCCATTACACTACTTGTTATTACACGAGCTTGAGATCACTTGCTTGAATATTGATTATTATCTTCTTGGGAAGACTTGCTGGAATATTGACTATTACCTTTTTGGAAAGACTTGCTTGAATATTGATTTCTTGAAAAGACTTGTGCAATTACTTGGCAATTACTTGCTAGTTCCTTATTGATACATCTTATTGATGTTCATGTGATACTCGTTTGGTACACTTATTGATATTCTTGCTCGATCCAACATGCATCATTATACCGCATGAACTTTTAATTAATTTAAAGATTGTTAGAGCTTGAGATATAAATCCTACTGAGTGATTCGCTCATAAAGTTGTAATTTTAACATTTTTCAGGAAACTTAAGTAGCGACCACCACCCGGATGGGACCAATACCGAGTGATGAGTGCTAGATTTGATGTATCATCAGTTAGACGTGCCTTTCGTATTTGTAGGACCTACTTTGTATTTTCAGTTATTGTTAAAGGCTTGTATAATTTAATTGAGTCAGTTGTGATCTAGTTAGATGAAACTTATTAAACTTGTAGCTTTATGAATGATTCTGGGATATTGTCATTTGGTTAAGTAGATAATTGTCATCTTGGACTATAGGATTATGTTCAAATTTTCAATTAGCTATAAAATTATCGAGTACTATATGCACTCTATCTTTACATGAATGACACGATCGATATAGACGCGTCGCGCACCCGGGTATCTTCCGCGCTCGGGACGTGACAATCTTCTTGGTATCAGAGCCTAGGATTTCAATTTCCTAGGTAAAACCTATGTCCAAGGATAGATTTATACCTTACCCAGTGAGATGGGTAGAGCCATGGGTTAAGTTTTATAATGACATTCGACCTTATAATTATACCCGATCTTTATTATGGTTAAATCCTTTTGTAGGATCATGGCTGCTGAGAGAGCACAATCGCGCGAGATGCAGGGCACCGTGCAAGGCCTTACATAGGCGCTACAGCAAGTGGCGCAAGGCGGTGCTAACCGTGGAGCCGGTGATCTCCACAGGGGTTTCCATAACATGAACCCGCCAAGGTTCATGGGTTCGTCTGACCCCGGGGATGCCAAAAATTGGTTAAAGAAAATGGAACGAATTTTTTGTGTGATGCAATGCATGGACGAGGAGAAGGTTCTACTGGCTATATTCCAACTAGAGCGGGACGCTCGATGTTGGTGGGAATCCTTGGAAGTAACATTGCTCGATGACCACGTCACATGGGATGAATTCGCCGAGCATTTCAACAACAAGTACTTCTCCGACCATATCCAAGAAAAGAAGGCTGCAGAATTTGCTGCATTGAAACAACGGACCTTCAAAGTAGCCGAGTATGAGGCCTAGTTTTCAAGACTGGCTAGGTATGCCCCCCACTTGGTGTGTACGGAGAAGATGAAGGCTAAAAGGTTCCTCAATGGGCTTCGGCCCCATTATATTATACAACTTGCACCGATGGACATCCAAGTCTATTTGGAAATGGTTCGGCATGTGCAGTTGCTCGAGGATGCCACCGAATTATCAGAGAGGATCTGAGGAAGGGACGAGAAGGAACCTGTCACAAGCCCGAGAAATTTTAAAGCATCATTCAACAAGAAGCGATACTACAGTGGAGGGGAGTCCTCCAAAGGAAAGAAATTCCAAAAGAATGTCAAGCCATTCTCTACAACCACACCTTCCAAGGAAGTTTGTAAGTACTGTGACAAAATTGGTCATAGGACCGAGGAATGCAGGAGGAAGCTAGGAGCCTGTCTTCGATGTAGAAGCCAAGAACATCGGATCCCTAATTGCCCACTGATGAATGAGTAAGCCATTAAAGATGTGAAGCTCCCGGCAAAGAAGCAACGCCGTCTGCAAGCTATCCAAGAGACGGAACCAATGGAAGGAAGAATCGTGGAAGGTACACTAATCGTTTGCTCTAAGACTGCTAAAGGTTTATTTGATACTGGAGCAACACATTCATTTATTTCCAAGAAATTTACTGCTACTTTTACTAAGGAGCCTAAATGGTTAGACTTAGTCATATCTACACCTATCGGGAACAAGGCCGACCTTACACATCATTACCCAAACTGTGAGATTATGGTTAAAGGAAATAATCTACCTGCCGACCTAATTTTCCTAGATATGAAAGTGTATGATGTCAGACTAGGTGCTGATTAGTTATCCACATACCAAGAAACTGTAGATTGCCAGAATAGCAAGATAACTTTTATGGATTACCCGGAACTGGCATACATTAGCCCTCGAGCTAGATCACCTCTTATATCAGCTCTTCGAGCCAGTAAACTTATAAGTAAAGGATGTAGAGCTTTCATTGCTTTTGCAATCGCCATGGACGTCGAGGAGTCTAAGCTTGAAGACATTCGTGTAGTTCGGGATTTTTCTGACGTTTTTCCAGAAGAATTGCCTGGCTTACCCCCGGAGCGAGAGGTGTAGTTCACCATCGACCTTCTCCCTGGTGCTAGACCTATTTCCAAGGCACCTTACAGAATGTCTCCTGCTGAGCTGAAAGAGCTAAAGGAACAACTAATGGAGCTATTAAACAAGGGTTTCATCCGACCAAGTACTTCCCCATGGGGAGTGCATGTGCTATTCGTCAAGAAGAAGGACGAATCGATGAGACTATACATTGACTATCGGTAATTAAATCACCTTACAATCAAGAACAAGTACCCACTGCTAAGGATTGATGAATTGTTCGACCAAATATCTAGAGCTAAATATTTCTCCAAGATTGATCTTTGATCTGGTTATCACGAACTGAAGATCAAAGAAGAAGACATTCATAAAACGGCATTCTGAAGCAGGTATGGGCATTATGAATTTACTGGTATGCCTTTCGGACTAAAAAATTCCCCTACAGCTTTCATGCAGTTAATGAACAGCATATTCAAGCCTCACTTGGACCAGTTTATTGTGGTCTTTATCGATAATATTTTGATTTATTCAAAATCTGAAGAAGACCATGAAGAACACCTCAAGCAGGCATTGCAGATATTGAGGGAACACAGATTATTTGCCAAATTCAGCAAGTGCAAGTTCTAGCTCGAGGAAGTATCCTTCTTGGGCCATATAATTTCGAAGAACGGAATTTCTGTGGACCCATCAAAGGTCAAAGCCGTGAAGAATTGAGAGCGACCAACAAATGCAACGGAGATTCGAAGTTTCTTGGGGCTAGCTAGTTATTACCGGCGTTTCATCAAGGACTTCTCAAGAATTGATGTTCCTCTCACCCGATTGACTCGCAAGGAAATACCTTATGAGTGGAAGGAAGACTCTGAGAAGAGTTTCCATGCTTTGAAAGATCTCTTGACTACTGCTCCAGTCTTATCATTACCAATCGAAAGAGAGAAATACGAGGTATATACCGATGCTTCTGGTATTGGCCTCGGGTGTGTATTGATGCAAAATGGGAGAGCCATTGCATACTCTTCCTGGCAACTAAAGAAGCATGAAGAGAACTATCCGGTGCACGATTTAGAACTAGCCGCAGTGATATTTGCCTTAAAGATCTGGAGACACTACCTCTACGGAGAATAATTCATCGTGTACTCTGATCACAAAAGCCTCAAATATCTATTTACCCAAGAGGAACTAAACAGGCGGCAAAGGCGTTGGCTCGAGTATCTCAAGGATTTCAACTTCACTATACAGTACCATCTCGGTAAGGGTAATTCTATAGCCGATGCCCTCAGTCGAAAGCCGAGAGTAATATTAGCCAGTTGCATGATTCAAGAATGGAAGCTATTAGAGGAATTCTCTAAACTCAATATTAGCACTAACGAGCAAGATGGTTGTATTACTCTAGCCCATATGAGTCTACATCCGGATTTGCTACCGAAAATTCAGAAGCTACAAGAAGAAGATCCTACACTAGTGGTGATAAGGGACCAGCTGGAAGAGAGACTTGATTTCAAGCTGGCACCCGATGGTAGATTACTATTCCATGAATAGACATGTGTACCCGACTGGCCCGAGTTGAAGAAGAAGGTTCTTGAAAAAGCTCATCGATCAAGATACACGATCCACCCTAGAGCCACCAAGATGTACCAAGACTTGAAAAGGACCTTCTGGTGGCCTAATATGAAAAGGGAGGTAGCAGACTTCATATCTCGCTACTTAACATGTCAACAAGTGAAGGCGGAACATCAGAAACCCACCGGGAAGTTACATCCACTAGACATTCCCAAGTGGAAGTGGGAAGACATTGGCATGGATTTTATTATGGGTTTGGCCAAGTCTAGAGGTGGATATGATGAAATTTGGGTAATTATCGACCGCCTGACTAAATCAGCTCATTTCCTGAGAATCAAAAGTCGATGGTCAGTTGATGTCCTTACTGCCCAATATATTAAGAAGATAGTTAGATTGCATGGAGTTCCCGTCTCGATCGTATCCGACCGAGACCCGCGCTTCACCTCTCATTTCTTGAAGAGTCTACAACACTCTCTAGGGATGAAACTCAACTTCAGCACTGCTTTCCATCCCCAGACAGATGGACAGACAGAAAGGATAAATCAGTTTGTTGAAGACATGTTAAGGGCCTGCATTATAGACTTCGGTGGAAGTTGGCATGACCACTTACCCCTAGCCGAGTTCGCATATAATAATAGCTATCAAGCCAGTATCCAGATGGCACCTTTCGAGGTGCTCTATGGCAGAAGTTGTCGATCTCAATATGCTGGGACGAAGTTGGTGAAAAACAAATCCTAGGCCCAGATATGGTGAGAGATTCAACGGAGAAGATACACCCCATTCGGTAAAGGCTAAAGATAGCACAATCCAGATAGAAGTCATATGCTGACAATAGAAGAAGAGATCTGAAATTCCAAGTTGGAGACCATGTTTTTCTCAAGGTATCTCCTGGTCGAGGTATTAGAAGATTCGGTGTTAAGGGCAAACTTACACCGAGGTTTATTGGTCCATTCGAAGTATTGGAGAGAGTGGGCGAGGTAGCTTACCGTATTGTCTTGCCTCCATAATTATCAGAGGTGCACAATGTATTCCATATTTCTATGCTGAAGAAGTATGTGCACGATCCTCTCCACGTCATCGATCACACTGACTTGGTGATACAAAAGGACTTACCTATGAGTAGAAGCCAATGAAGATCCTCGATCGGAAAATCCAAGTTCTAAGGAACAAGATGATCCCTATGGTGAAAATCCAATGGAATCGATGCTTAGAACAAGAGGCTACATGGGAAACCGAGGAGTCAATGAGAAGGAGATTTCTAGAACTATTCTAGTCTGTAAGTACTTCTCACCCTCCATGTATCCATATATGCAATTGAATTTGGGGACCAAATTCTTTAAAGTAGGGGAGGGTGTAGCACCCCGGATAAAAATGATGGGGAAATAGATTTTTCTCAAGTAAATAAAACCTTAGATAAGTCTATGAGAATGCCAAATGAAAACGTAGAATACCCAATGAGGGCCATTATATAAATATGTAACAATTAAAGCCATCATTCGTATTGGGGCTTCCTGTTACAAAAAGACTATTCACATAAAATGGGGCCATTATACATGGGCGTCAATTTCTCAAGCCACAGGGCCATAACCCACAGTATGAAAGCCCATAGTATACATATATCTCTCTTTACCAACCAATCACATACATATACATATACAATAACACCTTTTGATACCCAGCATGGCACTGAATAGGAGACACACCCAGCATGGCACGGAACAGGAAACACACCTATAGAATAATACATCTTAATACCCAGCATGGCACTGAACATGAGACACACCCAGCATGGCTCGGAATAGGAGCAGTGGGCAGGAGGAAATAGCACCCCTGACCTGGGTGCTATTCCTAATGGGGCGCCCCTACCCCAGGCGCCATTTCCTTTTTGGAAATATATATATATATGTAAGAACCAAAGGATGTAACATCCACATGCATGGATGCTAACTACTTGAACATGGACTACATGGGAGGGTGCCATTTTCATGCCAGCAACCTGCCAAACCGAATTCCATTATGTCATCCTTCCAGAAGTAAACATGAATAGTCTCTTTTGTTGGCAACGTACCCTTTTGCCCGACAATCGATTGAAGCATTAATTGCTTCTTTTTCACTGGCAATGGACCCTTATGTTGTTCTTTCCCTATAATTATACCTAACTTTCTAATGTTAGAAGATGATTGCCACATCTAGTTCGTCTCCACCTGCAAAAGAAGGTCATTATAGGAACGTACGTGAAGGGAAAATCTTCATCCTACGTTCTTTCTTCCTGATGTTGGAGCCTTGCAGAGAAACTTGGTTTTCTTATTATCCCTTCTACTTATTCGCATCAAAAGGTAGGTGTTCTCAAGATTTGGCTTAACTAGTAGTTAGTATAGGTTAACATGCATGCTGGTTAAACCTTTCATAGACACAATCTGGTCACCTGAGTCAGGGGTATATCAAAAGATTTAGTGGGAAGGTTAGGCTACACCTATCTGATACACTAACTCTTGCGTGAGTAGATCTATGATCTTACCTCCGTCAAGTACCCCATGTACATACTGATTGTATAGTTGTCACTACTCATAATCTGTCCCGATTTCTTGTAAATTGATCCATGTTTAAAAATTAATATCAATGAAATTAAACTCAGAAATCGTTGCATGAGCATGATCTTGTAATCTTGCTATTTTTCCATGTCTATCTATGTGTCTACTTCCTGATTCTGTGACATGTTATAAATCATGAATAGTAAGGTTACGTAATTAGTAGCCACCATGTTTAGAAATTTATATTTATAGAACCAAGGCATGAAACTCCTCCATGAGCATGACTTTGAAATCCTGAGATTTTTCTCTATTTAACAATGTCCTCATTTCCGGATTCCGTGAAATTTAACCTCATGAACAGTATTTTGTGTCTCATGGAACACCCAGGGAGAAGGGCGCCCCTGGCCAGGGCGCCATTCAATGGGGCACCCCTGTCGAGGGCACCATTTCCACTGTGCTCCAACACCCCCAGTCCTGCTTGTTAACCTATTAATCCCGTTAAACCTGTTACCTGTTAACCTGATAATTACATACCTTGTTAAGCTTGTTAAATCATATAGCTTGTTAAACTTGTTAATTACATAGCATGGTAATTACATATCCTGTCAAACCTTGTTAATTACATAGCCGTCATTAAGCTTTGTTAATTCTGTAGCCTGTTAAATCACATAGCCTGTTAAACCTGTTTACAACACGTGTAAACTTGTTACCCTGTTAGATTGTTAACCTTCTGAATAGAGACCCTCCGGGAAGTCTCTACTTTCTGAAATAGAGACACTCTGGGAAAACTCTATTTTAACCTTCTGAAATAGAGACCCTCTGGGAAGTCTCTATTTCTGAATCCTGTTAAATACACATCATGTGAACCCTTTTGAAATAGAGACCCTCCGGGAAGACTCTATTTTAACATTTTGAAATAGAGACCCTCCGAGAAGGCTCTATTTTTTGAAATAGAGACCCTCTGAGAAGACTCCATTTTAACATAGCCTTTCTGAGAACCTACATGGATGCCATCTCTCTCTTGGAACTAAAAACCCCAGAAACTCAATCCAATGACATTTATGTAGAACCTGGTAAAGGCCAGTACTGAGAAACTCTATAAACCCCATTCTGTAACCTGGAAATAGTTACTGAAAGCTTGAAAGCAATTACTAAAGGCCCCTGGAACCCAGTTATGAAAGGCATTGTGAAAAGACCCAATTTTTGGAACCCATTACAGAAGATCGAGAAAACCATTTCTATATATATATATATATATATATATATATAATATAGCACCCCTGACCAGGGCGCCATTTCAATAGGGCACCCTGGCCCAGGGCGCCATTCACCTCTGTCCAAAAAAAAAGGGAAAATGAAAAGGGTGCCCCCTTCTAAGGCGCCATTTAAAGAAATGAAGACCCTCTGCAAGGGCGCCATTTCCCTGTAACCTAGAATTTTTGGGCTTCTGTCTGGCCCTTACCCAATGATCCCTTGCCATCTCCTTAACCCTGATTGGCCTATGTGTCATGCATTCTAAGTAGCTTGGTCATAAATCATCATTTACATGTGATATGTCCTTGAACTCTATTCCTGAAAGATCTACCTGATGTTCCTATAATGTATACTTTTCTTGAAATTCCATATTGGCTATAAAAATGAGAGTGGATGTCTAAAGATATACATGAAACAATGATGTGCATATAGGGCCCGGTCTGATCTTGGGAGAAGCACCCGAAGGTACTTGTGCCCGTGGGAGTTTATTGACCACGGTGTTTGTATTGCACCGAAGTACTTACTTGCTTGACTTGACTTGAGACATTCTCACTCACTCTCTTGTAACATGCTTGATTTACTTGACATGAATGGTTTGGCCCGAAAAAGGGCAAATTACTTGCTTGAATGAAATGAATGAAATAGCTAATTCCATTACACTACTTGTTATTACACGAGCTTGAGATCACTTTCTAGAATATTAATTATTATATTCTTGGGAAGACTTGCTAGAATATTGACTATTACCTTCTTAGAAAGACTTACTTGAATATTGATTTCTTAGAAAGACTTGTGGAATTACTTGTCAATTACTTGCTAGTTCCTTATTGATACATCTTATTGATGTTCATCTAATACTCTTTTGGTACAATTCTTGATATTCTTACTCGATCCAACATGCATCATTATACCGCATGAACTTGTAATTAACTTAAAGATTGTTAGAGCTTGAGATATAAATCCTACTAAGCGATTCACTCATAAAGTTACAATTTTAACATTTTTCAGGAAACTTGGATAGCGACCACCACCCAGATGGGACCGATACCAAGTGATGAGTGCTAGATTTGATGTATCGTTAGTTAGACGTGCCTTTCGTATTTTTAGGACCTACTTTGTATTTCCAATTATTGTTAAAGGCTTGTATAATTTAATTGAGTCAGTTATGATCTAGTTAGATGGAACTTATTAAACTTGTAGCCTTATGAATGATTTTGGGATATTGTCATTTGGTTAAGTAGATAATTGTCATCTTGGACTATGGTATTATGTTCAAATTTTCAGTTAGCAATAAAATTACCGAGTACTATGTGCACTCTATCTTTACATGAATGACATGATCGATATAGACGCGTCGCGCACCCGGGTATCTTCCACACTCGGGACGTGACACCACCATTTGTGGTGAAGCTTCGAACACATCGGCGCCTCGCCGTGACATTTCAGGAGGGACTTCAGCTTGCTTTGAGGATGAAGTGTCCATACTTAGCTCGCTCAGCTATCTTTTTAGCATTTCAACTTCCTGCTGATGCTTCTGGAGTAGCATCAGCATTGCTGGATCATGAATGGAGGGGCTGGGAACATGGCTTCTCCCTTCCAATGGAATATGCAGAGAAAGTATCGGCCTTTCACCGTCATCTTCAGCGGTAACCACGTTTGTAGTCACGGCCGTTGTAACCACCTTTGTACATGCTTCGTCGGTGATGATTTACAATGCCTCAGCTGTGGCCTTCCTTCTTCTTGTGAGAGAACCTGGCCTCTCGACGAGCTTGGAGATTTCACCCTGATCTTCGGGCAGAGCCCCATAACGGCTGGCTACTGCAGCCACATTGAAAGTGTAGACCTGAAACTGTCCACTCCTTCGTATCACCTTTCTGGGCGATTGACTAGGGAAGGTTAATCTATCAAACACCGAAATTCTCGGTGTGGTATTCTCATAGAGTGGTGGCCCATAGTAGCCTGACCCAACATCTTCTATTTCTTCTAGGTCGACTGGTTGTTCCCATCCTTCTTCTGCAACATTGACGGCTTCCAACAATCACTGCCTTCCCAGAGAGGTGTTCCCAAGACTGTGTTCAACATGTGTGCAACATGATTAATTTTATGGTTTTGATGATGTCTGCCTCTGTAGTCATTAATGAACTATACTTGTATTTGATAATGTTAATATTCATACATTTCAGGTCATCATACTTCCAGTACACAGATATCAAGGCATATGATAATATTGGAGGCACGGAAATCTAGCATGTTTCAAGCACAGAAATCAAGCTGAATGGCATCACACATAAGGTCATTGCATATTCTTCATATGGTCAGTGCATGTCTTGCCTTATGGATGGTTCAAGGTCGGTGCAACTTCTTGATAGCATGCTACAAGATAATCCAAGGAATGGAGTGGAGATGGCAAATGTGAAAGCTCAATGTTACGCCCTCGCACGCGGATCGACCTTGTTGTTTGTCTTCATCTGCCATATCTACATAAATCATTCAGGCTGCCCTGATTACATCACCTTGGTATCATCCAACAAGTGGTATCATCTTGATGCTCCTTTCAAGTCGTATCCAAAATCATTGGTGTCCTCTGTCAAGTGATATCACATTGCTTTCTCATTCATTGGCATGTGGCATAAGTCCTAGCATCATTGACATCATCCTTTCATGCAATAGGGTGGCATGCATGTCTTAACTTCATACAATTGTAGCTTGCATTTATTATTTCCATGCATTGCATAGAAAATCCAAAAAAATTGAAAACTAGAAAACCACTAAAAATCTTGCAAAATTTGAAATCAACAAAGTGCTCCTTGGCTGCTCTATCCATCAACTATTTGAGGAATTGAATCATGCTGCTGTGGCTCCACCTCTCACACTTACACTATCTTTGCCAATCCACGGGACACCACCATGTTCGATACATCCACATCATTCATTGGTATCAGTCCTCTAATTGACTTTCCACAATTGGTTGTTCTCTTTGGTTATCTTGTCAACCTTAATAAGTGTACAACCATTGGCATGTATTTCCACATCATTTTCTGGATTGTTTCCTGCAATGACATGTTTCTTCACATTGTGGTTGCTTGTAATGATGTCACATAGGAGATGCCAGAGCTTCATGTAAGTCTTTTTGTGTGAGTCTCTCTGTCTCTTTTCTGGATCTTTTGATGTTGTCAAAGGGGGAGAAGTTTATGTGAGTCATTAATCAAAGAATGTGGAAGTTTATGTGAGTCATTAATCAAATAATCCACTTTGTGTTTCAAAGGGGGTGAGAACCATGTGAGTCATTGTCAAAAGGGGATAGGGAGAGAATCCTCCTCTTCTTCTTCTTAAGAATGTTTTTGACTCATAGTTTCCATGTGAATTACTATTGCATGTGAATTTATAATGACTCATATTTCAGAATGACTCATAGTTGCCATCATCAAAAAGGGGGAGAATGTTGAACATATGTGCAACATGATTAATTTTATGGTTTTGACGATGTCTGCCTCTGTAGTCATTAATGATGTCACGCCCCGAGCGCGGAAGGAACCGGGAGTGCGTGACAAGTTTATATCGATCATGTCAATCAGAGCGTTAGTGTATTCAACACAAAGATAGAGTGCGCAAAAGTAAAGATAACCCAGTCCTTTATTCAATCACAACCTCAAAGTACTTCTATTACAAATGAAAATGCCAAGACTCAATAAAAGGAAAAAAGTATAATGATTGACTCAAGAAATTAGAAAGACAAGATTAGTAAACGCTTGGATAGACGGAGAGCTCTAATCTTTTCACTCTTGACCTTCCCCATCCGATTGAGTCTCATCATCGGACTTACCTGAAAAATAGGGGAAAACACTGGATGAGCGAACCCTCAGTAGGAATTATATCTCAAGAGCTAGCTTGCTTTAAGTAAATTACATGTTACATGAATGAAATAAAGCTATGCATGTTTGCGTAAAATGACAAGAGAGAGAGAGAGTATAACAAGAGATAATTGAGTGAACTAGCATATCTTTCACGAGCTTATATCAATAAATGTCAAGATATTCAAGCAAGTATATTTATCATGTCATGTCGGGAATTGGATATCACGTTTCAAGTAAGTATATAAATACCCTTCCGGGTCACGCAAGTCATGTCATGTCAAGTCGAGTATGAGATTGTGGAATGTCTAATCAAGCTAGTCATGCACTTCGGTACAATGCCATACAGTGATCATTACAACTTCCATGGGCACAAGTACTTTCGGGTGCTCCTCCCAGGACCAGATCGGGCCCTATATGCGCAGGCATTGATCGTGTATTTTTTCAACATCCACTATAGTTATAGCCAATATGGAATTTCAAGGAATAAACTTGTATGAACTTTTAAGGTAGATCTTGTGGAATAGCATTTCAAGGATTTGAACATGTGGTATAATGACGATAATAACAGTATAATCATGATTAACGATAAAACTAGGTGGAATCGGCTCCCTAACTCGGGTGGCATGACGATAGGAATAAGCGCCCACATGAACATGGTCGCTCGTTCTTGTACATGATAAGATAGATAGAATTAGTGTACATCATAAGTGCTTGACCAAAAATAACTCCAATTAAAAGATAGTACTTAAGTTCATCAAAGCATATGGAGAATCAAATATGCAAGTCAACAAAATAACGACTGCAGTTCTTGGCGTCAAATTCATAAGAGACGACTGACATCAAGGCGTCTAAAGATAAAACACGCCTTTCATCAAGGCGTTAAATGCACCGAGAGTTCAAGAAGAAGACGACCCTCCTGGAGACGCGAAATAAAACACGACCTCGATCAAGTCGTCAATTCAACAATTGACGCCCTAAGAGAGGACGTTAATTAATAACGCGCTTCCGTCTCCAACTCGAAAGCTAAGCCCAATCCTAATGGTAATCAACCTGCAACTCCGAAAGGGCATTAAACTCCCCAAACTTCTATAAAAAGGAAGAAACTTCCTTATAATCAATCAAGCAGCTCGTCGAATTCCTGCTTCTTCTGCTTCCTCTGTCTGTTCACAGGTGCTACGACAGCTCAAGCTCTACCTGCAGACTGAAGATGGAGAGAGCTATTAAAAGATCCAAGAGTTCCACTCTCAGACTCATCGAAATCAATGGTCATATCAGCAGTCGAATTGTCATGAACCAGGTATGTGGAATTGTTTCTTTCTGTTCTTTCTTTCATATCTTCATAGTACTTCTGTTCTGTAATATCATCCTTCTCTCTATTCCTTTCTTTTTCCTACAGGATTATCCAAATGTTCCAGGAGCCAGGAGATTCACAAAGACAAGTGGCTGCCTCTTCTTCTCTCCAAGTTCTCTTCAGACATGAGGGTCTACTTAGCAAGATGGCACCTCTTAGGCCTAATCACCCATGCCAAACACTATGATCAAGTTCACCTTGATTGGGCTGCCATAGGAGCTCTAATTGAAATATGGCACCCTTCCACTCATACCTTCCTATTCTCAACTTTTGAAGCCACAATCTTGCTAGAAGAACTAGAGATGCTCTTGGGCCTAAAGAAGATGAAGCAAGGAGAAGAGGAAAAGATGGCCATCATGCCAAGACCAATCTCCTCACATGAGTTTCTAACAAGTTTAATTCCCAGCCCAAACTTAGTGAACCAAATCAAAGCTTCCAAGGGAATCAATCTCCTAAAGCTTGCTTCTTGGGTGTACAAGAGATCTGATCAAGCTAAAGAAGATGAAGAGATAGAACGGGTGGCAAAAGCTTTCGTGGTGTGTTTGGCAGGAGCAATCCTATTTCCATCCAAGGAAGACTTCTTGGAGGAATCCCAATTAAGCGCAATAGTGAGCCTATGGGAAGGAGAGAGAGCGGGAGCGGCAATTCTAGCCTATCTCTATAGCGGGCTTACCTCGGCGGCAATGGGAAGACCCATCTATGGATGCATGCTAGCACTCTCAAGTTGGGTAGATCTCCACTTCAAGTTCGATCCATGTGAGGAGACCCAACAACCTTCTAGAATCTTCTCAAAAAGCCCACTCTCTTACATGGCCGGTTCATTAGGAATAAGCAATAGGGTGATGAACTGGATACCTCAAATCAAAAAGAGAGTGGAATGGAGAGGACATCTGAAGGTAATGCCAAAGAACCTTTTTTACTTGCGCCCCGGGAATACTCAAGAACTCCGCCCATGATTCTCCCCCGGCACGGACCTTCGACTCATAGGCGCTTCAGAATTTGTTCTATATAACTCACATCGGTGCCTTCCTCAACTTGGGCTTCCACGACAAATGCTTGAAGATCCATCTCATCTCCCTCTGATCAAGACACGGGACCTCGGCAGCAACGAAGATGGAGAAGAGTGCACAACTATCCAAGCTCTGTGGAAAATCAACAAGGCTCATCATCCTGTGGAAAACTTAGAAGAAGATAGAGAACAGTGGAAGTCTTATGTAATAGTTTTAAGAAGCTTGAGGCCCAAAATGACTCATTGAAGCAGTGTAATCTTTTTCTTCCAATAAATCAATGATAATATTCTGATTGAGCCAATAACACAGTGATTCTGATCAAATCTTCCAATAACTTGCGATTCTGTTGCAAATAACGACTCAGTCAATGTCGTTAATTCCATAAATGACGCCTCAGCATACGTCATCTTCAATGATTGATCTCTCATAATTGACGCCTTCAATGGTGGGCGTTAACTGAATAGTGTCCTAAGACAAGGTGTTAATTCGATTTATATTCCAAAAAGATTTCGTTAAAGACCCAAAAGAAACGCCTTAGGGTAAGCCACGTTTTATATAAATAATGCCTCAAGTGTAGTCGTTACTCAGAAACAATAATCATTACTCCCATCACATCAATCAATCCCCATTGAATGCGTCTGACGACGGTTATCATTCCCCATGCAAACAAAAATAACGCCTTAAGCAATGTCGTCAATTATCAAGAAATGCCATGGTTTCAGTCGTCAATTCCATAAGACACGGCCTTCCTTAAGTCGTTAATTTTTTTTGACCGTTCGACTTAACTTTCCCTCATTTCTTCTTCTTCCTTCGTCCTCTTTCCCTCTTTCTCTCTTCTCTCCTACTGCAACCCTAACCGAAACCCACCCCCTATCCTTCTCATTCTCTCTCATTCTCTCATTCCCTCTCTACTCCCTAGCCCTAACCATGGCCGGCGGACTTAAACGGCAAAGGGTGGCCGCACTGGAGGTCGTGGATTTGGAGAACGAACATGCCCACGAGGATGCCCCCCCCCCCCCCCCCCCGCGGCGGCCGAGGAAGATCCGACGGCCGAGGAGGCTCCGACGGCGACAGCCGGCGACGAGGCCGGAGGACGAGGCGAAGAAGATGATGATGATGGCGAAGACGAAGAGGGCAACGGAGAAGGAGAAGACGGCGGTGAGGAGGAAGGTAGTGACGGTGATCACGAGGACGGTGATGAGCCACCGGCCACGGCGGCGGCCGCTCCACGCCCCGGCCAACTCCGGCGGCCTCGTCAGCCACGCCCTCCACGGGAAGAACCCAAACGCCACAAGGTAGGCCCCCAACCCAATTTCCATTTTTTTTCAAATTTATTTTCATTTTTTCGGTATTTTCCATAGCCCCCGGGTTTAGAAAGCTCGAAACTCAGAAAAGAGACGCCCTCATGGGTGTCGTGAATTAAGAAAGACGCCCATACCTGGGTCGTGAATTCAAATTATTTTCTGAAAAATAATCATCCTCATGAAAACACGCCCTAGAGCATGTCGTCCATTTAAATTATCATTTTTTTTCATATCAATCATGCTGTTAATTCCGTGCATTTGTTCAATTATATATTTTTCCCATGATTTATATCGCATGCTATTTTGATTTTATTTTCAAAACCCTGGAAAACAACGCCCCCCATCGGGGCATCAATTCAACAGATAACGACCATAGGGATGGTCGTCCATTTATTAATTCCAGAATAAATTATTAAAACCCAAAACCCATTTAAGAAAACGTCCCATTCAGAGGCGTTACTTAATCAAATGACGACCCTGGGACGGGCGTCAATTGGAAAACCTTTTAGGAATTTAGAAATTAACCTCAAAATTACGCCTCCCACCGGGGCGTCTCTTAGATAAACAACGACCTCGGGTAGGTCGTTAAATCAAAGCTCACTTAGAAACCACGCCCTCCTCAGGGGCGCTAATTAAACAAACCACGATCTGGGGATGGTCGTTAATTAAATCAAACATCAACATCTCAAACCAAGGCGATTAAGTGAATTTCAACAAGAATAATTGAATAATTAAACCAAAATTTCTTTCTTTATGCATGCAGGGGTTGATGAGGACACGGATCTCCTGGGTCATGGTTCGGGCAGCATATTACGGCCTCCCCGAGTTCCAGAGAGCCAGGGTAGATGCTATGGGGTTTGGGGCCTTCCTTAGCATAGAGCCAGTTAGACCAGACCTACCACTTATCCAGGTTCTGAGGGAGAGATGGGATAGGACTAGCCGGGCATTCCTGATGCCTTGGGGGCATATGGTTCCTACCTTAGAGGATGTAGCTAGGATCACGGGACTTAGGGTAGACGGGGAGGCAGTGAGTGGGATCACCTTACCAGACTATACCGAGCTTGCTCAGAGGCTGCTAGGGCTAGAGATGGTCTACGAGACACCTAGCGAGTGTAGGACTATCTTCCGCACCGACCTGACTACAGTGATGGGCTTAGGGGATGCTAGGCATAGGTCAGGGGAGTCCTTAGAGCAGTTCTCACAGAGATTGATTGATGGAGCTAGGGCAGTCTATTGCCAGGACCCAGCTGACAGGGAGAGAGCAGACCGAGACTTGAGGAGGTTCCTACTACTACTGCTCGGGAGGCTATTGCTCGGCACGAAGGGCGATGTCATCAACTGCCGATTCCTTAGGATCCTCGAGGACTTAGAGGGAGTCGGCAGATAGGCCTAGGGAGCGGCAGTGCTGGCGCACTTACTAGCCGACTTGTCCACGGGGACAGGACGAGGGACGACCGTCAGTGGCTTCTCACCTTTTCTTCAGTGATGCACTTATATATTTCTCTCTCTCTCTCTTTTTTTTCTTTTTTTTATGCATGTGAATGCCTCACTAATGCAATGCATGGATGCAGGTTTAGAGCCATCTGTACATGCCCATGGGGCGTGTCGATCCACGGCCAGGAGGTGAGGGGGCTTTCCCTCTAGCACGGCACTGGCTGCCAGTCGTTTTCGGTGCCCCACTCGGCTACGAGTTGTGGGTACTACGGAGAGAGTTCCGAGACTTCCCTCCCTCGCTGGTATGAATGATGCATTTTTTTATGTTTATTTGAATTTATTATGATTATGATGAGATGACATGCATGTTCATGGATGCAGGTGCCATGGAGGCCTTACGAGGGGATGACCGACGAGGGCCAGCCATGGGTCGTAGAAGGCGACCTCGCTTTGAGCATGAGCTTTGGGTTCACTGCTTGAGCGAGATCGAGCCGTTACGGCTTAGACTGGTGATGAGGACCCTGGGCCTACACCAAGAGTGGGTAGAGGTCCGGGAGCCGCGAGGAATCAGGAAGAAGACGCGCGGTCGCACAAAGGCGATCGACTGGAGAGTGCGGTTCGAGGACCAGTACGCCGACTAGCGGCGAGGCGGGACCCTAGTCACCTCCCAGGCGACCGACAGCTCTGAATACCTCCGGCGCTACTGGGAGGTTTACGCCGACCGACCCCAAATGAGGGTCCTAGGGGTATGTATGAATGCACTTATTTCTAAATAAAATGCAAATGCTTATGTATTTCTATTATGTGACTAATATGAAATGGATGCAGGATGCACGGGACATAGCGGCGATGGATGCCCAGGCCCATCTACACAGCCTGGAGGACCAGCTAGCTGCCACACGGGCCGACCTCGAGACCCTGGTGAGTGTTTAAATTATTTCTATATGCAAATGAATTTTTATTGAATTATTGATGATTAGCCACTGACAATTTCAATAAATGCAGCGTGCCCAGCAGGGAGCCGTAGGGAGAGATGCGGGGGAAGCCTCCAGCTCGAGGGGACCCAGTGCAGAGGTGACCGCACTAGCAGAGCAGCTAGCGGGAGCGGTCACACGGGCCGAGGCTACAGAGCACGACCTCGCCTCATGGGTAAATTCCAAAACTCAAACCTCATTCAATTATTGATTATATATTGCATTGTGCACTGATGAAATTCATTTTTCAGACTGAGGAGCTTCAAGCCACTCTTACTTGCGTCTGCGAAGGATAGCAGGCGATGACTGCCCAGGTGAGTGATTTACTTTCCGTCATGTATTGCTTATTTCATGAATTATTGCATAAGGGAACTGATGATTTGTTTACCTTTTTATAGACCAGACAGTTACAGGCGGCACGTACCCAGGCTGCCCTGGCCGAGACAGAGTTGGCGATCCGCGAGCAGCGGATTACAGAGCTGGAGCGGTCCCTGAGGCGACGGGAGGAGCTGCCTCAGGACGTGGCAGAGCTGTGGGTTGCTCTTGAGCTGGAGCGACGAGAGCGCGCTCGAGAGCGAGAGGAGCACCTGGTGGACCGTGACCGGCACCACGAGCAGCAGCAGACGGACCTTGCCCGGTACCAGGAGCAGGTGGCGGCGCGCGATCGTGAGCTGACAGACCTGAGGACGCAACTGGCCCTTTCTCAGGAGCGGCTACGAGTGTCTGAGGAGCGTCTCCAGCGAAGGCGTGAGCGAGCGCGTGCTGCGGGGTACTCCTTCACTAGCTCCACCTTTGTGGCGGGTTCTTCTCTTCGAGAGAGGAGCGAGGTAGGGGGCCAGGTTCGACTTCCATCTTCTTCACGGGGGCCCATGCCCCCTCCACCAGCGCCTCCTCGGGACGGCGAGGATGAGGTAGAGAGTAGGAGAGAGGAGGGTGGAGGCGAGAGCTGAGAGACTTACTTGTACTCCTCCACCCTCACACCTGTACTCGGATATTCATGATGTATATATATATGAGATTGAGATTTTTGTTACCTGAGCACCTGTGTAGTTGTGTACTTTTACTTCTTTTCCACGTTCTTTATTTTACCTTAGTCTGCCCTGTACCTGCAACTGTGGTTCACACTTGAATAAACAGGTTAATTCATCTCTTCGACTTGGCCCCTTGCTTAATAAGCAAGGGATGCCTTTACTTTTTACCTGGATAGCGGGTCAAGGGGCCAAACCTTTAATCAAATAAGGTAGATGAAATAACCAATAAAGGGAGATGCAACACTCAAGCACACGTATGCAAACAATAATCAAGATGCCCTATGCAATGATGCAAGCACGCACATGAAGAATAAACCCCATTTCCTCTTTTCCTTTCTTTTCCTTTTATATTTTTATTATTTTTTTTCATTTATTTTTCAAAAGACGCGCCTTAGATTAGATCGTTATTCAAACAAAAGACGCCCTAGGTGACGGCGTGAATTTGAAAACATTTTTGAATTTTGTTGAAAAGACGGCCCACACAAGGGCGTTATTTAAAAAAAAAGACGGCCTTCTCCACAGGCGTTAATTTCAGAAAAGGCGCCTCATTCAAAGGCGTTAATTTTCCTGTTTTCAGTATTAGGTTGACAAAGCTACTAGGGCACTGGGTCCTATATGGTCATCATTGAGGATTCATTGACCTTTCTTGATTAATCAAAAAAAGGGGTCGACGTGCCAGTGGTTAAACTTATACGCAAGATCTCGCCCGGTGTAATCTCCTAGGTCAGTCTCGACCATTCTGCTGGTTTATGACTTACCACAAAGAAAGAGATGGGAGAAAATATAAGGAAGCCCATAAGGGATTCTGAAAAACTTAAGGTAAAACTACCTCCCCTACCCTATGCCTGTTGGGGTTCGGTCTTTGGTATAGGGAAATTTTATTGCCTTTTGCCTCTTTTGTATTGCATGCATACGCCCAAGGTTTTCCTTGCGGGGACTTTGCCCTCTTGACATGCTTTTCTTTTCATGATTTGACTTTCACTTCGAGACTAATTTGCATTGATGAAAAAAAAACCTAATTGTACTTGGCATTTGTGGCATTTTGTTCCCTTTTGGGTCCTGACTTCCACCTACTAGGGCGGCGGATAGGCTTGGCGGGTCTACCCCAAGACCTTCCTTCCTCCCTTATGGGCTGAAGAGGAAAAGAATGGGTATTGTCTTCACCTTTAGTCAGGTTTTGACTTTCCATCGAATTTTACACCGCTTGAGTTCAAGGGTAAGCGTGTAGTGTATGTGGGTGTCGACCCCATTTTGAGTTAACAAGACTGATGAATGAATACTTAATTTTAACCTTTCGGACCTTGCATCCTTACAATCACGTCAACCATCTTGAAAATTTTTGTTCTCTTTGGAGAATTTCTATATTTTTTGGATTTTGGAAAATTTCTATTTTTTGGATAGATTTTAAAAAAATTCTATTTTTTTTTGTTGGATTTTGAAAATTCTACTTTTTGTGGATTTTGAATTAGGGATAGTATTTCTTAAGGTGCAGACCATTCCAAGGATGAGTTAGCTCTTGTCCTTCAGCATTAATCAGTTTATAAGTATTGCCAGGATAAACATCTTTTATGACGAATGGTCCTTCCCAGTTTGGTTGGAGTTTTGAGCGGGGCCCACCAGGTTTTACAAAGATTCTCTTGATTACCATCTCACCGACTTTGAATTTTCTCTCAATTACTTTCTTTTGATAAAAATGTGAAAGCATGTTTTGATAAACACGTGCATGCTCAGCGGCGACCAGACGCTTCTCATCCAGGAGTTCCAACTGGGCAAGGAGTGAATCACGCAGAGATGGAATGAGAATCTCATAAGGGACTACCGCCTCCATTCCATAAGTAAGGGCGAAAGGGGTTTGCCCAGTAGGGGTACGAATGGTAGTGCGATAGGCCCAGAGAGCTTCAACTAGCTTGACTGGCCAATCCAAAAATTTATTAGCCTCACACGTCTTTTTAACGATTTTGATCAAAGTTTTATTAGTGGCCTCTGCCTGGCCATTGTCCTGCGGATAATAGGGAGAAGAATGATGCAATGCAATGTTATACCTGTGGCAGAGATCCTTGAGCTCTTGGGAGATGAATTGAGGTCCATTGTCGGTGACGATGGTATTCGGGATGCCAAACCTTGTGATGATGTTCTTCATTATGAACTTGCAGACAGTTGATGCTTTGATTTCCACGAATGCTTCCGCTTCCGCCCACTTGGTGAAGTATTCTGTTGCCGTCAGGATGAACGACTTTTGCTTGGTCAGGAGGTTCGAATGACCAAGAGGTCCAATGATATCAAAAGCCCACATGGAGAAAGGCCATGGGGAGGACATAAGATGGAGTGAAGAAGTAGGAGAATGAATTTTGTCGGCATACAGTTGGCACTTAACACACCTTCGAACATAAATGGAGCAATCCTCTTCTAGAGTTGGCCAATAGAAACATAGCCTAAGGATCTTCTTAGCTAGCATCTGGCTGTTCACATGACCACCACACACTCCAGAATGCGCCTCTTCCACAACTTTCCAAGATTCATCGTCGTCGAGGCATCTTAATAAAACACCCGTGAGCCCTCTTCTATAGAGCACACCTCCAACCAAAACATAACATTGAGCCACTCTTCTGATTGCTTTCTTCTCTTCTGCTGTGGCCTCCTCGGGATAGGACTGATCATTACAATACCTGGCAATCTCATAATACCAAGGTTTCTCTTCGTCAGTCAATTCTTCTTCCCAATCTAACAACATGACCTCTTTGCCTTTAAGAGATTCACTCCGCCTGACCTTCTCGAGCACCTTATCCCTAATATCGAGGAATGCATGATCCTTAATAGCTGGAGTGTCACGCTGATGAATGAGAGGAACATGAAAATCACGCTCAGGAGGGAAGACTAGAGTAGAGGCCAAAGATGCAAGAGCGTCGGCTAGGATGTTCTGGCTTCGAGGAACGTGAATGAAGATCAACTTGTTAAAGAGTTTGGTATAAGCTGAAGCAAGCTCCTGGTAGGGCTTGAGCTTAGGATTGATAGTGCGGCACTTGATAAGCACCTAGCGCTGAATGAGCTGACTATCACCAACAATTCGTAATTGGGTAACACCATATCTATGAGCGGTTTGAAGGCCGGCCAAAAGAGCCTCATACTCAGCTATATTGTTTATGACAGGGAAAGTAAGCTGAGCAGCAAATGGGATGGTGACCCCTTCTGGTGTTAAAAGAACCATGCCGATCCCTCTTCCTTGGGAATTTAGAGCTCCATCAAAATGTAACGTCCACATAGGATCGTGGGGTTGATTAATGGACATTAGTTCTTCATCTCGAAACCCTGAATTGATAGGATCAAATCGGGGTAGAGGGTGGTGAGCAAGATGTTCGACAATGGCGTAACCTTTGATTGCTTTCTGCTGAATGTAAGTGATGTCGAACTGAGAGAGAAAACTTTGCCAGCGTGCCAATCGGTCGGTAAGAACAGATTTTTCAAGAAGGAATTTAATCGGATTCATGCGAGCAATGAGGTGAACCTCGTGAGCTAAGAAATAGTGTTTTAACTTCTGAACTACCCAGACTAAAGCAGCGCAAGTCTTCTCCATGGCTGAGTACCTCTGCTCACAAGGGTTGAGAAGTTTAGACAAATAGTATGCTGCTCTCTCCTTCCCTTCTTCATCCACTTGAGCTAAGACAGCACCTACGGAGTCATCCAGGATAGAAACATAGAGGATAAGTGGTTTGCCTGGAATTGGCGGCCTCAAGACAGAAGGATTGGCCAGATAATCCTTTAATCTGTCAAAAGTTGCCTGACACTTGTCATCCCAATTAAACTTGACTCCCGGCTTAGTGAGCTCGTAAAACGACTTGCATCTTTGTGAGTGCTGGGAGACGAAGCGGCGAATAAATTGCAACCTCCCAATTAATCCTCGAACTTCCTTCAAATTCTTGGGAGGAGGCACATCCCTGATGGCCTTTGCCTTATTGGGATCAACTTCAATTCCCCTTTTGCTAACAATAAATCCAAGCAACTTCCCTGATGAAACGCCAAATACACACTTTTTGGGGTTCATTTTCAATTGATACTCTCATGATCTTTGCAAGACTTTAGATAGAACCCCAGGATGCTCAATCCTTGTCCTTGATTTTACTACCAAGTCATCCACATACACCTCAATATAAATATGGATCATATCATGAAAAATTTCCATCATAGCCCTATGATAGGTGGCTCCAGCATTCTTGAGTCCAAAAGGCATGACCATATAGCAATATGTACCCCATGGTGTAGTGAATGATGTTTTCTCCTGGTCTTCTTCAGCCAGGTGAATCTGATTATAACCTGAAAAACCATCCATGAAAGAGAGAGTCTCAAATCCTGCCGTATTATCAATCAGAACATCAATATGAGGGAGGGGGAAGTCATCTTTAGGACACGCACGGTTGAGGTCCCGAAAGTCTATACAAATCCGAACCTTTCCATCTTTCTTCATGACCGGGACGATGTTAGCCACCCAATTCGGATAGAGGACAACTCTAACAAATCTAGCCTTATGAAGCTTGTCGACCTCTTCTTTCATCTTTAAAGCCATGTTAGGGTGGAAACGCCTCAACCGTTGTTTGATCGGGACAGATCCTGGCTTAAGTGTAAGCCGATGTTCAACGAGCGCAGGGTCTAATCCAGGCATATCTTCATAACTCCACGCAAACGTGTCCTTGTATTCTTGAAGTACCAAAATAAGCGCCTCCTCTTCGGAGGGCGGTAAATTCTTGCTGATGAGGACAATCCTAGGGTCTTCTTCCGTACCCAAATTTATTTCTTTGGTAGGCTCTTCTACTGAGGCTGATGGTTCATCAAATCTTCTCATACCACTGGCAAAGGCATCAGCCTTGTCCTCATATTCTTCATAACTTTCATCCCCCTCTTCAATAGGGTCTTCATCATTCATAATTTCATAGACACCAAAACCCTCATAAGAAGCATTAGTACCCTTATATTCCAACTCTGGCAGGATGATCGGATTTTCCAAAAATTCGGGAAGAGCTAAACAAGCCTGGCATCTTCTGGCTAACTCCAACAGAAACCTACGGGGAATCTGCTTACCCTTGGATTTCTTATGAAAATCTACCCCATGAATTTTATTAGAAGAAGAAGAACAACTAGCTTGATTGAAGGAAGGAGGTGAAAAAGTGGATACAGGAGGTGATATAGAAGGAGACCCCTCACCAGAGGGGGAGAAAAGATTTATCAATGAATAATGGAAGAGTGGCCCCTAGGTCGGGACACACTCGGAAAAGAGATAAGAAGTCTCCTCAACGGAGATGGAGGATTGGAGAGTTGGAATTTTGGCATTTTTTTCGTTTTTATCTTTATCTTCATTTTTATTTTCCTCTTCTAGAAGAAAGCAATGTGAAGGGAGAATAGTAGGAGGAGTGGAGATTGAAAGTTTAGAAAAAGATTGAATCAGAGATGACCCGCGCGGGGGTGTGATGGAGAGTTTGAAGAATTGTTCGAGGAGCAAGGGAAGAATCGGGAGAGAAATCTGCAGTGAATCTGGAGAAAAGCTGATCATAATTGGCGGCGGTCTCGGCACGCGAGAGAACAATTGAGAATGTAGAGAAACAAGAAGAGACGGATGCATAGAAGTGAGGGAAAAGAGGCCGGCCCATAGCCTGTCTATTGTAAAACCTTCTTCATATGGAACATCTGGCTCTCCAGTGTCAGTGTAGTCACTCAGCAACTGCCTCTTATCTGTAATCACAGCCGGCTTTTCAATCAATTCATGTATTAGTGGCGGCCATTTCGGATTAGTTGGCATAAAGAGACGGCTCAAGGCAATAGTAATATCATACATATCGAACCATCTGTACCAATCACACTCTGGATCATCCATCTTCCTTCTTTTATAAGGCCTTAGAGACTCCAGGGCTTTATAAGTGGCCAATAGTGCAATATGGCGAGCAAACTGTCTCGCATGAACATCTTGACAGTCTAGAATGGAGGTGATTATTGTAGTCTGCTCATGATTCTGAACGCCACCTGTGACAAAATGTGTCTTCAATGTCCAAGTAAGCGGCTGGCGATCTGTCTTCAAGGTGGATGTCATAACTGCCCATGGTTCTTCTTCATTTTTGCCCGGCCCTTTGTAGCCCAGGCCGCCTCGTGTAATCAATTTCTGAGGCTTAATAGGCCTAGTCCTGCCTTGACAACTGGCACCCAGACCTTTGCCGTTTTGATACCCCATTTTCATTAGAATTTTCCCGCCAGGGGTGTTTATCATGCTTTTCTTCTTCTTCCCCTTGGAAGGCAAGGGTGTTATAGCAACTGTCGTGACTATCTCGGGTGACATTGGCCGTGGGTGAGGGAGGTCTAGCATTGATAGCAACGGCTTGTTGGCAGACCAAATAGAAGGAACTGATGAAGCCAAGTGTATGTCTTCCTCTGGCAGAATTGGCATACTGGTGACTTTGATAATGCAGCCCTTGTGTGGAAACTTAAGGCACTGATGATTTGTAGAGGGTACTGCATCGAGTTGTTGAATGTAGGGGCGGCCCAGAATGCCATTGAATGTTGGATCCATGTCCAAAATGTGAAAATCGACTGTGATTGTTGCTGGACCCAAACTGACCTTTAATGTGATCATGCCTAGAGGAGGCTTCTTGGTATTATCATATGCTGTGACTGTTATGGTAGATGGCCGAATCAGGTTTTCAGGAATGCCGCACATCTTCAAAGTGCTCGGCGGAAATACATTGATAGATGCCCCAGTGTCCACTAGACATTGTTTCACCGCCACCTTATTAATATCAACCGTGATGCATATAGCATATTTCTTTGCTGAGAGTGGTGCCAGTTCATGCTCATGAAAAGTAATCGCCGGCTGACTGCTAGCGGGCATTAATACTGTGGTTATCTGCTCGACCGGAATGTCCTCATTGACCATGACCTTCTGCAAATATTCTTTCAGGGCCAGCTGATGAGTGGTTGACCTTTTGATTATTTCTAAAATGGAAATTCTTGCTGGAGTTTGGTCCAAATGTTTCAGTAAATCATATTCAGTGCCCGGCACGGACTCTTGCTCCTGTTCTTGTTCATTAGGCCCCTGCACGGGCTCTTGCTCTCTTTGGGAAAAGATGCGCTGGAACATCCGTCCACTGCCGAGCGGTGCCATGTTCTGTCGTGCCTCTGTCGGGGCAAGTAAAGGAGGAGGGTTGGAAGAAAAAGAGGGTGTATTGGCGTTAAGAAGAAGTGGAGGGGTGTTTGAAGAAGGAGCTCCCGTAAGGGGTGTTGGTGAGGAGTTCAAGGAAGAAGCCCCCGCAGGAGGCGTAGGAGTAGGAAGGGGTGCCCGAGTGTGAGAAGAGTTAGTGGGCGGAATGAGGAGAGATCTGGGTATAAAAGATGGGGGAGCTGATGGTGGGGGGATCCTTGCCGGTGAAGGAGTAGTGGTGGTGGGTGTAGCGGGCGGTGGTGACGGGCGGATAAGGAGTGGTCTAGACGGCGAAGGTGAAGGGTTAGTAGTGGATGGCGGGGTTTGCTGCGTGGTAGGCTGCGGAGGCGGTAAGCGGGTAAGGAGAGATCGGGTTGGCAAGGATGGAGAATTGGTGGGAGCAGGTGGATTAACGGGGCGTAGAAGAGCTCGGCTCAATTGGGGAGTAGAAGAAGAAGGAAGGGTGCGCAAGAGGCGCGGAGGTTGATTTGGATTATGATTAAATGCCCCGACAGAGGCATTTTCTTCATGCCATCCCTGTCCTCTCTCCACCTCACGGAGAGATGTGACAGGGTTCACGTGCTGATTTGGCGGGTGCTCCGGTAATGGATTGTGGACAATCCCCATATCCTGCTGAGGTGCTGGAGCTTGCTGTTGCGGCTGTGGAGCTGGTTGCTGTGGCTGCTGAGCCTGCTGCTGTCGAGGAGGTCTTCTTTCTTTCATAGTGGCAATGAACTGTCTCATCTCGTCCCAATTAATGCCACCCTGGTCATTCAAATCATAAATGTAGTCCTTGAAGTGGAAGCAACGATCAATATTATGACCAGGGGAGCGGTGAAAGACACAGTAGCGGGACGTATCAACATTAGCGGGCCACGCGGCCCTTTCCTTTGGTAGCATGAGCAAGTTGGCGGCCATTAAGGCATTGAATATGTCTGGGAGACTTTCCGACAATGGCGGATAATGGGCCCTTTTGGGGCCAAGTGGTCTCCTTTGCTGTTGTTGTTGTGATCCATAGTTAGTGGGTGGCGGTACTTGGTGGTACTGTTGCGGAGCTGAGGGATCTGCGTGGGGCGCTTGGTTTTGTGGTGGAGCAAAGGAAGGTTGAGGTGCGAATTGGTGTTGTGGTGGCGAGTTGAAGAGAGTGCTTTGTTGTGGAGGTGGTGGAGGTCGTGGGTTAGATTGGTGAAAAGGTGTGGGGTTGCCGACCACGCCAACCTGCTCATTGATGATGGTGCCCTCAGTCGTGGGCCCGCTGCTGTTAACATTTGTATTTTTCTTGAACAACTTTGGCTTTGGTTCAAACATGCCCATGATGGGCGAATCCTTCATTTGGGTCTGAATATAACGAGCTCTTTCATAGAGCTCCTCCATGGTGGTCAATCTGTTCATAGCCAGTATATGCCGGAACTGAGGGGTTGCATTGGATATAATCATCTTAACCTGTTCCGGTTTTGATAAGGTATCTTTCAACTTCTCGGCCATTGACCGCCATCTATCAGCAAATATGATGAAGTCCTCCTCGGGCTTCATTTTCTCTGCAACCAAATCTGTAACTGAAAGGGAGGGTCCAACCCGGTCCCTATATTTCTGTAAGAATTTCCTTTGAACCACATCGAAATCACTAGCATCTGACGGATCGAGGGAATAGAACCACTCGAGGGCTGGCCCCTCTAAAGATCTTCTAAACAAATAAGCCAATGAGGTTTTGTTGCCCTGCCAAAAGGACGTTTCATACATAAAATCCTTCAGATGGATAAAAGGATTACCAGTTCCATTGTATCGCCGAAAGTTCGGCATCTCAGAAGGTGGTAAGTGAAAAACTGGCAATGTAGGCAGAGAGATTTCTGGGGCATTCTTGGCAGCAGTAACCTTGTTGAGTTTTTCTTCCATGCTAGCCAATTTCTGAAGGAGCAAAGCATTAGTGTCTGACTCGACCGGGGCCGAATTTGGAATGAAGGTATTTGGCATAGGCGTCCTTAGAATTTGGGGAGGTTGAATGAATTGGGGCCTAGCCGCTGAGTAGCTCGCCTGTTGGGCCGGCATGGCCGCACCAGGCGTTTGTGGAGAAGAGGGGGGTTTGTGCAAGACCGCTTGGTCATTAGTGAGGTGATGGCCACTCTCGGCCGGAAGGGGATTGGAGGATGAAGAGGAAACGGATTTCCCTTTCAAAGTGGCCTGAACTGCCTGCCGCTGGGAGTCATCTAATTGAGATAGAGCATTAATCAAATCGGTAACATTGAAAGATGGGGAGGGGTTCCCCGAAGCGTTGGAGGGTAAATGAGAAGAGGGCACAACCTCTTGAGTAGTGGTATCAACCACATGAACTTGAGGATAATGAGAATGAGGAGGAGGGTAATTCCCCTCATGATAGATAGAATCTTGGGGAACCTCATATGATTGACCAAAAACGTTCTCCTCCACATCATCATAGGAATATCCGTAGCTTGCTATGTTGATAATCTTACTTGAACGGAGTTGCATGCTTAAAAAGAGAGAAAGCTTTATGAAGGAATTATCACACAATCAATCACCCAATCGAAACAAGCTTAAGCAAATCAACCCAACTAAGTTTATGCAATCAAGTTGAGATGAACGCAAGATTTTAGTGTTATGTTTGAGATTAGAGTGAGTTAAATTGCAAAATAATTCACTCCTCTTTGCAAAGTGAAACCTAGTTTGGGTCCAAGTGTAGTCTCCGGGTTAACTAGGTTCTCTCTCTTTTCTCCAACGATAGGTTCTCTAAACTCCGGGTACTTCAAGGGTACAACCGGCTCAGTGTCCGTGAGGGAATCCACAGGTGCGGGGACTTACGGAGGTCTTGGAAAAGGGATTTCCGATCCAAAGAGACGGAATGCTCAATGGAGGGTTGTCCCGATTCCAAGAAAGGTGTGTGGAATCCTAGTGTAGAGAGAGGAGGTCTCTCAACCAAATGCCACAAAATGCAGTATAAGATAAGCCAATCATAGCAATATAATCAAATAACCAATGTAAGTATGAATCCAGCATGAATAGACAGAAACAACAAAGCTCTGGAAACACACAGGAAAGAGGCGACGTAGCGGCAGTCGCTACCAACAAAAGAGACGATAGGGTAGCTGTCGTGAATCACTGGGAGAGGCTCTCAGACAATGCAAAAACGCGCCTTGACGTGGGGCGCTAAATATGATGAAGACACCTCTGACAGAGGGCGTCAAATATAAGTGGTGCACACGATCGAAGAAAAATGTGCCTTGGTGCAAGGCGCTGCCAAATAAAAAGACGCCCAAGGAGAGGGCGCAAATTCACAGAAGCAACAGATATGATGAAAGACGCCTTTGTGGAAGACGTTAAACAGAAAAAAGACGCCCTGGATGAAGGCGTTAAATAAAAAGGCGCCTTTGTGAAAGGCGTTAATTCAAAAAAATAGCAATAAATTAATCACAAGCTGGCTGATCCCGGGGAGTGTGCAGTGTGCACAGTGGAGGGTGCCCGTGGGGCACAAAGGAGGGGTACCGTGGGTACCAAAGGGAAAGGGCACGCGTGGGTGCCGAAGGGGAAAGGGCACACGTGGGTGCCAATAGGAAAGGGCACACGTGGGTGCCAAAAGGAGATGGTAATCAAAAGAAAAATAGTGGAAGTCCCACCGTGATACCCAATTTGTGAATCATGGAAAATAATCCACTTTTAAGACAAAAAATAAAAATAATAATGCATGAGAAGAATAATGAAAAAGGGAGTAAAAGAGCACGTGGTGCTACTAAGGAGAGTGATCGCCAGAGGGGTTACCTCAATAAGAAGAAAAGATGATCGCGAATACCTTGTGATAATAGGATGCGGGATGGATGTGAGTTCCTTCCGCCACCTTCTATCGGCCGACCGATGAAGGGGGTCTTCCTCTTTGATTACCCTTAAACAAAGAACAAACAAGTAAAAGAAAGAGATCACCCAAACGTGAGTGTAGTATCAATCCCAAGATGAAAGATGGTGATGAAAGAAGAGCATGAAGTGTGCACCTTTCGTTTGTTTTTAAAACCCCTAGAGAATTAGGGAAAGGAGAAGAGATGCAATGAAAACTAATGCAAGAAAAAGGCTATACGATGATGAGATGAACAGACAACAATGAAGAGAAGGAAAAGATCCCTGTTGTTCCTGTAAACAGTAAAGGGAAGAAACTTTGCTTCGGATGCGGCAGCAGGAGGAAGCAGAAGAGAAATCAATAGCTCTTAATCTCAATCGCCAACACCCGTTAACCTATGTGACAACAACAGCTCTGCTTCTAACCTCGCACGATAACCTCTCTGTGTCCTCTGTCTAACTCTATCTATCTCTGTGCACACGTTAACCTCCCGCGAGATCAACCAGGGGACTCTTTTATAGGGTCTCGATCACAGATAGACACAGATTTGGGAAGATAAGAATAAGCAGTGGTCGTTAACGGCAAGGACTCTAGTTCCTAGATCGAGCAAGGTGATCAAGAAAGGCAGGGAACTCTTCAGGAAAGGCGAGTTTAAGCAGGACACGAAAGGGTGAGACACGACATACCAAAGGGCGTCAATTCAGAATTGACGACCTGCTCAAGGGCGTTAATTCAAAACACGACCAAGATTAAGGCGTCACTTCCTGGATTCAATTTTGGTAATAAAAACCTTCTTTATTTGAAAATTGCAAAGAGACGCCTGAAGCAAAGGCGTTAAACAAAAACACGCCCTATGGAAGGACGTTAATCATTGATTTTCAATCAGGGTGGGACTCGTAAAATACCAGGAATTGACGCCCTTCTCTATGGTCATCCTTTCTTAAGAACACGCCCCAGATTAGGTCGCTATTTAAAACACGCCCCTCTTCAAGTCGTGAATCACCAAAAACCCAAGAATAAATCACAAAAACACACAAAAATAGAAAAACTTTATATTATAGAAATATTGAAGTTCACTTTGGGGGGTTAACATAGTGACATGATATTTAATCAACAAAGCGTCAATTTTGGTGTGTCTACACTGAGTTGTGTTTTACGATTTAGGTGAGTTTTTCTTTCGTACAAGTTACGGAATCCTATGGTGAGTTTATTCTTGAATTCATCGACTCGAGGATGCTACAGTTGCATTGCATTCTTTCCGAAGATCGTTTAGAATATTTTTTCATATTTTTCAGAATTAGTGTATTTTCGGGCCAAAAATTAGAATTTACGAAAATTAGAAAATTCCTAATTTCCTTTTCTTTTTAACCCTCTCTCTCTCCTCTCTCACCCTCACGATCTCTCACTCTCTCCCTTGCCGTTCTCTCACTTCTCGCCCTCTTTGCTCCTGCTACAGATAGAGGAGGCCCGAGGATGAGGTGGCGACGACGTGGAGCTATTGTGGAACGTGCTGGCGTGACGATTGAGCCGTGGCGTTGGCGCGATCCCGTTCGTGGATTCAAAGTCGGCGTGGGTTGTCTATGTGATGGCTTTCGGCGTGGTCTAGTCACTTCGGCGCACGAGAACTTCGGTGGAGGTAGGAAGATGGACGCCCTACTCCTGTTCTGCGTTTCCTCACGATTTGGAGCCGAACCGTGCGAGAATGAGTGGGTTTTAACTCGTTTTGGGCGAAAGCATGTTCGGGGGGTGTGAGACGAGTTCACCTTTCCAGGTGACAGTTTTTATCTTAGTTAGTTTCATTTGAACCCCTGGCATGTTGGGAATTCGTTCCTGCCAGTTTCATTATATTTGGTCGAGAATAGGAGTCAGTATGAACCAGACTATCCCCGTGACTCATTTAGGGTCAATTTGGAAGAATTGCCCATTTCTTATGTTTTATGCGTTGTTTGGATCCCTTCCAGTTTGTGGAAGGCTTGTATGGTGATTAGGGTTGTTTCCCCTTCGTTTATAAGTGATCGGGGTGTGGAACGGTCGGGATCGGCCATTCCCCTATTTTACCCACCGTAGCGATTTAGCGGTCTTACTAGAGACCATTTTTGGGCATTTAGCGGTCCTTGGGTGACCATTTATGCTTTTAGAATAGTAAGTCGGTTCAAGTCTTCGCGATCGTGCGATAGACTGTTTCTTCTCGTTCGCGATCAAGCGGATGACTGCTAATTTCTATCAGCGGTCGTACGATAGACCGCTAACGGGATCGTGTATGTCAGTTCCGATTCGCGGTCGTGCGATAGACCGCAAATCCGGCAGTGGCGGTCTAAAAGTCGACCGCTAATGGTTGTTTATATTGGATTTAATAGTGTTAATTCGACTCGGCTAGTGGTCCTAGCCTTGACCGCTATTTCTCCTTTGCGATCCTATGAGAGACCGCTAGGGGGTTTGACTGATTTATGTCAGTTCGGGGGTTGACCGGTTCCAGCGGTCATATGGACGACCGCTACCATCTCCTCGTGGTCCTGCGATAGACCGCTTACCCCTATGGATTTGCAGTTTTGTCTGTTCGAGTCTCTGAGTGACGCGGCCATGTTCTGGTCTGCTTAGCTCAGTGAGTCGGCTTGTTGATAGGCCGATTATGTTGGTGCGGCTCTTTCTTGACCGCCCAGTGTTTGTATTCTCTGTGTGAGGATGGTGGCTCATTAGCTGACTGCTTGGTTTACCTAGCGGTCTGACAGATGACCGTTTACTTCCCAGAGCTTTGTTTTCCTATTGTTTGGCCTCCATTTGTCTTGGCCTTACCTTGTGGCATGCCCGTAGTCCCGTCGATATCTTGGATGTCCTATGAGGGCGATGACCATGTTGTAGGGTGGCCGGGGAGTGCCATTATATCGAGTAGTGTTCTGTACTATTTCAGAGTCATTATTGGTGTCTGGTCAACTCGGTGTGATCCAATGGTTGACATATGACTTTGTAGTTGTCTCGATGGTCCTGTAGGGATCGAGAGATGATGTTGGATGCCGTGAGGTTTTGTCTTACCTCAGTTTACGTGTCCATGTGCTTTGAGGGTCTTGGTGATCACTCAGCTCTCCGTGGTTTGTGTTATGCGGAGGCATGGATCATGTGATCGTATGTCATTTTTTTTATCGGTGTTTTCTCGTGATTTGGCTTAGGATTAGACCGATTGGTGGCTTGTTATTGCTTTTGTGCGATGATCTTGACCTCGAGTCTTGTGACTCAAGGATAGTTGTGTTGACAGGTCTAGCTATCTGTCCTGAGCTCGGTGGCAGTCTGGTATGCTACCCTGTGTCTGGTGCTTCGTTGTACGTGCGATAGGGCATGCTTAGCCAATCTATACTTCAGCACTAGTGTTTTAGAGCCGTTGTGTCTAGTTAGCCTCCACTAGTCGTAGCCCGACGACACGTTCTAGTGTTGGCCCACCTAGGAGTGGTGGCGGGGCAGTTCTTGACAGACGGTTTGTAAGCTAGTGTCTGTGGGCTCCCTTGCCTTACAGTAGCATCCTATTGGGGGAGAAAGCTAGCTAGAGGCCTGGCTCAAGACATTTAGCTTGTGTGTACACACATGATCAGGGGCAGTTGGACGAGCGCTGACGGGCGTGACCCTGACTAGTCACTCGTTACTGTTGTTCCTTGTACTCGGTTCTATTATGTGTCTCACTGGCTGCGATCCAGGCTTGTGTAGATACTTATGGCGCAGTGTAAGACGTCAGTGGACGCATCTAGCTATTCTTCTAGTGAGGAGGTGCTTCTGTCACTTGACGCATAACTCTTGTGACTTGTGTTTCCGTGACCGATTTTTGAGTAGCCTGTGCATGGATTCACTCAAGGTCCAGTCTTGTGTAACATACACGACGATCTAGTTGTGTATGTTCGTGTCTTTGACTGTGTAGGTCTTTTATAGGGCTTTTGCCTATTTTGGTAGGCTTCAGCTACGGAGCTTGTGCTTTGTCGATGGATAGATAACGCCTGACTTTGTGAGATCAGGGTTCACCTTTATGTTGCCATATAGAGTAGCTTAGGGAGCCATGGATTGGTCGACGGCCGTGTTTCTGGTTAGTACGGCTTCACACTTTCTTTAGCTGTTCTTCCTCCTGCTTACTCCTGCTTTTTACATCTTTACTGTTGTAGTTACTACTGTTGCTTCTGTTCTTCCTGCTTTTCTATTTAGCGCTGTTTAGCGTGTTACTGTGTTGTTTCCAGTGTGTATCCACGTGACCCCTACTGAGCTAGTGACACGAGGCTCACCCCTACTTTTCAGGTGTGGTCTTCTTCTTCGTCGTGGTTCGTGACGTGGTGCGTCAGTTCGTTGTTGCCAGCGTTGCCAGCGTTCTCTATGTCGGGCTTCCCCCGACTTCAGTGTACATTTTCCTTTCTATTGGACTGTACTTGCCTTTAATTTGGATTGGACTCTGTTAATTTAAATTATTAATTGAAAAATTAATTTTATTTCTACTACTTTAGCAAACCTGATCATTGAAATATTAATTACTTACTACTTAATCTGGAACTTCAATGTACTACACACACTCCTTTTATCCCTTCTTAGCTTTTCTGCTCTTGGGAGGCCTCACAGGATCCAAGTGTTATCAGGTTTACCCGGTATCCAGAGCCTGGGTCGTCACCGGTGGTATCAGAGCTCTATTGTGTGTAAGGTACATGTGAATTCAAGATATTGAGGTCCAGTACAGCCAGCTGTCGGCATTAGCATTGGCATCAATTTTGTGATCGTTTATCGCTTTGTTTCCGTTTGTGGTCTTGTGCGTGCTATGTTGGCACTGTGCGAGATGGTTTTGCTCTCGTCAGGATGTGACGGGGTGCTTTTCTTTTTGTTATGGTGTTTGTCTCGATTATGCTATACTTGGCAGATTTCGTCGACAGGTGTGAATCTGTGGTGCAGTGTTCAAGATTTTTTCATAATTTGTTCAGGTGGCTGGTGATATTCTCATTGGTGTGATGGCCGTGCACATTCCTATGTTACTTTCGTCGTCCTAGTTTGAGATTTGTGCAGCCCCTAAGGTGTTAAGCTTGTGTTGAGGTGTTCGATTAGATGCCTTGTTTGGAAGAATGCTCGGGTGAACCTAGGATTTTCCTTCCTGGTGAGCTACTGTTGATTGAGCTTTGATTCTTCTCCTCTTGTTTGGTGGCGTCTTTTTGAGGTAAGCCTTGGAAGTGCTGTCTTGGTGAAGCCTTTGTCCTGTGTCTGCTTAAGTGTGGACTGTGTTAATTCTGAGCCTGATTTGCCTTTGTTCGACAGTTGCTTGGCTTTGGACCTATGTTTTATGTTTGGGAGCCGTTGTGCACTGTGTCCGATGTGCCGTGTCTGGCGGCTGTTATGCTGTGAAGGTTCAGTTATCGTTCCAGGACGTGAGGATAAGCTAGATTAGCATTCCTTTGTGCTTGTGATGAAGCTGGTGCTCTTCATGGTATGCACTATGGTGACTTGTGATCGGTTGTTAGTAGGATCGGTACTCGAGACGTAGTATATTGCAGTTTGTATATTACGATGGCACCGAGTGTGTGCTGAGATGCGGATGCCGAGTTGTCCTTGATGCCTATGTGCATGTGTTGAGCGTGCAGTTGAAGCGTGTCGGCTGATAACCCACGGTTCAGGATAGTGAAGTTGGAAGATTCTGATTGGCTGAGATGTTTATTTCCTCGGTGTATCTTCATCTTCGCTATTTGTGCCTTGATGTTGTTGGTTACTGTGCTGTTACTGGAGGCATTATGGTTGTTGGCACTGGCATGTGCGAGGATGAGAGGAATCTGTCGGCATGTTTGCTGGTTGAGTACCCTTTCTTTCCTCTATAACATCTCTTGGACGTCGTGCTCTCGACGTAGTCCTCGAGATACGTTCTCCAAGATTGTCGTTGTTATTATTGTGGGTCCTTGTTGGTGATCTGTTCGTGGAATGGCTTGTACATGTTAGTCGTGCATTCAACTGTAATTGTGCCTTGATGTGACCCAGCTTGCAATTGTGTCCCGTGGTTCTGTGTTGAGAAGGGAGCCGGGATTCTGCAAGTGCTGTTGTTGTTGTTGTCGTTCGTTGGTAGTCATGTTCAGCTTGGTAGGAGTTCCCTGTGAGTCTGATTTGGCATGGTGTGGACCGAGGTCTTATCAGTTGGTTTTGCTGTACTCTTCTGTCATGGTAGAGTTGGCATGCGACTCGAATCAGATGTAACATCTGAGTGAGGGCTGACTTGATTGTGCTTGTCGTCCAGTGCTGCCGTTGGCGTTCTGCGTGCCAGATCTATTGGTCTTGGTGTGGAAGCCGATGTTGTCGAGCTGTCAGCTGAGGACTATGTTTCTTTGTTTAAGCTGATGCTTGTCGTGTTTGCCGAGTGTTTTCCTGATAGCTATTTTCGTGGCATGAGTCGTGTCTCCTTTCCCTGCGAGATGGAAGCGACGTTGCCTTGTTTCGGAGGTGTCAGACTTGTGTTCACTTGAGTGCCATGCTTGTTCTTTGGATCGATTTGTCTTGAGATCCAGAGTGTGTGCCTGTGATTGTGATCTGACAGTGTTCCTCTGAATTATGTTTTCGAGATTTGTGTTGCCGTGTTCTAGGTGTTGGTGTTGGCTGGAGCTTGGTGATCGTTTGGGTTTATTCTTCCCTGCTTCTTTCTTGTTAGCTCCTTTAATTTCGAGGATGAAATTCTTGTAAGGAGGGGAGCCTGTAAGAACCTGAGTCTTTCGGATCTTTATCAGAGAGTTTCAGATCACTTTTGTGGGTCCTGAGTTGTGTTTTACGATCCGCGTAGGTTTTTCACTCGTACTAGTTACGGAACCCCGTGGTGAGTTTATTCTTGAATTCATCGACTCGATGACGCTATAGTTGCGTTGCATTCTTTCCGAGGATCTTTAGACTATTTTTTCATATTTTTCTGAATCAGTGTATTTTCGGGCCAAAAATTAGAATTTACGAAAATTAGGAAATTCATAATTTCCTTATCTTTTTAACCCTCTCCCTCTCCTCTCTCACCCTCACGATCTCTCACTCTCTCCCTTGCCATTCTCCCTCTTCTCGCCCTCTTTGCTCCGGCTACAGACGGAGGAGGCCTGGGGATGACGTGGCGACGGCGTGGAGCTGTTGTGGAACGTGCTCGCATGACGATTGAGGCATGGCGTTGGCGCGATCCCGTTCGTGGATTCAAAGCCGGCGTGGGTTGTCCGTGTGTTGGTTTTCGGCGTGGTTTAGTCGCTTCAGCGCGCGAGAACTCTGGTGGAGGTAGGGAGATGGATGCCCTACTCCTGTTCTGCGTTTCCTCACGATTTGGAACCGAACCTTGCGAGAACGAGTGGGTTTTACCTCATTTTGGGTGAAAGCATGTTCGGGGGGTGTGAGACGAGTTCACCTTTCCAGGCGATGATTTTCAGCTTAGTTAGTTTCATTCGAACCCCTGGCATGTTGGGAATTGATTCCCGACAGTTTCATCACATTTGGTCGAGAATCGGAGTCGGTATGAGCCCGACTATCCCCATGACTCATTTAGGGTCAATTCGGAAGAATTGCCCGTTTCTCATGTTTTATGCGTTGTTTGGATCCCTTCCAGTTTATGGAAGGCTTGTATGGCGATTAGGGTTGTTTCCCCTTCGTTTAGAAGCGATTGGGGCGTGGAACGACCGGGATCGGCCATTCCCTTGTTTTACCCGCTGTAGCGATTTAGCGGTCTTACGAGAGACCGTTTTTGGGCATTTAGCGGTCCTTAGTTGACCGTTTATGCTTTTCGAACAGTAATTTGGTTCAGGACTTCGCGGTCGTGCGATAGATCATTTCTTCTCGTTCACGGTCAAGCGGATGACCGCTAATTTCTGTCAGCGGTCGTACGATAGATCGCTAATGGGATCGTGTATGTCGGTTCAGATTCACGGTCGTGCGATAGACCGCTAATCTGGCAGTGGCGGTTTGAAAGACTACCGCTAACGGCTGTTTATATCGGATTTAATAGTGTTAAGTCGGCTGGGCTAGTGGTCCTAGCCTTGACCGCTATTTCTCCTTGGCGATCCTATGAGAGACCGCTAGGAGGTTTGACTGATTTATGTCGGTTCGGGGGTTGACCAGTTCTAGCGGTCATATGGACGACCGCTACCGTCTCCTCGCGGTCCTGCGATAGACCGCTTACCCCTATGGATTTGCAGTTTTGTTCGTTCGAGTCTCTGAGTGACGTGGCCATGTCCTGGTCTGCTTAGCTCAGTGAGTCAGCTTGTTTATAGGCCGGTTATGTTGGTGCGGCTCTTTCTTGATCGCCCAGTGTTTGTATTCTCTGTGTGAGGATGGCGGTTCATTAGCTGACTGCTTGGTTTACCTTGCGGCCTGACAGATGACCGTTTACTTCCCAGAGCTTTATTTTCCTATTGTTTGGCCTCCATTTGCCTTGGCCTTAATTTGTGGCGTGCCCGAAGTCCCGTGGATATCTTGGATGCCCTATGAGGGTGATGACCATGTTGTGGGGTGGTCGGGGAGTGCCATTATATCGAGTAGTGTTCTGTACTGTTTCAGAGCCATTATTGGTGTCTGGTCAACCCGGTGTGATCCAGTGGTTGACATATGACTTTGTAGTTGTCTCGATGGTCTTGTAGGGATCGAGAGATGATGTTGGACGCCGTGAGGTATTGTCTTTCCTCCGTTTACGTGTCCATGTGCTTTGAGGGTCTTGGTGATCCCTCAGCTCTCCGTGGTTTGTGTTATGTGGAGGCATGGATCAGGTGATCCTATGTCGTTTCCTTTATCCGTGTTTTCTCGTGATTTGGCTTAGGATTAGATCGATTGACGGCTTGTTGCCGCTTTTGTACGACGATCTTGACCCCGAGTCTTGTGACTCAAGGATTGTTGTGTTGACAAGTCTAGCTATCTGTCGTGAGTCCGGTGCCAGTCTGGTATGCTACCCTGTGTCTGGTGCTTCGTTATACGTGCTACAGTGTATGCTTAGCATGTCTGTACTTTAGCACTAGTGTTTTAGAGCCGTTGTGTCCAGTGAGCCTCCACTAGTCATAGCCCGACGACACGTTCCAGTGTTGGCCCACCTAGGAGGGGTGGTGGGGCAGTTCCCAACAGACGGTTTGTAAGCTAGTTTTCGTGGGCTCCCTTGTCTTATAGTAGCGTCCTACTGGGGAAGAAAGCTAGCTAGAGGCCTGACTCAAGACATTGAGCTTTTGTGTGCACACATGGTCAGGGGCGGTTGGACGAGCACCGACGGGCATGACCCTGACTAGTCACTCGTTACTGTTGTTCCGTGTACTCGATTCTGTTATGTGTCTCACTGACCGCGATCCAGGCTTGTGTAGATACTTGTGGTGCAGTGTAAGACGTCAGTGGACGCATCTGGCTATTCTTCTAGTGAGGAGGTCCTTCTGTCACTTGACGCATAACTCTTGTGACTTGTGTTTCCGTGACCGATTTCCGAGTAGCCTGTGCATGGCTTCACTCGAGGTCCAGTCTTGTGTAATGTACACGATGATATAGTTGTGTATGTTCGTGTCTTTGACTGTGTAGGTGGCTTTTGCCTATTTTGGTAGGCTTCAGCTACGGAGCTTGTGCTTTGTTGACGGATAGGTAATGCCTGACTTTGTGAGATCAGGGTTCACCTTTCTGTTGCCATATGGAGTAGCTTAGGGAGCCGTGGTTTGGTCGGTGGCCGTGTTTCTGGTTAGTACGGCTTCACTCTTTCTTTAGCTGTTCTTCCTCCTGCTTACTCCTACTTTTTACAGCTTTACTGTTGTAGTTACTGTTGTTGCTTTTGTTCTTCCTGCTTTTCTGTTTAGCGTTGTTTAGCGTGTTACTGCGCTGTTTCCAGTGGGGATCCACGTGACCCCTACTGAGCCAGTGACACGAGGCTCACCCCTACTTTTCAGGTGTGGTCTTCTTCTTCCTCGTGGTTCATGATGCGGAGCGTCAGTTCGTTATTGCCAGTGTTGCCAGCGTTCTCTGCTTCCGGCTTCCGCCGACTTCAGTGTACGTTTTCCTTTCTGTTGGACTGTACTTGTCTTTAATTTTGACTGGACTCTGTTAATTTAAATTGTTAATTGAAAAGGAAATTTTATTTTTGCTACTTTAGTAAACCTGATCATTGAAATATTAATTACTTATTGCTTTATCTGGGACTTCAATGCACTACACACACTCCTTTTATCCCTTCGGAGCTTTTCTGCTCTTGGGAGGCCTCGCAGGATCCAAGTGTTATCGGGTTTACCCGGTATCCGGAGCCTGGGTCATCACAATGCAGTCCTACAGTGCCAAAGCATTCTCTCATAACCAAAGCGGAGCTATTTAGGTACAGGCAGGGAGATGATGAACTTGTCCTAGATTTCATCCAAAGGTGGAGATGCTTTTATGCAAGGTGTGAGCCTTCACTGAGCCATGAGACTGCCATCCAGATCTGCAAACAAGGCCTAAAGAAAGAAATTCAGCGAAGGATAATTGGCATCAAAGTCTAATCCTTTGATCATTTGAATACGGTAGTGGCCGATATTGAATCCTTTCTGGCGAAGTACTGCCCCACTACCACTACGGCAAGGCGGGAGAACAGATCTGAAGCCGTTAATCTCAATGCTTTCAAGCAAATGAAGATGAAAACCCAAGAGGTGACCAGATCTTTGACTAGAAAACCTACAAAGCAAAATTCCTCGTTGTGGGAGAAGATGAAGAAGTCCTACTCCTTCCCGAGAGAGAAGACATGGGTGATTTTTGAATGGGCTTGTCATTATGACAAGATTACTCTGCCAGAGCTTAAGAAACTGGAGGATGCTAAAAGAAGTAAAGACCCTCAATTCTGCCCGTATCATCAAATGTTGGGGCATTCTATCGAGGACTATTACGTTTTCAAAGATATTGCCTAGAGTCTAACCAAGAAGGGCAAACTCCGAATGTGGGAATACACAGTAGATCCACCATGCCCACATGAAATGGGTGCTTACAGAAGGGGAGTTCATATGGTCTCCATCCACTACCAGACCCCCGAAGAGACATCATAGGCTGAGCAAGGTAGGCCTCAAATCCAAAATGAGCTATCCAGGCGGCCAATGTCGCCCATGAAAGAAAAGAAGAAAAGTCACCTTTGTCCCATGGCAAGAGCACATACCTCCACTTCTCTAACCTTGAAGGTATCCGGTTCGGCTGATGAAGAATGCTGCAAAGTAGATATGGCCTCCCTCTCCACCATGGTGAGTGTAGGTCCTCCGGAAGCAGTCTATGTCGACTACCAAGATGACCATGAAGAAATCATGTAGCTCTCAAGGCGAGGAGATATCCCAAAGCCCAAAACAGTGATACATGAAAGGCAAGAAGCCAATGTCCCCTGCAAATACCTAAAATCTATTATCGCAGAGGCCGCCACGACCTCCGATGAAGCCCCGCTTGGACTAGAAGTTAGGAAGCTCCTTGCTACCCTCAAGGGTGATTCATCTACGGGCCAGCATCCAAGCTGCCTGGAAGTTGCATTGCCAACCTCACCGTTGATTCCCCAACAAACTCAAAAGCCAGAGAAAGAAGTTGATGATGTCTTGCCATTAGAAAAAATGAGGCAATGAAGCATTTATGATGTTCTCGAAGCTGAAGAAGATGATGAAGGCATCATCGATTTACAGCCCACTCCTCCAGAGATAAAAGATGGCGGCCAGGCCATCGTTGACGAGCTGGTCGAGGTGAACCATGGCACAAAAAATGAGCCTAGGCCAACCTTCTTTAGCGCCCTCCTCCTCTTAAAAGAAAGAGAGCAATGTATACAGCGACTTCAAGAGTTCTGAGACTACTTTGCTTGGAACTACAAAGAGATGCCAGGCCTCAGCCCTGAAGTTTTCCAACACATACTGGCTATCGACCCAAAAGTCGAGCCGGTGAAGCAGCCACCTCGGTGGATGAGGCCGGAGCTGATAAACCAGATTTGCAAAGAAGTCGACAAGCTCATAAATGTTGGCTTCGTAGCAGAAAATCACTATACCATATGGCTAGCCAACATTGTGCCTGTCAAGAAGAAGAACGGCCAGATCCGAATATGTGTGGACTTTCGAGACCTGAACAAAGCATGCCCGAAAGATGACTTCCCAATACCGATCACTAAAGTCATGATCGATTCTACAACTGGCCATGAGGCACTGTCATTTATGGATGGCTCATCCAGATACAACCAGATATGGATTGCTGAGCATGAAAGAGTTCACACGGCTTTTCGATCGCCCAAGGGGATTTTTCATTGCAAGAGAATGCCCTCCAGCCTCAAAAATGTTGGCGCCACTTACCAAAGGGCGATGACGAAGATGTTCGACGAGCTGCTCTATGACAAGGTCGAATGCTTCATTGATGACTTGGTCGTTAAGACCAAGAGAAGAGAAGACCACCTGAGTGATCTCAGGATCATATTCGAAAGGCTACGACAGTTTGAGTTGAAGATGAACCCGATGAAATGTGCCTTTGGCATCTCAAGTGGGAAATTCCTCGGCTTCGTCGTCAGATATCGGGGAATTGAAATAGACCCTTCCAAGATAAAAGCTATCCAGGAGCTACCCCCTCCGAAGAATTTGACAGAATTACGGTCATTACAAGGTTGATTAGCTTACATCCGTAAATTTATTTCCAATCTGTTCGGACGATGCCAGCTATTCAACAAGCTATTGATCAAAGATACGCCATTCTGCTGGAACCAAGAGCGCCAAAAGGCCTTCGACCAGCTGAAGGAATATCTGAAGACGCGACTAGTGATGGGGGCACCTGTCAAAGGGCGGCCGGTGATTCTTTATATAGCCTCCACAGAACACTCACTAGAGGCAATGTTGGCCCAGAATAATGACGAGGGGAAAGAGCAGGCACTTTACTACCTCAGTCGAAGATTAGTTGGTGTAAAAGGAAATTACACCCCAATAGAGAAGATTTGCCTCACATTGATCTGTGCGGTCCAGAAGATGAGGCATTACATGCTATCCCATGAAGTATAGCTGATATCAAGGGCTGATCCAATCAAATATATACTGTCCCAACCGGCTTTGAAAGGATGATTGGGCAAATGGGCTGTCATATTGATGGAATTTGATATCATGTATGTGCTGCATAAGGCCATCAAAGGCCAGGCCATCGCAGATTTCTTTGCAACACATCCGGTGCCTGAAGATTCTCCGTTAATCACAGAGCTCCCAGATAATGAAACACTAGAAGTGGGCCAAGTTCGTCAAGCCATATGGCAGCTTTATTTTTGTTGTGCCCCTATGGTTTTGATGATAGCAAACAATATAAGTCACACTGTGTTTGCATGAAAGATTGAATGAGCATCTGGTCTTTGCATGTTGTGTTGCATACAACTTCATCAGAGTGCACGTAGGGCATTTCATCATACAAGGTACAGGCAAACACATATTCTCCTTTGCGTATGTAGAGAGTCTGTGCACTCACTGTTCAACTTGATGCATATGTTTCTTGTTTCTTAATAAACCCCGGTGCATACTTGGTTTATATGTATTGCTAAGCTCGGTGCATATTTTGTGTAAATATTCAAGGTCGATGCAACTCCTGTAGCCTGCGTCTCATGCTGCGTCTTTGGCGCACTCATGCATAGGTCCGTACACATTCCTGTAGCCTGCGTCTCATGCAGCATCTTTGGCGCACTCATGCATAGGTGCGTGCACATTCCTATAGTTTACGTCTCATTTGCACTTGTGTCTCAGGCTACGTCTCTATCACGTCTTAGCACACCCAGTGTCTCAAGCATTTAAGTCTTAGCGTCTCTGTTTGCGTCTTATGCTCAGCAGTGACTGGCTGCATCTCTTGCGTAGATACGTCTCATATTGCGTCTCACATGCTATGTGAGTCCATGGCTGTGTATCACATTGCGTCTCTCTTGCACAATGCATTGTGCCTCATGCATTCTGTCTACATGCATTCCATCTCTGCGTCTCATGTACCTCACGTGTCTCTGCGTCCCATTCTGCATCTTAGTGCATGTGTTGCGTCTCATTTGGTTTAGCACGGTCGGTGCAATATATTGTTGTTGATGGGGACATCACCTCCCATGCCCACGTTCACAGCTCGTCTCCTCGCCCCGGTTGCATCCGGCATAGTCTAGTTATTTAATTTTGAGTCCTATGTAATTTTTATTTGAGTCATTTGATGTATTTTCCCTTTTATTTGAGTCATGTTCCTAGGTCTTATGTTTATTTACCTAAGTTTGAGTGTCATTAGGTTGTCTAGTTAGCTATTGGGCCCAATTCATTGGGCTTGGCCCAAGGGCTCCCCCCTACCCCCTCAGTTATTTGTCATTGAGTCAATTGTCAGGGTCTTATTGTAAAATGTGGGTTGCCTATATATAGGGCCCCATTCCCCCCATTTCAAGGTAATAAATCAATGAATGAAAAAATTTTCTATTTTGAGAGTTTACACTTCTTATCTAGTGGAGAGATTCCATTTTTTGGGTGAGAAACCCTAGGGGAGAGATTCCCCACCCTTCCCTCTCTTAATCTCTCTTTTTCACTCCACTTTCTCTCTCCTCAACACCCAAATACGAATTTTCTTCTCTCTCCTCCCTTCCCAACCACCTCCACTCCCCACCTACCCCATTTAAGCCTCTTCCCATTCCCCACAACCCTCATCAATACTCCACCCCTTCCCAAGACCCCCTCCACCAATCCTCTCCTCACCATCCAACCCCCAACTACCCCTCCCACTTTCACAAGCACCCTTCCCACTACCCCAAGCACCCCTTCCCTTCCCCAACACAACCCCCCCATTCCCAAGACAAAGAATTAACCCCACCCTTAAACCTATTTTCGAATATCCTTTCCCTCTCTCCATTCCAACCAAATTCGCAGCCCCCACTACCACCATCTATTGGACCCTCTTCCAGACCTTATTCTCCACCTCCCACACCTTAGAACACCCCCTCCAAGACCCCCTTACAACCAGGGGTCACTCCCACACTCATCTACCCCCTTTCCCTTCTTCTTTCTTGGTCATTGGAAGCTACTTCGAAGTTGCAGTTTGCTGTCCAGATGTTATAGATGAACCAGCAACTTGCAGCGGCCACCACGACTTCCTCCGGACGAGTTTGAAGACCCAAGAGCCATCGTCGGAAGCGTCTGCCAGTCTCCCTCGCAACAGAAGTGGTTTCATCTTATTCCGATCAACGAGCCGTCCAGGAGGTCCATTCTCCCACAACTGCGTAGTTCTGCCTCGGCTGAGGACCTGAGCCAGATTAGAAGCTCTGCCAAGATGAACCCCGAAGGAATCAGTCCACGAGTTCTTCTTCAAAGTTCTTCATCGCCTAGTCTACTTCCAGAATCAAGAAACAGAACTTCATTCGGCATTCGTGATCCAGAGTTCTCATTTTTATCCCTCAGCTACGCAGATCTGCTACTCATAGTCTGCACCGACCAGTTGCCATTGTTCTGCATCCCCTAGTCTTCTCCGACATTGGTTGGCTTCCTCGTTAGTTTTTCTGCAAAGAAGACTCGTCCACGGTTCCAACGACTCTGACGGTGCTCGATTCTGAGCTCGGGAGCTGTCGGGGCATCCTCTGCAACCTGCTGTTGGAAACCAGGAGCTAACTCTGCAGAGATCCTGATCCGGAGAGAAAGCTTCTCAAAGACAAACCCCGGAGGAATCAGGCCACGAGCTCTTCTGTAAAGTTCTTCCTCTCCTGTCTACTTTCAGAACCAAGAAGCAGAACTCCGTTCGGCATCCGACAGCAGAAGTTACGAATTTTCTTCCTCAGGCATGCGACTCTACTTCCCACAATTTGCACCGACCCCCACTCACTGTTCTGGGTCCCCTGATCTTCTCTGGCATCTTTCGGCTTCCCCGTCAGTTTTTTTTCAAATAACACTCGTCCACGGTTCCAGCGGCTCTGGCGGCACCTGATTCGGAGTTCGGGAGCGGCCGAGGCAACCTCTTCTTCCTGCTTTTAGTAACCAGTTGCTGTCAGTCTGAGAATCAACGTCCCTGTTCGAGCTCCTGCCCAGGCCAGCAGAAACCCCAGAAGAATTCGGCAAAATTCAGAGGCACTCCAGTTCCAGTAACAAAGATTTTCCCACTGGTCTCGCCCTCGGCAAAATTCCTGATCACGTTCTGCAGCCACAGTACCGACTGTCTATCCACAATTGCCGAGAGAAGGCAGATTCAGCATATTCACTTCATCATCGTTTTAGCCCTAGTTTTCCCCACCCCGCTTGGCCGACTGAAGGCCCCTCCCTGCGTGGAGGTAGTTTTGATTGTAACTATCATCTTCTCTTCCCCACGATCCCCCCCTTGCATGGGGTGTAGTGTTGTAATAGCTTAAACAGGTCAAGTTACCCCGGTCCGAGCGGGACCGGTTTCTTCAAACCGGTCGAGTAAGTGCTGCAAACTTTACTCTAATTTGTGCTTGTTCTTTCAATATTAGTTCATAAACTCCGCTGGCCGTGAATGAGAGCCCGATTCTTAAGCTCTTGTGTTATAAGTGATCACCGTGGGAAAAGAGAGAAACCGGTGCCTTTGGCACTTGGTCGGCCCCATTGTCTTGGGCTTCCACATCCATTGGGAATCAAGTCTTGGCCTTGCTAGCCCTCTACCAGCAAGGGCCCAACCCCTCAACCTCACCTTGGCATTGCCAAGTTACCCTGGGTTTGGGTGAGCGACGAGAGAGCGGCGGCCCAAATTGGCCCATTTAGATTGCGAATGTGCTTGCTTGCTTAAGTCCAAGGTCGTGTCACATCAGTTGTACTTCGATCAAAGTCGGTGCATTGCTATAAAATCTGTGCATATCCTGCAATACACATCACATGGTTTGAGCATTGTTTGGGATACGTTCTATGTATATGTCTAAGTCTTTAGCTTTAAGCTATGTGCTTGTCTTGCAAAAGTTACGCAAGGTATGTGCATAACTGCACGATGGCAAATGCAGTCGGTGCTAACATTTTTCTTATTCCTTTGCCAGATCTGTCAGTTGGTCAAACATGTGTTCAGCAAATCTACAACCTGGAAATAAGTGTGCCAGGTTTAAGGATCGTGATCCGTGCCAAGGAACAGAATGGATGAACCTGCCACGTGGACAGCTACACTGCCAAGATTCTGACACGTAGCTAAGGGATTCCAGAACTCTCTTGGCGGGAGTGTTCCCTCCACACGCTCAATGTGTGACCTCGCGGGTCCCAAGTCTGAAGATATATAAAACCCCTCTTCTGCAATCATCGAGAAGTAGAAAATAGAGAAGAGCTTCAGAGAAGAATCCAAGAGCGAGATAAGAGAGCAACAGATGATGAGATTCTGAGGAAAAAGAGATAGAGCGAGAGCAGTAGAGCAAGGCAGAAGTAAAAGTGAGAAAGCTCGTGAGATCGAGAGAAGGAGAGAGAGAGTGAAGAAAGAGCTCGAGGAGAAGAAGATAGAAGACTTTCTTGAAGATTAGTTCCACTGGACCTTGGATCAAATCCAAGCCAGTCAGCTCCCTGAGAGCCACATTTGTGCTACCATCGTATACAACTTTCTGTCACTGTGATTTCTCATTTCTTGTTTTTCTTTTACACTCTTTATTTCAAGCTGTTAGTCAGCAGAGCAAGTTGTAACGCTCAGTAGTTGCAGAGGAGGATTCCTTTGGTCGCCTAAGGTGTATTGTCCAGCGGAAGCAAGCTGTGATGCTCAGCGATTTGTAGGCAAGCTGTGAGGCCCAGCCGTTCAAGCTGTGAGTCAGTAGGAATCCACACTCGGGTTGAGTGTGGGGTGGACGTAGGTCTGGAGGACCGAACCACCTAAAAACCTTCTTGTCCATCGTGGTTCGAGTGTTTATTCTGATCTGCTAGATGTATGCTTAGGCTCGATCTGAATCATCTATCTAGCGAGGAATTTATTTTCATCTTGTTGATTTGATATTGGTTCTGAGAGAGTCATTTTGAATTCTTGATCCTTGTTACTGGAGAGTGTCAAATTCACTCAAGTCATTTGAGCATCTAAGTTGCATTCGTTTGCTTGATTGGGTTCAGTCAATAGCGTAAGTTTGCTTAGGAGTCTGCACTCTTGCAGCTCAACTGTTTGATCAAGGGAATCTTTGTCCTCCTTATCTTGTATAACTTAACTAGTTTTAGTTCCGCATTCATGTCTAGTTACAGTTTTTAAGTGGGCAATTTTTAAGAGGGATTCATTCACCCCTCCTCTGAATCCGGGCCTTGCACCCTAACAGTTGGTATCAGAGTGGGTCTCTGATTGTCTAGATCTAACGATCTGCAGATCCTGCTATGGCTTTTGGTGCCTCGCCCATCGATTGCTCATTGCTGAGAATTTGCTACCTGGCTTAATGGCTCGTCCTTTTGCGTTTGATGGTTCTAATTTCAGTAAGTGGTTAGGTGGCCTATGTGTTTATATGAATTCCATTAAACCTAATCTATGGAATTTACTTTCAAAAGGCCCATACCAATTACCTCATGATAAGACCAAGTGGTCTAGAGAGGACAGAGTAAAGAACCGTGATAATGTCACAGTTCTTAACATTTTGAAAGCTGCAGTTAACACTAACAAATTTCCCTTCATTCTCAGGTGTGCGTCTGGAAAAGAAATATTGGACATAATCACTGCTGCAAACAAGGAGCAAGAAGAAAAATGCTTGATGGCCAATCAGAGAGAGAATGATGATGATACAATCTCTCAGGTAAGCTCCGGATCAGAAGAACCTTCGTTTGATGAATTGGTTGTGATGTACGAAGAACTGTTAGAAATCTCTAAGAAAATGAAATCTGAAAACAAAAGATTGAAGAAAAAGATCGAACAAAGTAAATATAAATTTTCTTGTGAAGCTTGTCCTACTTTGAAGAAGACTTATGATATATGCCTGGTAGATGTTCATAATAGCAAGGAACATATTTCATCCTTGAAATATGAGAATAAAAAATGCTTAAATAAAAATTTTGAATTGGAAGATCAGCTGAAGACTAAAAACGATGAACATCAAATAAAATTGTAGAAGTTGAATAAGATGAACTGTGAAATAGACAAACTGAAACTTGAAAACTCAGAATTTCAGAAAAATAATGAAAATCTTGAAGCTAGAATAAATGAAATCAATGGGGAAGTTTCACATATCGCGTCTGTTGAGTCAGATTGCAACAAATGCTATTTTCTAAGAGAGCGTAATGAAGAACTCTACAATGAAAATGAACAGCTAATGAAGCTGATTGCCTCTCTTAAAGAAGAAAACAAAGACTTATTGAATGAGAAAATTAAAGTCGAACAAATAGAGGAGGAACTAATTGAAAGACTGGATTCTGTATCCAGTAGTCAAAAATGTGATGAAGAAAATGAGAAATTGATAAAAGAAAATGAAAAACGGAAATAATTGAATAATACTATATCTGATAGGCTTCTTGCATTAGAAAAGGGAAAATCTGTTGGTATAGACGAAACTGAAAGACTGTGCAATCTGGAACAAGAAGTTGAGAAACATAAAATTACAAATAAGGTGCTAAGTGAGTGTCTTAATTGTAGTGAACAGGAGATTGCTAGTTACGAATTACACATTGCTTCCCTAGAAAATAAAATTCACGATCTAGAAAACTCACCATCCAAGTCTGCTGAAAATAAAGGAAAAATGATAGTTGTCATGGAAGGTGAGGATGATGATTCAAGAAAGGGGATTAGTTGCAATTCTGGTGTTAAGGAAATTATTAGAAACCAGCTATACACCACTTTTGTGCAAAGCTCTAATGTAGCTGGTACCTCAAGTCAATCCCCAAAACAAACTAAAAATTTGAAAACACCTTCATCATCTGTCTTTCAATTTAAGGCTCAGAAAAATGAAAAACAAACAAAAGTTGTGAACAAGGGTAAAAAATTGAACAAAAATGACTAGAAAAATAAAGTTAAAAATGCTCCTGCATGTACTGCCAAATCTGCTAGTTCTGAGAAATCTAACAGCACTAGGCATACTGCTCACAGATCCTTCACTAATTTGTACGCACATGAAGAGAATATGTCATGCCATTACTGTGGGAAGCTAGGCCATGTAATGGATGTTTGCAACTTGATGGCTGAGGATGAGCACCTTTGTGAAACAATGTGTTCTAAGAATTCATTTGTTAGAAACCATGCTACTAGGAAATTTGATGCTTCATCCTATCACTGTGGTAGGCGTGGTCATTTAATGAATGAGTGCTCTATCATGAAGTTCGATGATAGGATGCATGATGGATATTCTACAAATCATCATGGGCATAAAAGAAACAAACCTATGCTTAACCAGCACATCACTTGCTTCAACTACAACAAGCCCGGTCATAAGGCTATTGAGTGTTGGTCAGGGAATGATTGGAATAGTTCTGGATCTAGAAGTAAGCACTTCAGGTACTTTGAATGTGGAAAGCATGGCCACACAGTCAAGGACTGTTGGCATGCTTAGGGAAACACATTTAATTTCAAAACTGTTAAATTCCCTGTAAAAAGACATGCTTTTGATAAGAGCTTTACAAGAATGAATTCTTCATGTTTTAATTGTGGAAAGCGAGGTCATAAATCTGTAAATTGTTGGCTAACTGATAATAAAAGACAAAATGTTCATGCACACAACAGAAAGTTTCATGCTCATGCACATAAAGTTCATGCTTATGTTGATGTGCATAATAAGATCAAAAACTCTGTTGGTACATGTAGATAACGTGGAAAATTCAGACATTCTATGGCTGACTGTTCTATGATGGAATTTGATGACCATCTTGCTAAGAAATTATTTAGAACACCTGTTAGGGGTAATACAGGACCCAAGGCTACTTGGGTTCCTGCTAGAACAAAATAGTCTGCCAATTTGCAGGTGTACCTCGGAATGGAATAAAGGGGGTCAATAAACCAAGGCACTCAAGAATGAAAACCCCATGATTGCACTCTTTAGGTTAGTTCTGAAAATTCAGTTTAAATTCTATCCTCTGAAGTCTTCTATTTTAGAATCAACATTAAGTACACATGGTTCCATTCTCATGTGTTATCTGCTTTGTTGAAGTTGAGTTTCTTCTTGCATATGTTAATTCATTTGTGCATCTTATAATTGAGTCTCTCTGAAAATCTGAAATGCACATGAAGATGTTTGTAGTCTATCTCAGATTGCATTGCATATGTGTTTCATGGCATAATTCAAGATTTTCCTTTGACAATGATTTATGTGTCTGTGGCTGTTAATTTTTAGCTTCATAATGCACATAGTCAGGGGGAGTCTGCCAGTCCCCTGCATGATCTTCATGCCACACATAGTCAGGAGGAGTCTGCAGTGTAGTTAGCCAAGGGAAATTCTGATTATTCACACATATAGTTAATCACATTGCATATCACTTATTTCTAAAAATTCCAAAAAGAAGTGACTCACTACATGCAGACAGGGGGAGCAATTTAGATTCTTTTAGTCATTCTCTAAATGAAGCCCTTTTGTCTAGCCGTTTAATTCATCCTACTATATCTATGCGTCAGTAATTCATATCCTCAATGATTTCTGTTGACTGCATCTGATTTATCATCAATTGAACTATCACTTGTCCTGTATCTAAAATCCTTGTTTGCTACTCTTTTATTTGCTGAAGGAGAGCTTCATTTGAATTCAGCTAATCCTGTGAATCTCATCATTGTCCATATTGTAAAGGTAGTCTGACTGAATTTCACTTTCTATGAATGCTTGTCAACGTCTCTACTGTTGAATATTGTCATCAAAGGTTAATTGAACTGAGACTTGAAGAAATTTCAGCTTGTGCACCCCTCCATAAATCTGAAATCATCTCTAATGCAGAATCTTCTATTATACAGGTTTAAGAACGTTTGTTGATTTGAATTGGTTTATGTCTAATGTATTCAAAAAGTTTGAATTTGAAGGACCTGAAAATATCTAAATTAGTGTTTTAATAAACCTTAACTAACCGCCTCATGTAAGTTCATGTAAGACTTTCCGACATCTAAAAATTGAAACCTTGATTTACTTTGGTGAAAATGCATGAAATCTGTATTGTTTTTAAACAAATCCTTCTTCAAAACCTTATGGGTAGCTATGTCTAAATGATAATTATGTTATGCAAATGACAGAGCAATTGCCAAATGCGCTGAGAAACTAGGGTCCTTGCCAAAGTCAATGGACCCTAAGTCATGATGCTTCTTGGCTAACTCTGTTCAGAAAATTAACAAAGGTTAGTTTCACTGAGTAACTAGGGGTATCTACGTCTTGTAAACGTGTACCCTTACGTAAAAAGGTGTTATCTATACCTGAAACAGAATGGTACATTCTCCTGAGTAAGCTAGGGGTACTGGCGTCTAATCAGCGTCTACCTTTATGACGAAAGGCATGAATTATTCCTGACTGTTCAGAAAATGAAAAGAAATGAAAATTCTGTTAAACCCAAAAGGTGATTTTTTCTGAAATGTCAAATTGTTTAATCTCAATACTCATGACTGATTTTCCTAAAGAAGTCATTGGAATTAATTGTGTAAGATGAAAGGGGGTTGAACTAGAAAGGTATATGAGCAATTGATTCTTTTTTATTAAAAATTACTTCAGATATGAGTATTGTATCTTATTGTCAAACCTTGTATACATCATTCTTAAACCATGCTTGTCAATTAAAGCCATTTCATAAGCTTTTATAATAGAAGAGTCTGAAACTTAAACATGGATATATGGAATAGGTACCTCACTGAAAATCCTCTCTTCTCAAATATTTTGTTGTGGTACGTCTATGATCATATATCACACCTACTCAGATCCTGCTCACTCTGCTTGCTATTTCTTTTTATCACTACTTGAACTGTCTTTGAATGATCCTGTATTCTGCATGTTGCCATGTCATCCTTCCTGAATTTCTTCTTGACATATCCCTCACCTTACACTCTTGAAAGTCTTGCTTCATTCAGATCAGGGAGCATTGGATTGTTTTAAAGGAGAGGTTAGGTCTTGTCTAGACTGCACTTATTACTTTTTAAAGGGGGAGGTTTGTTTGTGATCTTATCTGGTTAAGTCAAAGGGGGAAGATAACTTGTTTGGTTCTTGTCCCGTCTGCATCGTGTAAGCATCAGTTTCTCCATGAATTGCATTCCTTCTTCATAAGGGGATAATACATCTGAAACATAGACTTGATTGGTGCTTAATTATTTAACTGCCCATGTGTTTGCTGATTTAATTCCTTTCTCCTGGGGGAGAATAGCTTTTCTATGCCTTAATGATTTAGTCAAAGGGGGAGATTTTAATTCAATCATATCATGTATGTTTTTATTTCTCGTCTCCAACTAGTTCCTTTTTGATGAAGTCAAAGGGGGAGAATAGTTTGACTTGGGCCAGTGTGACTCATAGTGGTGTTGCCATCATCAAAAAGGGGGAGATTGTAGTGCCCATCATTTTGATGATAGCAAACACTATAAGTCACACTGTGTTTGCATGAAAGATTGAATGAGCATCTGATCTTTGCATGTTATGTTGCATACAACTTCATCAGAGTGCACGCTTGGCATTTCATCATACAGGGTACAGGAACACACATATTTTCCTTTGCGTATGTAGAGAGTCTGTGCACTCACTGTTCAACTCGATGCATATGTTTGTTGCTTCTTAATAAACCGCAGTGCATACTTATTTTATATGTATTGCTAAGCTCGGTGCATATTTTGTGTAAATATTCAAGATCGGCGCAACTCCTGTAGCCTGCGTCTCATGCTGCATCTTTGGCGCACTAATGCATAGGTCCGTGCACATTCATGTAGCCGGCGTCTCATGCTGCGTATTTGGCGCACTCATGCATAGGTCCGTGCACATTCCTGTAGTTTGCGTCTCATTTGCACTTGTGTCTCAGGCTGCGTCTCTATCACGTCTTAGCACACCCAGTGTCTCATGCGTCTAAGTCTTAGCGTCTCTGTTTGCGTCTTATGCTCAGCAGTGACTGGCTGCATCTCTTGTGTAGATACGTCTCATATTGCGTCTCACATGCTATGTGAGTCCATGGTTGCGTGTCACATTGCGTCTCTCTTGCACAACGCATTGCGTCTCATGCATTCTGTCTACATGCATTCCATCTCTGCGTCTCATGTGCCTCGCGTGTCTCTGCGTCTCATTCTGCGTCTCAGTGCATGTACTGCGTCTCATTTGGTTTAGCACGGTCGGTGCAATATATTGTTGTACTTCGATCAAAGTCAGTGCATGGCTATAAAATCTGTGCATATCCTGCAATACACATCACATGGTCTAAGCATTATTTGGGATACGTTCTTTGCATATGTCTAAGTCTTTAGCTTTAAGCTATGTGCTTGTCTTGCAAAAGTTACGCAAGGTCTGTGCATAATTGCACGATGGCAAATGTAGTCAGTGCTAACATTTTTTTTATTCCTTTGCCAGATCCGTCAGTTGGTCAAACACGTGTTCAGCAAATCTACAACCTGGAAGTAAGAGTGCCAGGTTTAAGGATCATGATCTGAGGGAAGGAACGGAATGGATGAACCTGCCACGTGGACAGCTACAGTGCCGAGATTCTGACATGTAGCTAAGGGATTCCAGAACTCTCTTGGTGGGAGTGTTCCCTCCACATGCTCAATGTGTGACCTCGCGGGTCCCAGATTTGAAGATATATAAAAACCCTCTTCTGCAATCATCGAGAAGCAGAAAATAGAGAAGAGCTTCAGAGAAGAATCTGAGAGCGAGATAAGAGAGCAGCAGAAGAGGAGATTCTAAGGAAAAAGAGATAGAGCGAGATCAGCAGAGCAGAGCAGAAGTAAAAGTGAGAAAGCTCGTGAGATCGAGAGAAGGAGAGAGAGATAGAGAGAGAGTGAAGAAAGATCTCGAGGAGAAGAAGATAGAAGAATTTCTTGAAGATTAGTTCCACTGGACCTTGGATCAAATCCATGCCAGTCAGCTCCCTAAGAGCCACATTTGTGCTACCATCATATACAGCTTTCTGTCGCTGTGATTTCTCATTTTTCTTTTACACTCTTTATTTCAAGCTGTTAGTCAGTAGAGCAAGCTGTAACGCTCAGCAGTTGCAGAAGAGGATTCCTCTGGTCGGCTAAGGTGTATTGCCCAGTGAAAGCAAGCTGTCATGCTCAGCGGTTTGTAGGCAAGCTGTGAGGCCCAGCCATTCAAGCTGTGAGTCAGCAGGAATCCACACTCGAGTTGAGTGTGGGTGGACGTAGGTCTGGAGGACCGAACCACCTAAAAACCTTCTTGTCCATCGTGGTTTGAGTGTTTATTTTGATCCGCTAGATGTATGCTTAGGCTCGATCTGAATCGTCTGTCTAGCGATGAATTTGTTTTCATCCTGTTCATTTGATATTGGTTCTGAGAGAGTCATTTTGAATTCTTGATCCTTGTTACTGGAGAGTGTCAAATTCACTCAAGTCATTTGAGCATCTAAGTTGCATTCGTTTGCTTGATTGGGTTCAGTCAATAGCGTAGGTTTTCTTAGGAGTCTGCACTCTTGCAGCAGAACTATTTGATCAAGAGAATCTTTGTCCTCCTTATCTTGTATACCTTAACTAGTTTTAATTCGCCATTCATGTCTAGTTACAATTTTTAATTGGGCAATTTTTAAGAGGGATTCATTCACCCCCCCCCCTCTGAATCCGGGCCTTGCACCCTAACAATTTTGATTGGGCGTCTAGAATAGAAACATCCCAAATGGGGTAGACTAGAATAAGGGTCGAAGCAGGCATCATCCTCAAGTCTCGAGAAGGAGAAGTACTGCATACATCATGCGCAATTAACAAGCCTTACACAAATAACGAGGTAGAATATGAAGCCCTGATTATCAGCCTTCAGATTAGTCTTATATGGAGATCCAGATGCTGCAAATATTCGGTGATTCAATGCTAATTGTCAAGCAGATACAAGGACAGTTTGATGTCTGAAATCCCGAATTACTCTTTTATTGTGCCAAAGTGAAGCAGCTCATGCAACGATTCTACTTCATTAAAATAGGCCATGTCGGCCGGAATTAGATTGCTCAGGCAGATGTGCTAGCAAAGCTAGCAAGCTCGCTGGTAGTCCCACTAGATGGATCCCTCGATAACTATGATAAACAGACGCCGGGTTCCTAGCATTATAGCATAGCCCGGTGAAGAAGAACACGAAGCTGCAAAATAAGAAATAGTCGGCTCGCCCGACTGGAGGGATCCTCTAATACAATGGTTTAAATACCAGCAATTGCCCAAGCAAAGGGAAGAGAAGATCAGATTGATCAGAACAAAAAATTCTTAGGAATTCAAGAACAGAACCTTGTTCCGGATTGTGGCGGATGCCAAAAGAAATGTACTCCTCCGATGTCTATCAATGGAGGAGGCTCAAATGGTTATGAAGGAAGTTCATTCCAGATCGGCTGGTGCCCATCAAGCTGGGCCAAAGATGAAGATTGAAATCAAGAATTTAGGATATTACTGGCCAACTATGTTCGATGACTATTGCAAGTATGCTAAGTCATGTCATAAGTGCCAGGAACACGCTATGGTCCCAAGAAGACCCTGATGCACCTACATCCGATAAAACCTAGATGGCCGTTTGCTCAATGGGGCACTGACGTTGTGGGCCCGCTACCCACATCCTCATTAGAAGAAGTGACGAGCGAAATCATGGTCAGATTTGTCCGTCGAAACATTATATTTCGATTCGGCGTGCCCAATCGAATCATCTCCGACAACGGAAGCCATTTCTGGAACCAGAAGGTCTACAAGCTGATCGATAAATTCAAGATTGACTGGAAGACATCCACTCCATACAACCCACAAGCAAACGGGTTGGCTGAACCTTTCAACAAAACTCTCTGCACACTTCTTGCTAAGGCGGTCAACTCTAGCAAGAATGATTGGGAAGATAAGATGTATGAGGCGCTATAGGCATACCAAAGTGTGTACAAGACCCTGACGGGTTGCTCACTGTTCTCGCTAGTTTATGGCTCAGAAGCTGTCGTCCCGATAGAGCTGGAAATACCCTCGTTGCGGGTTGCAATCCAGCACGAATTGGTTAAAGATGGCCAGGCAAATATAGAATGAAGACTGGAGGAGCTCTCCGATTTAGAAGGGCAACGGCTCTAAGCTCAGCAAAACATACAGGTCTTCCAAGCCCATATGGCGCGCACCTTTGACAAGCTCGTCAAAGTGTGTGAATTCAAGAAAAGGGACCTAGTCATGGTGAAAAGAAAAGAAGTGATGGCAGCCAACCCAAAGGGAAAATTAAATGAAAATTGGATAGGACCCGATGTGGTCCAGAAAATCTACGAAGGCGGAGCCTACGTCATCGTCAACCATCGAGGGGAAGTTCAATTTCCACCCCTCAATGGGAAGCACCGGAAGTTATACCATGCGCCACTACCTCGGTTCGGCGATAAGCTAAAAATGATATCCCATAATGTACAAGCCTATACTTCAAGACTCTTGTAATGAGTTGCTACCTCACACCAACTTTCGGCCCCACAAAAATAGGTGATTCCTTGCTCGGCATGGTACCAATGTCGATGATACCACTTTAATCGGTACCCATGGCCTTTTCTTGTCTTAGCCAAGGGGTATGACTTCGACCCTACGTCTTAGTCAGCAATACCCGATTTCCTCACATTGGTACCATCCCAGCATCGATGATGCCACTAACTCGGCGCCCATGGCCTTTTCTGGTCTTCGCCGAGGGGTTTTGACTTTGACCTTATGTATAAGCCACCGATACCTGATTCCTTGCATTGGCATACACCCAATGTCAATGATACCACCACGGTTAGTGTCTGACTTTATGTCGGGATCAATCGATACCACCCAATGGCTTAGACTTTCCGTCTATGGCCAGATAAAACCTGAATCCTTGTGTCAGCATAAACCCGATGCTGACGATATCATCATCAGTCCCACCGTGATTCCCACCACAAAAATCGATACAACCCAACGGCTTAGACCTTTCGTCTAAGACCGGATTAAATGATATCCTTGCATTGGCATATACCCTATACCAATGATTTCCCCAAGGTTGGTGCTTGACTTCTTGTCAGGACCAGCCGCTATAACCCGACGACTTAGACCTTCCGTCCAAAGCTGGATTAAATGATATCCTTGCATTGGGATGTACTCGATGCCAATGATCCCCCCAAGATTGGTGCTTGGCTTTCCGTCAAGACCAATTGTTATAACCAAATGGCTTAGACCTTCCGTCAAGACCAATCGTTACAACCTAACGGCTTAGACCTTCCATATAAGACTGAATTAAATAATATCCTTGCATTGGCATATACCCAATGCCAATGATTTCATCAAGGTCAATGCTTGACTTCTTGTCGGGACCAGCCGCTATAACCCAGCGGCTTAGACTTTCTGTCTAAGATCGGATTAAACGATATCCTTGCATTGGCATATACCCTATGCTAATGATTTCATCAAGGTTGGGGCTTGATGATGTAGGAAGGGATGCGAACCTAGGACTCTAACTCGTGGACGTCCCTAAGCGAGGGAAACGTGTGGATCTGCGCAGTTGAGGAACCGACAACGAGTCTTAGGTATCAGCTTTCCGCGTGCTCGGATCGAGTCACGGGACGGGTTCCGCTCACTCACTCTCGCAGCGGTGATAAAATTATACCGAGCTAGGACCTATCACATGCAAGCAGTGGCATATAGAAATATATACGAGTAAAGAAAATTGCCGAGAGGGGAGCGGACATGATACCTCCACGCTACCGGGCGTGGGGAAGGCGATCCCGGCCAAGTCTCGTACTCCCTGTACAAATAATTAACAAAATTTACAGCAAGAGTTTTACTGTCCACTCCACGTAGGGAGGTAAAGGGCTACACGTGGGACCTGTGAGTATCGCACTTGGGTTGACGGGCGGCTTCTTGGGCAACTCTGACAGTTCCGGCGCGCTACTACTCCAGCGACAGCTTGCTGTCCCGAACTGGTTCCTCTGTTTCGGCACTGCGCGACTCGGCGTGAAAAATTCCTGCGATCAGCACGAACGTCGGATCGACGCGAAACCAGCTCCGTTGCGAAGCTAACTTGGAGATCTACAACCACTTGGTGTTACAGGAATTTTCCTGTGTCTGTAGTTTCCTTGTCAGAATTTGTAACCGACAAACTGACAGACTCAAGAAATACTGGGCAGATTAGGATCTGCCTGAAAATGTGCGTTGACCGAAGGTCAAACGGTGGAATTTGGACTTGAAATTTTTATGGAATATAGAGGAGAAAGTAAGGAACATGTGGATAATTGTTTTGTAATTTTCTGAGGTGGTTTGAGAGGGGAAATGAATTTTATAACAGGGGGTGGCCGGATTTAGACTACAGGAGAACTCATTCTGGATTTTGTAGTGACTTTTTGGATTGGTAAACAAATTCATAAAATCATGAAAAAAATTGTGAAAGAGGGCTTTGGTGGACAGAAATCTCAGTCCAAATTTTAGATCGATCTGAAATGGGGAAGGGGGTTAAAACGAAGAAGAGGAGTCCCTATATGTGACTAGATCCGAGATATTGAGATAGAGCCGATCCCAAATTCCGGCAAGTCTACAACGTACGCATTAGACCCGACTTGCCTCACACTCGAAAGGGACTGACATCGCGAGCTGACATGAGACTGACTATGCGACTTCTAATATGCTTGACACATGTATGTATAGACTCTGAACAAATGAAGAAAAACACAGACTCACACATGACCTTAAACAAACCTACTGTTAGACCGACCCATACATATGCAATGGTGGACCAAGACATCCGAATGTGTGCCATGCATAAACAAGACGTAACCAAAGGTCGGTAGAATCATGGACTCCTAGATATCCCAAAATGTACCACTCATGCACTGACGGCCTTTTGGATTTAGGAGGTTTGGGTGGGCCAGGAGGGCTGAATTCATCTTCTACATCACCCCTATATGTAGGTGTGTCTCGCCAGTGAACGGGCTTGGTGGGTGTAGATGGCCCGGCCCTTGGGGAAGGGATGTGGTAGTGGACTCCCTCGAAGAAGTAGAGTAGATGTGGTGGGTCAAAGGGGTCACCCGGGAAAGGGTCGAAGGGATCAAAGAAGGTATGACCCCTTGAACTGAGTTCCCACATGTCACGGTCCCATGTCTGAAGTTCTTGAAGGTGTAGATGGTCACCTTCATCCATTATGGTAAGAGGGATGGTAATCTCATGGAGTAGGTATGGGTCCTCCCTCGGGACGGCAATACCGTAAGAGGGGGCAAAGTCAAGCTCATCGGGAACGTCGAAGAACAATAGGACCTCGGTGGTGATATGACCCAAGGTGTACACCGAGGTAATAGACCCAAAAGTCGGGAGCATGAAGTTATAACTATATGGCTGGTCAGACCCTAAGGCCAACATATATGTCATCTCCCATTGACAGTCTAAACTCCTTAGTAAATCCTTCACACTTTCTATGAGACAAAAGAACCAAAAAGTGGTGTGAAAGGAGTTAATGGGGACTACTGGGAGTGCTGGGTCCATGGATGGGTAGCAAGGCGGTCTAGAGACCAAGCCTATCTTGAGCTAACTAAGTAGTGGCCCGGCGATGAGTAGCTTTCCTGTTAGAAACACGGGTGGCTCCAAATGAGGTGGCTCCGAATAAAGATCAGAAGGTGAGGGTGGGGGCAAAGGAGCTCTCACGGGCGGAGAAGGAGTGTCCTCCTTGAGGGGAAGAGGTTCTTGGGGTGGCACTGGATTGAGACTACTGGCTACGACCTCCCTATACTCAGGCAGGAGTCCGTCAATCTAGGTACACATCCTATCCACCTTATCTGAAATGATTTTGAAAAGTTCAGCAATGGTGGGGTTTGGAGTAGGGGTATCGTGATGGACTCGCCCATAAGCACTCGACCTAGTATTGGGTTTAGGCTCGTCTACGTGTGGGGCTCTTTGCCTCTAACTATGACCCACTTGGTTGGAGGTGAATGGGTGGGGTCGGTTGGAGGTGACTGGGCTGTGTAGGTAGACTCTTCTAAGCTCGCCCTTCATCACACGCCATGACTCTATAGGCCATTGCCTCCTAATTTCCCTCAAGTATTCGATGTCCCTCCATTTTTCGGCGGCTTCGTAAAAACGTCGCCTTGTTCCAAAGTCGACTTGCATGGCATCGGACATAATGTTACACTCAAACTATTTGTCCATTGTGGCTTCCCACTCTAGGTAGTCGCTCGAGACTTTGGAGCCATAGAAGTCTGAGGCTTCGGGCCTACGGAGGTGGTGGGGTTGGGTTCCCCATCCTTGGGTGTGTCGCCACCATTCATATGACGTGGGCTTTTGGGGATCCATGGGACACGGGGAGGTATAGGATGGCCATGCCGACACTTGGTGACAAGACACTAGACACGACCCTAAACAACAATGCAAATTGGGAATGCAGACTCGACTACAAACCTAGACTTAACCAGTATCCGGTACGTGGTGGATCTGAAGATCGCACTCACGCAAGTGTGCTACCTTCCCGATAGGCGTAACCTATCATTCCGGGAACACCTTTTGATATACCGGGTATAGGAATGCAATGCAAACTTTGGACCGACTAACCGACTACCCTAGACTCGACTTAGCTCTGATATCAATTTGATCCGGGATGGGACGTGAACCTGGGATTCTAGCTCGTGGACATCCCTAAGCGAGGGAAACGTGTGGATCGACGCGGTTGAGGAACTGACAACGAGTCTCGGGTATCGGCTTTTCGCGTGCTCAGATCGAGTCACGGGACGGGTTCCACCCACTCACTCTCGCAGCGGTGATAAAATTATATCGAGCTAGGACCTATCACATGCAAGCAGCGGCATATAGAAATATATACCAGTAAAGCAAATTACCGAGAGGGGAGCAGACATGATACCTCCACGCTACCGGGCATGGGGAAGGCGATCCCGGCCAAGTCTCATACTCCCGGTACTAACAATTAACAAAATTTACAGCAAGAGTTTTACTACCCACACCATGCAGAGAGGTATAAGGCTACACGTGGGACCCGAGAGTATCGCACTTGGGTTGACGGGTGGCTTCTTGGGCAACTCCGACGGTTCCGACGCACTGCTACTCTAGCGGCAGCTTGCTGTCCCGAACTGGTTCCTCTGTTTCAACACTACGCGACTCGGCGAGAAAAATTCCTACAATCAGCACGGACGTTGGATCGACACGAAACTAGCGCCGTTGCAAAGCTAACTTGGAGATCTACAACCACCTGGTGTTACAGGAATTTTTCTATCTATGTAGTTTCCTTGGTGGAATTTGTAACCGATGGGCTGACTGACTCAGGAAATACTAGGTAGATTGGGATCTGCCTGAAAACATGGGTTGACCGAAGGTCAAACGGTGGAATTTGGATTTGATGGGGGGGCTTCACACCTCTGAAGATCTAAGCTTTCACAGCTCCAAGGGGGGAGAGAGGAGAGAGAGGGCTGTGCCCTTGGGCTTGGAGCAACAAATGGGATTTTTCTTCATTAATTGCTATGGAATTCACAAAATACAAGGGTTTTATAATACAAGAAAAAAGTCCTAAACTACCATAAAATCTAGGGTTAGGGAGGGACAAATAAGGTATGGGATAATTAATCACCCATGTGGTCAAAAACTAAAATAAAAAATACAAAAGGAGGGGGGGCACCCCTTGGACAAAGGAAGTAAAATTGAAATTCTCTTCTACTTGGTCCAAGTCCAACTTGGACCATGGACCATCCCCTTGGAGCCCTAGGATCTTGGTGGGCCAATGGGAAAGAGGGTGGGAGACCCTGCTGGACGTACTGGCATTTTACATAAGAACCCAAAGGCCTTTTTACAAAGAAACCCAAAGATTCCTAAGAACTAACACTTTGGCTTATAGTTGCCATACAATTACAAACCCATTTAGCCAAGGATGTAAATGCAAACAAAAGGATACAAATGTAAAAAGTAAAATGTTAGTGTCCGGTGTTGATTCCCATCACTTGACTTCCTGTCGGGACCAACCGCTATAACCCAACGGCCTAGACCTTCCGTCTAAGATCGGATTAAACAATATCCTTGCTTTGGCATATGTCCCATGCCAATGATTTCATCAAGGTTGGTGCTTGACTTCCTGTCGGGACCAGGTGTAACACCCCACCTTGGAATCCGATTCAGTTTCCAACTCTCTTCGAACTTAAGGGAGATGCCACAGAGGGAACAACCCAACAGAACAGAATCTGGTTGACGAATTACATAAATAAAGAGAACATTTGACAGCGGAAGAAAAATCTCATTTCCATCAATTAGATCACATACCCAAAATTACAATAGTCTAAAGCTGATAATACATAAAAGTTCTATACAACAGTCCATTATTACAAAATTTAAATCTTCTAACGATAATCACCTCAACTAGATAGAAAAAGATCTCTAAAGATTACACCAAATCCTCTCGATCGGAGTTACTACGCACTAACTCCTCGTCCTCACCAAGGGAATCACCTAAAAATGTTTAGCAAGCATGAGTCTAGGAATAGACTCAACAAGTTACTAAATTCAAATTGTTTTCCTTTTGTCCACACCTAACAAACTTCAAGGACAATTAAACCTACAGAAATTTATGATACTTACAATATCTGAAATCAAGTTGCTGGGGACAGAAAGACAAGTCTATAGCAGAAAACATGTGTATATATGACTATAACTTCATTTTTCAGAACTCACTTGCCTGCTCCGATTTTCAGATAACAGAAATAGAAATTCCCAGAAATTCATATGACTGAACAGATTTCAAAAAATAGAATTTCAGAATTTACATAATTTCAGAAGTCATATGTCTTTACAGATTTCAGATACAGAGATAGAATTTTAGATAACATATGGCCCAGACATAGTGCCCAAACCACCATTAGAAGGTCAGACAAAAAGACACTCAGTCGCCTAGGCAATGGTGACGAGTCTTGGTTACTGCGCAGAACTAGGGGAAGTCCTCCCCACCTTAACCAGTGGAACTTGTCCACGTCCAGGATTTCACCTCGTGCCCTCCAGGTCAGAACAGAGTAAGCCTCCACATAGAGGCATTTCTATAGCTTGGCTCCAGAACCTTCTATGGCTGCAGTGTCCATATAGCTCATATAATACTTCTACACACACATACACACACACACACACACACATATATATATATATATACTCCAAAAACCATATATCACATTGTATTCTTTTTACTAATCTATAGTTCAAATATACTTTTCAACATTTCTCAGTTACTGTCAAAGTATCTTACTCCCTAGAGTTGCATAAATAAACACTTCAAAAGGATTTCAAGTTTATGTGCAGAAAATAGGGTTGTTTCTAGGTTACACATACATAGATAACAATTCATAATTTTAAGTATAGAATTTTCGTGTACATGAAAATTTTACAGTGAGTTACCAACTTGGTTCTTTGTTATTTCTCAATTTTTTAGTATTTTCTAAATCAAATGGCATTTCAAAAATCTCTTTTTCTTGATTTCTAAAATTTGGGACAGAGCACAAGTTGCATCGATCAAGTCAGGGGATTGCATCGATGTACCCTTGGCTCTCAAAGGGGCTGCATCGATGCAGTCACGGGGTTGCATCGATGCACCCTAAACTTTCAAGAGGCTGCTCTGACCTAGTCAAGGGATTGCATCAGAGCACCCTTAGCCTTCAAAGAGGCTACTCTGACCCGGTCAAGGGACTGCATCAGAGCACCCTTAACTTTGCTTAAAAAAATTAGATGAACTTTACAAAAATGCACGTAGTTTATAATGAAAAACCAGGAGGAGCACGTCATCCTCTTATTTTTTTTGCTCTTCACAGATTTCTTTTAACCCTAAAACCATCGAAGCAGTCTAAACCATGTCAAAAGGATAAATTGAGTTTTAGCAACTTGCCTTAAACGAAGAAAAATGACAGATCAAAAGAACAAGCTTCTCGATGTAGTTCCTCACTGACCCACGCCTGCTATAGCGCTTGCACAGCCCAAGAGTCCACCAAGAAAACACCCTCGCACTGCTTCCCTTTTCCAAAACCTCTCTTACTCACGGCAGGAAGCCAGTATGCTCAGACCCTTCACTCCCCAAACAGGGAAACAAAAGCACAAATTCTACGGTTTGCAGGACAAAGAAGAGAAAAGGAGTGACAACCTCCTTCGAACGTGATCGTTTAATTGGTCATATCGTTGTTTTTAGGGGTTCTAAATCTAAACCCTTAATTCAAAATAACCTAAATCTAATGGCAAGGGGAAAACTCTGAAACTGTCATTTGCAAGGATCCTGCTGTCGGTAAAATGAATTCCACACACAGTAACACATAAATGATTATCATTATTCATTAGTCACTTTAAAAATTGATATGTCACAATATAAAAGGAATTTGAAAAATCTAATTGTTACCCATTAATCACCTCGATTTACTCTATCATAGAAAAATATAAAATAAATAAAAACCCATGAAATGAAAATCGCCCCCAAAATGAATAGTAACCTCATCAAAAAGAACAGTGGAGCATTTAAAACTCACTATTTCTCACCCGTTTCTCCGGTTGTACATATATACGTTTATGTGAGCTTCATTTAAAACCCACTATCGCTCATCCATTTCTCCTGTTATACCTATATTCATTTATGTGAACTTCATTTAAAACCCACTATCTCTCACCCATTCTCCTATTATACATATGCATATACGTGAGCTTTTCTTCTAAGGAAAAAGGTTAAAACCCATTTAACACTATCTACCAACAACAATTAACTTAATATATATATATATATACACCCAAGAAATTTAAGTTACAAATTTTTAATTACTCAAAAATTGATTTATAATTAGGAGAAATCGTCTACTCCTTTATTATTAAGTTTAATTCAACCAAACTATTAGTCAAATATTTTATTAATTCAAGCAATTAATATTTCAAGCACTAACCCAAAATACTGGCATAAAATATTCTTTATGAATTGTGATAAAATTCTCGTGCACTACACCCTCTCCCCCTTAAAGTAAACTTCATCCTCAAAGTTTGAGGTAAGACACATACCGAACAGATGGGGATATTTCTTCTTCATCTCATCTCCAAGCTCCCATGATGCTTCCTCTTGAGAGAAATTCCTCCACAGAACCTTCACCAATGGGATAGTCTTTGATCTGAGAATCTGCTCCTTACGATCCAAAATCCTAACCGGTTGCTCCTTGTAGGATAAGTCCAGTTGAAACTCCAAGTCCTCATAACTGATGATGTGTGCATGATCATGGACATATTTACGGAGCATAGATACGTGGAACACCGGATGGATTGCTACTATAGATGGAGGTAGAGCCAACAGGTACGCCACGTCTCCCACTCGATCCAAAATTTTGAAAGGTCCGATAAATCTCGGATGCACCATTCCTTGCTTGCCAAATCAAGCCACTCCCTTGGTAGGTGATACCTTGAGGAATACATGCTCGCCACCCTCGAAAGCCAAGTCTTTCCTTCTGTTGTCCGCATAACTCTTCTGTCGATCTTGCGCTGCTTTCAGTCTTTGTTGGATCAGCTGAATTTTCTCGAACGTTTCTTGCACCACTTCAGGCCCGATCAACTATCTATCACCAACCTCTTCCCAACATAGAGGAGATATGTACGGTCTTCCGTACAAAGCTTCAAATGGAGCCATACCTATACTTGCGTGAAAACTATTATTGTAGGCAAACTCTACTAAAGGTAGGTGTCGCTCCCAATCTCCCTTCCAATCAAGTATGCAAGTTCTCAACATGTCATCCAATGTCCAAATCATCCTCTCAGACTGGCCATCTGTCTGGGGATGATATGCCGAGCTGAGCTTCAATTGAGACCCAAAGGCATTCTGCAATCCTTGATAAAGTCTCGATGTGAAGCGAGGATCTCGATCTGAAATGATGGACTTCGGAACTCCATGCAATTTGACAATGTTTTCAACATATAAACGTGCTAGGCTTTCCACGGATTGCTTCTTCTTCATGGCCAAAAAATGTGCGATTTTTGAGAACCGATCTACAATCATCCAAATGGAATCATTGCCCTTGAAGGACCTGGGCAACCCTGTGACAAAATCCATGGTGATGTTGATGCGGGACAGACACGGGGACCGACTCTAAGTGATGCCGACCTCATACTCTAAATGAAGACGCGACCAGAAACATATGAATAGGAGAGACACCTCGGCCCGACTCTAAGAGTTCCTATGGGCTATACGTCGCTAACAGAAACGCAAGCTCACTCGTGTCCCAAGCAAGGGGAAACGTGGATCCGTGCGGTTGAGAAATCGGTAGAGTCAAGGGTGGTCGACTCACTTCCGTGCTCAGATCGACCCACGAGACGGGTCACTCTCTCGCTCACAATGGTGACATGAACTCACGGGCTAGAAATCTAACGCACTCACAGCGGCATATGACCATATACTAAACTAGCAAATGAACGCCAAGAAGTAAGACCGTTACCTCCACGCTCCCGGCGTGGGGAAGACAACCCTGGCCAATTCCGTACTCCCAGTTAACAGATTTTCACAGCGGTACAAAGTTTTGACCCACTCCACGCAGGGAGGTAACAGGTCACATGTGGGGCCCGAGAGTATCGGGAAGTGGGTTGACGGGCAGCATCTTGATGTTGCTCCGACGGTGCCAAAATCCGCGTTTTAGTGCTGTTCGAACGGCGCGATCTATGGTTCGTGGGGCCCACGTGCTGCTTAGTCCTCAGAACCTAGCAGGGTGGGTCCCGCTGTGATGGTGACACCCGGTGGCGCGCTTCCCTGGACAGCGATCGGACTGGAACAACGGTCGGAGGCCGGGCAGCTCCGATCTCCACTTGTCGGAAGTGCTGGCCACGGATCTGCAACCTCTATTTTGCAGAGCACGACCCGGCGAGATTTTTCACTGCGATCAGCACCCATGTCGGATCGACACGAAACCCACGTCGTTGGAACGCTGACTCAAAATCCTTCGACCCTCTCTCACTCCCGAAAATTCGTTGTGACTGTGCTTCTGATGTGGAATTTTAGAACCGGACTGATCTCTGTTTTAGATCTGGCCGGACAGAAATGAACTTTCTTGAGAGTTGGCGTTGACCGTGATGTAGACCTCCGAATCAGAAGATGAGCTCTTCATGAAAGTTGTCGAGGGGAGAGAGAGGAAAACGGGGACAATTGTTATGAAGGGTTTGGTGGAGGTTTGGTTTGGGAATGGCATTTAATACTGCTGGGTGGTTGGATCTGGACAGTGGCAGGCAGAACTGAGCTGGGATTTGAAGTGAATTTTTAGAAAATATGAACGAGATTCTAAATTCATAAAAAAATTTGTGGACGTGGTATTAAGTGGACAGAACCTCCAATAAAAATATCAAGTCATTTGGTTCACGAGAAGGTGGGTTCATGAACGACCTATTAGGGTTCTGGAAATCTGGGCAGACTGCTAGCAGATCTGAGAGGAGGTGGAGAACGAAAATGGAAAAATATAAAATAAAAACTAGAAGCTCCACCAATTTTTCTAGGACGTGGTGATGACCCCTGGAACTCACCCTGAAAGTTTGGGCTCCATATGAACTCGTGGCTGAGAGCAAGAAATCCGAGATCATTGGGCTATCCTGAGTGGACTGAACTCCGGCGACGGTGACGGTAGTGCGACGGCGGCGGCGGCGATGACGATCTCACTAACTGATAGAGGAGGCTTCACACCTCAGGATCACAGCCTTCCCAACTGTAGAAGGGGGAGAGAGGGGAGAGAGAGAGGGGCGGCCCTTGCTCTTTTGAGGAAATTCTAATATTTTCTTTCATTAATTCCAATCAAATGAAAATACATGCTATTTATGTGAAATAACAAAAGACACTAACTATCCCTAGATCTAGGGTTGGGGAGGGGTAAAAGAGGGAGTCCACATTTTATTCTCCCATGTGATTTGGAACTAAATAAAATAAACTGAAAATCCTAATATAATACTATATATGGGGGGCACCTCCCTTGACTTATGGGCTTCCAATTTTGAATTTTGTTTCCCTTTGTCCCCCCCTTGGTCCAACCCTTCTAGAAGCCCACCATGGAAGGTTGACTGACCCCACATGGGCCTAAGAGATGAGGTGGATCAATGGGAGAAGTGATGGGGGGCCCGCGGGACCCAGGTGGTCCCAAATTACAAATAAACCCTTGTTACAGTCCAAATTACAATCCGAATAAAACAAACATTACACACACAAAGTCCAAATAAATACTATAAATACCGAGACTCAAGGGGGAGTCTCCAGACTGTCTCCGAGCCAGATGGAAGCAGATGTAGCCCGAGTGGTGCTCCGCGTACGGTACCGACGGATCGTCAGTTCGTGCCTCTCGATCGCTCTGGTGTCCACACCAATTCTCCCCGGGTGGGAGAAACTTGACCCTGTCGAGTAAGGGTCAGCATCGCTTTGGTAGCGCTCCAGTAGGTCCGGATCTATCCGCTGCAACTCCCCACGGGTGATCGAAGTATCCTTGGTGGCGGGTCACCCTCTCCAACGCACTAGGTAGCGCAGGTAGGATCCACTCCTGGTAACTGTCACCTGCTCACTGTCGTGGAAATGTAGCTGGTGGTGGACACTCTAGTGTGGGATCACTCTCAATGGGGGGAGATGGCTCGAAAGGCTCACTAGAGATAACCGCTGGGTCCCTATATGCAACTAGATTCGACACATTGAAAGTTGAGCTTATACCATATTCCTCGGGCAGGTCCACAACATACGCATTGGATCCAACGCGTTTCAACACTCTAAATGGACCGGCTTCGCAAGCTTGCAATTTCTTTACGATCCCAGAGGGAAACCATTAAGGTCTTACCCTGATCATGACATATTCACCCTCTTGAAACTCATGGTGGAGTCGATGGGCATCGGCTAACTCCTTATACCGTGCATTGCTGGCCTAAATGTGACGACGGATGTCGTCATGAAAACTCCTAACATGCCTAGCAAAAGACTCGGCTGACTCAGATGCTCGTGCATGAATGGGCATGGGAACAAGATCCACTGGCTTCCTAGGCCTACCACCTGTGACAATCTCGAATGGACTCATACCGGTAGACCTGTTAACCAAATCATTATATGTAAATTCTGCCAATGGTAATATGAGATCCCAATCCCCTACACGGTCTCTGACAAGACACCTCAAAAGGTCACCCAGACTCCTATTGACCATCTCGGTCTGACCATATGTCTGGGGATGATATGCAGTGGAAAACTTGAGGTGAGTACCCAAGATATGCCATAGTGTCTTCCAGAAATAACTGGTGAATCTAACATCACGGTCAGATACTATGTTGCGAGGCAACCCGAACTTGCACACCACATGAGTAAGGAATAGGCGGGCTACCCTCGAAGCATCCGAAGTCTTCGAGCAGAGAATGAAAAGTGCCATCTTCGAGAATCGGTCAACTACCACATAGATCGAGTCATGCTTCCTAGAGGTACTTGGCAATCCTAAGATAAAATCCATGCTAACATCATGCCACGGGGCATCAGGCACGGGAAGAGGCGTATAAAGGCCCGAGATTTGCTTCTTCATTTTGGCCGTAGCACATGTATGGCACTGAGCCACTATATGAGCAACATCATGCTTCAAGCTCGGCCAATAAAATCTATGCTCAACAGCCTCGATAGTCTTGTTCCGACCAAAGTGACAGGCTAGACCTCCCGCATGTAGCTCCCAGACTAAGAAGTCTCGAATCGAAGTCCGGGGCACACAAAGCATGCCTCCTCGAAAGAGGTAACCCTCTTGGAGCACATAATCATCTTGATCTCTCGAGGGTCCGGCCTGAAGAGTGGTATAAATCTGACTGAAGTCAGGACAGTCACCATAGGCCTCTCTCATCTTCTCTAACCCTATGACTTCGGCACTCATGGTGGTCAGCAGACAAGCACGCCGACTCAAGGCATCAGCCACCTTGTTCTCCACTCTAGCCTTATGTTTAAGAACAAATGTGTACTGCGGGAGATACTCAACCCATCGGCTGTGACGCGCCTTAAGCTTCTTTTGGGAATGGAGGAACCTCAAAGCCTCACGATCGGAGTATAAGATAAACTCCTGATGTAAAAGATAGTGCCTCAAATGCATAAGAGCCTGAACAACTACGTAGAATTCCTTATCATAAGTGGAGTATCGCAGTTTAGTGTCATTCAGCTTCTCAGTGAAATATGCGACCGAGTGGGCCTCCTAACTCAACACTCCTCCAATATCAACACCCGACACATCACAAGAGACCTCAAACACCTTCGAGAAATCTGGCAATCGAAGGATCGGTGTCTGGATCATGCTCTCCTTGATGTCCTTGAAGGCAGCAGCCGTGGCCTTCGTCCATACAAACGTGCCCTTCCGAATACAGTCCGTGATCGGGGCAGTGACGGAGCTAAATCCGCGGATGAAATGATGATAGAACGTCGTGAGGCCATGGAAGCTGCTGACATCATGGACCGTACGGGGTTCCGGCCACTCAGCAATGGCCCGGACCTTCTCAGGATCAGCGGAGACCCCAGTACTAGACACAATAAAACCTAAGAAGGTAAGCTGAGATGTCTGAAGGCACACTTCTGTGGGTTCGCAAACAACTGCTCTCGCCTCAAAAGTAGACAGACCTACTGTAGATGATCCAAGTGGTCCACTTTAGTGCGACTATATATAAGGATATCATCAAAATACACAATCACAAAGACTCCAATGAATGGTCGAAGGACCTGAGTCATGAGTCGCATGAAAGTGCTAGGGGCATTGGCCAACCCAAAGGGCATAACCAACCACTCATATAGACCATTCTTGGCCTTAAATGCGGTCTTCCACTCATCACCTGGCCTAATCCTCACCTGGTGGTAACCACTCTTAAGATCGATCTTCGAGAAGATAGTGACACCTGCCATCATGTCTAGCATATCATATAGGCGAGGAATAGGGAACCTGTACTTCACGGTGATTTTGTTGATGGCACGACTATCAATGCACATTCTCCACGTGCCATCCTTTTTTGGGGCGAGTAATGCGGGAACAACACACGGACTCATGCTATTCCGAACAGACCTTCTCTGCATCAACTCATCGACCTGCCGTTTTAGCTCGCCATGTTCCGTGGGACTCATGCGATAAAGAGGAAGATTGGGCAATGAGGATCCTGGAATTAGGTCGATAGCATGCTGAATATCCCGCATGGGTGGGAGTCCCTCGGGAAGCTCCTTGGGAAAAATACTAGCGAGCTCTTGCAGAATAGGGATGACATCGGGTGGGAGTTCACCCTCGGACTTGGGCTCCACCTCTCGGACCATAATAGCAAATACAGGGCAGCTCCTACTAGCCTCCCGCTCCATTTCTCGGGAGCTAATCATCATCAACCTCCTAGTCGAGGGCTCGCTTGTGCCAGAGGTAACGGTCATATCCCGGGCTGGGGATGGGGTACTGGGCCCGGGGACGGAAGGCTCTGGAGTACTAGGGGCAGTAGGACCCCTAACTGATGGGCTCTTGGGATGAGTGGGGTGGAGGGTAATCCGTCGGCCATCATGGTAGAAGGTATAGGTGTTCGACCGGCCATGGAGTGTGGCATCCCAATCAAATAACCACGACCTACCAAGAATGATATTGCCCACCTCCATGGGGAGGACATCACACCAAATCTCGTCACGATAGGCATGGAACTGCAGTGGGACCAAACACTGCAGCTTGATCGGAATGGAGGTGGAATCCACCCAAGATACTCAATAGGGGCAAGGGTGGTCCACGGGAGTAAGACCAAGACGTGAGACTGCGCCCGTGGAGATTGCATTGATGCAACTCCCACTATCGATAATCACCTTACACACATGCCCCCCCAGCCTACAGTATGTATGAAAGATGGTGGTCCGACGCCAGTCATCACTGGCCTGTGGTTGGGTGAGAATACACCTGACGACCCCCAAGTGGGTATCGTACGAATACTGGGCATCTTGGCCATCACCTTCAATCTCATAGTATTCGTCAGCTAGCTCCTGATTTGCTTCATAGCTGACTAACACAAGATCCGAAGAGGTGGCATCCCCGACCTGTGTGTCCCCAATGATAAGAGACTGACGAGTGGGACACTGGTTGGCGAAGTGGCCAAACCCATTGCAGCGATAACACTGCTGCCATGATCCACTAGGCTCCCCGATTAAAGGTCCTTTCCGCTTATCCTCCCGACGGATAGGAGGTGTAGGCAACAAAGGACGAGGAATGGGTGCGGGTGCCGGTGGACAGACCGTGGGTGCCGTGGGTTGGGGACGAGGAGGGATATCCCTCAGAGGTGGAGGGCGAGGCCTAGGAGTGAATGGCTCGGGATGAGTGGGCTCCTAAGGTCGAGCCATGGGGGCCCTCGGATACGTGCCTAAAGAGCCACGGGGCTCGACACTACGTGGGAGAAAGTGGCCCAACCGATAGATAGGCTCAAACTCGGCCTCGAATTACTCCAACTGGAGAACAACCTGATACGCCTATTCGAAAGTGGTCACATTACGACGGAAAAGTTCATATTGGTAGTTCGGCCGTAGACCTCTTCGAAAGCGCAATATGGTCATGGTGCTCTCATCCATAACTCCACACCGTAAATAATACTCATCAAACTCGACGGTGTACTCAGTCACGGACCGGTTCCCTTGGGAGAGACTTTGCCATTTGTCTATGAGATGCTGGCGATACGTGGCAGCAAGGTATTTCTGCCTCAACTTCATTTTCATGTCATCCCAAGTACTGATCGGGGGTTGATGTCGCTGCACTAACAGGCTCTCCACATTGATCCAATAAGTTTGGGCCTACCCATGCAACTTCATCTTAGCATACCGAACTCTTCGGTGGTCCGTCATCTCAAACCACTCAAAGTACCGGTCTATGCTGGCCTCCAAATCTAAATAGACCTTCGGATCCAGTGACCCATCAAATAGGGGAGGGTCCGCACGCACGCTCCTAAGAACGCGGTCATCGTCATCATCACGATTCTATCGTTGGTTTCGACGATCACGACCATAACCCCCTTGTTCATTATCAGAGGCGTAATCACCCACCTCATGCACTTGCTGCCTCCTATCATCTGCCCCTTGAGCCCCTAGAGCAACAAGTTGCTGAACCGGCTCTTATTGGCCATTTGTCGGCGCAGGTTGCGCCGCCACTGGGGCCCTCTCAAGGACAACAATCCTCCCTACAAGACCCTGAATGGACTGGTCCGATGCTTCGGCCCGATCCTCTAGGGCTTTCATCCTCCCTTCTAGACACGTTCCTACGCCATCTAGACGCGTACTAAGGCCATCCATATGCGTATCGAGACGATCCATGAGGGCTCGGACATCTCGCCCGTCGAGGGCTCATCGGAACTATGGGCTCAGGAATCCGCCATAGGTGGTGGTGGCGAGTATTGGGTGCCTCGACGGGTTGGCATGCAAAGACACACGGACTAGGAGACACAGACTAATGCACCTATACTTAGCCAATATCCGGTACGTGGTGGAGGGTCGACCCAAAGCTCTCCTCGCGCAAGTGTGCAGCCTTCCCGATATGCGTAGCCTAACGTTCGGACAACACCTTTTAATATACCGAATTATCAGAATGAAATGTAATTTTAAAACACTTTTTTTTGTTTTGAAAATAATGATGATCTTATACTCGACTTAGATTGTGCAAGACTCATGCAATGACTACCCTAGACTCGACTCGCTCTGATACGAAACTGATGCGGGACGGACACGGGGATCGACTCTAAGTGATGCGGACCTCGGACTCTAAATGAAGACGCGACCAGCAACATATGAATAGGAGAGACACCTCGGCCCGACACTAAGAGTTCCTATGGGCTATACGTCGCTAACAGAAATGCAAGCTCACTCGTCGTCCCAAGCGAGGGGAAACGTGGATCCGTGCGGTTGTGAAACCGGCATAGTCAAGGGTGGTCGACTCACTTCCGTGCTCGGATCGAGCCACGGGACGGGCCACTCTCTCACTCACAGCGGTGACATGAACTCACGGGCTAGAAATCTAACGCACTCACAGCGGCATATGACCATATACTAAACTAGCAAATGAACGCCAAGAAGTAAGACCGTTACCTCCACGCTCCCGGCGTGGGGAAGACAACCCCGGCCAATTCCGTACTCCCAGTTAACAGATTTTCATAGTGGTACAAAGTTTTGACCCACTCCACGCAGGGAGGTAACAGGTTACATGTGGGGCCCGGGAGTATCGCGAAGTGGGTTGACGGGCAACATCTTGATGTTGCTCTGACGGTGCCGAAATCCGCATTTTAGTGCTGTCTGGACGGCGCGATCTGTGGTTCGTGGGGCCCACATGCTGCTTAGTCCTCTGGACCTAGCGGGGTGGGTCCCGCTGTGATGGTGACACCCGGTGGCGGCCTTCCCTGGATGGTGGTCGGACTGGAACACCGGTCGGAGGCCGGGCGGCTCCGATCTCCACTTGTCGGAAGTACTGGCCACGAATCTGCAACCTCTACTTTGCAGCGCGCGACCCGGCAAGATTTGTCGTTGCGATCAGCACCCATGTTGGATCGGCACGAAACTAGCGCCGCTGCAACGCTGACTCAAAATCCTTCGACCCTCTGTCACTCTCGAAAATTCGTTGTGACTGTGCTTCTGATAGGGAATTTTAGAACCGGACTGATCTCTATTTCAGATCTGGCCGGACATAAATGAACTTTCTTGAGAGTTGGCGTTGACCATGATGTAGACCTCCGAATCAGAAGATGAGCTCTTCATGAAAGTTGTATTGGGGAGAGAGAGGAAAACGGGGATAATTGTTATGAAGGGTTTGGTGGAGGTTTGGTTTGGGAAAGGTATTTTATACTGCTAGGTGGTTGGATCTGGACAGTGGCAGGCAGAATTGAGCTGGGATTTGAAGTGAATTTTTAGAAAATATGAACGAGATTCTATATTCACAAGAAAATTTTTGGACGTGGTATTAAGTGGACAGAACCTCCAATAAAAATATCAAGTCATTTGGGTCACGAGAATGTGGGTTCATGAACGACCTATTAGGGTTCTAGAAATATGGACAGACTACTGGCAGATCTGAGAGGAGGTGGAGAACGAAAATGGAAAAATAGAAAATAAAAACTAGAAGCTCCACCAATTTTTCTAGGACGTGATGATGACCCCAAGAACTCACCCAGAAAGTTGGGCTCCAGATGAACTCATGGCTGAGAGCAAGAAATCTGAGATAAAGGGGCTATCCTGAGTGGACAGAACTCCGGCGACGGTGGCGGTGGTGCGACGGCGGCACGAAGGCGGCGGCGGCGGCGATGACGATCTCACGAACTGATAGAGGAGGCTTCACACCTCAGGATCACAGCCTTCCCAGCTATAGAAGGGGGAGAGAGGAGAGAGAGAGAGAGGGGCGGCCCTTGCCCTTTGGAGGAAATTCCAATATTTTCTTTCATTAATTCCAATCAAATGAAAATACATGCTATTTGTGTGAAATAACAAAAGACACTAACTATCCCTAGATCTAGGGTTGGGGAGGGGTAAATGAGGGAGTCCACATTTTATTATCCCATGTGATTTGGAACTAAATAAAATAAACTAAAAATCCTAATATAATACTATATATGGGGGGCGCCCCCTTGACTTATGGGCTTCCAATTTTGAATTTTGTTTCCCTTTGTCCCCCCCTTGGTCCAACCCTTCTCGAAGCCCACCCTGGAAGGTTGATTGACCCCACATGGGCCCAAGAGATGAGGTGGATCAATGGGAGAAGGGATGGGGGGCCCGAGGGACCCAGGTGGTCCCAAATTACAAATAAACCCCTGTTACAATCCGAATAAAACACACATTACACACACAAAGTCCAAATAAATACTATAAATACTGAGACTCAAGGGGTGTCTCCAGACTGTCTCCGAGCCAGATGGAAGCCGATGTAGCCCGAGTGGTGCTCCGCGTACGGTACCGACGGCTCGCCGGTTCGTACCTCTCGATCGCTGTAGTGTGCACACCAATTCTCCTCGGGTGGGAGAAACACGACCCTGTCGAGTAAGGGTCAGCATCGCTCTGGTAGCTCTCTAGTAGGTCCGGATCTATCCGCTGCAACTCCCCACGGGTGATCCAAGTATCCTCAGTGGTGGGTCACCCTCTGCAACGCACTAGGTAGCGCGGGTAGGATCCACTCCTGGTATCTGTCACTTGCTCATCCAGTATATGATCTATATGCTCTCGCTGTCGTGGAAATGTGGCTGGTGGTGGACACTCAGGTGTGGGATCACTCTCAATGGGGGGAGATGGCTCGAAAGGCTCACTAGGGATCACCGCTGGGTCCCTATATGGAACTAGATCCGACACATTGAAAGTTGAGCTTATACCATATTCCACAGGCAGATCCACAACATACGGATTAGATCCAACGCGTTTCAACACTCTAAATGGACCGGCTCCACGAGCTTGCAATTTCTTTACGGTTCCAGAGGGAAACCGTTCATGTCTTACCCTGATCATGACATATTCACCCTCTTGGAACTCATGGTGGTGTCGATGGGCATCAGCTAACTCCTTATACCGTGCATTGCTGGCCTCAATGTGATGACGGATGTCGTCATGCAAACTCCGAACATGCCTAGCAAAAGACTCGGCAGACTCAGACGCTCGTGCATGAACGGGCATGGGAACAAGATCCACTGGCTTCCTAGGCCTACGACCTGTGACAATCTCGAATGGACTCATACCGGTAGACCTGTTAACCAAATCATTATATGTAAATTCTGCCAATGGTAATATGAGATCCCAATCCCCTTCACGATCCCTAACAAGACACCTCAAAAGGTCACCCAGACTCCTATTGACCACCTCGGTCTGACCATTTGTTTGGGGATGATATGCAGTGGAAAACTTGAGGTGAGTACCCAACATATGTCACAGTGTCTTCTAGAAATAACTGGGGAATTTAACATCACGGTCAGACACTATGGTACGAGGCAACACGAACTTGCACACCACATGAGTAAGGAATAGGAGGGCTACCCTTGAAGCATCCGAAGTCTTCGAGCAGGGAATGAAAAGGGCCATGTTCGAGAACCGGTCAACTACCACATAGATCGAGTCATGCTTCCTAGAGGTACGTGGCAATCCCAAGATAAAATCCATGCTAACATCATGCCACGGGGCATCAGGCACGGGAAGAGGGGTATAAACGCCCGAGCTTTGCTTCTTCATTTTGGCCATAGCACATGTACGGCACTGAGCCACTATATGAGCAACATCACGCTTCAAGCTCTGCCAATAAAAACTATGCTCAACAGCCTCGATAGTCTTGTTCCGACCAAAGTGACCGGCTAGACCTCCCGCATGTAGCTCCCAGACTAAGAAGTCTCGAACCGAAGTCCGGAGAACACAAAGCCTGCCTCCTCGAAAGAGGTAACCCTCCTGGAGCACATAATCATCATGATCTCTCGAGGGTCCGGCCTAGAGAGTGGTATAAATCTGACAGAAGTCAAGATAGTCACCATAGGCTTCTCTCATCTTCTCTAACCCAATGACCTCGGCACCCATGGTGGTCAGCAGACAAGCACGCCGACTCAAGGCATCAGCCACCTTGTTCTCCACTCCAGCCTTATGTTTAAGCACAAATGTGTACTGCTGGAGATACTCAACCCATCGGCTGTGACGCGCATTAAGTTTCTTTTGGGAATGGAGGAACCTCAAAGCCTCATGATCGGAGTATAAGACAAACTCCTAATGTAAAAAATAGTGCCTCCAATGCCTAAGAGCCTGAACAACTACGTAGAATTCCTTATCATAAGTGGAGTATCACAGTTTCGCGTCATTCAGCTTCTCACTGAAATATGCGACCGGGTGGGCCTCTTGACTCAACACTCCTCCAATACCAACACTCGACGCGTCACAAGAGACCTCAAACAACTTCGAGAAATCTGGCAATCGAAGGATCGATGTCTGGGTCATGCGCTCCTTGATGTCCTTGAAGGCAACAGCCGCAACCTTCATCCATACAAACGTGCCCTTCCGAATACAGTCCGTGATCAGGGCAGTGACGGAGCTAAATCCGCAGATGAAACGATGATAGAACGTTGTGAGGCCATGGAAGCTGCGGACATCATGGACCGTACGCGGTTCCGGCCACTCAGTAATGGCCCGGACCTTCTCCAGATCAGCGGAGACCCCAGTACTAGACACAATAAAACCAAAGAAGGTAAGCTGAGGTGTCACGAAGGCACACTTCTATGGGTTCGTAAAAAATTGCTCTCACCTCAAAAGTAGACAAACCTACCGTAGATGATCCAAGTGGTCCCCTTTAGTGCGACTTTATATAAGGATATCATCAAAATACACAACCACAAGGACTCCAATGAATGGTCAAAGGACCTGAGTCATGAGTCGCATGAAAGTGCTAGAGGCATTGGTCAACCCAAAGGGCATAACCAACCACTCATATAGACCATCCTTGGTCGTAAATGCGATCTTCCACTCATCACCTGGCCTAATCCTCACCTGGTGGTAGCCACTCTTAAGATCGATCTTCGAGAAGATAGTAGCACCGGTCATCATGTCTAGCATATCATCTAGGCGAGGAATAAGGAACCTGTACTTCACGGTGATTTTGTTGATGGCATGACTATCAATGCACATTCTCCACGTGCCATCCTTCTTTGGGGTGAGTAATGCGGGAACAGCACACAGACTCATGCTGTCCCGAACAGACCCTCTCTGCATCAACTCATCGACCTACCGTTTTAGCTCGGCATGTTCCGTGGGACTCATGCGATAATGAGGAAGATTAGGCAATGAGGTGCCCAGAATCAGGTCGATAGCATGCTGAATATCCCGCATGGGTGGGAGTCCCTCGAGAAGCTCCTCGGGAAAAATATCAGCGAACTTCTCCAAAATAGGGATGACATCGGGTGGGAGTTCGCCCTCGGACTTCGGCTCCACCTCTCGGACCGTAATAGCAAATACAGGGCAGCCCCTACTAGCCTCCCGCTCCATTTCTCGGGAGCTAATCATCATCAACCTCCTAGTCGAGGGCTCGCATGTGCTAGAGGTAACGGTCATAGCCCGGGCTGGGGATGGGGTACTGGGCCCGGGGATGAAAGGCTCCAGAGTACTATGGCCAGTAGTACCCCTAATTGATGGGCTCTTGGGCTGAGTGGGTGGAGGGTAATCCGTCGGCCATCATGGTCGAAGGTACAGGTGTTCGACCGGCTATGGAGTGTGGCAGCCCGATCAAATAACCACGGCCTACCAAGAATGATATTACCCACCTCCATGGGGAGGACATCACACCAAATCTCATCACGATAGGCATGGAACTGCAGTGGGACCAAACGCCGCAGCCTGATCGGAATGGAGGTGGAATCCACCCAAGATACACGATAGGGGCAAGGGTGGTCCACGGGAGTAAGACCAAGACGTGAGACTGCACCTGTGGAGATTGCATTGATGCAACTCCCACTATCGATAATCACCTTACACACATGCCCCCCCAGCCTACAATATGTATGAAAGATGGTGGTTCGATGCCAGTCATCACTGGCCTGTGGCTGGGTGAGAATACACCTGACGACCCCCAAGTGGGTATCGTCCGAATGCTGGGCATCCTGGCCATCAGCTTCAATCTCATAGTATTCGTCAGCTAGCTCCTGATCTGCTTCATAGCTGACTAACACAAGATCCGAAGAGGTGGCATCCCCGACCTATGTGTCCTTAAGGACAAGAGACTGATGAGTGGGACACTGGTTGGCGAAGTGGCCAAACCCATTGCAACGATAACACTGCTGCCGTGATCTACTAGACTCCCCGATTAAAGATCCTTTCCCCTTATCCTCCTAAGGGATAGGAGGTGTAGGCAACAAACGATGAGCAACGGGTGCTGCTGCCGGTGGATGGACCGTGGGTGCCGTGGGTTGGGGACGAGGAGGGATATCCCTCGGAGGTGGAGGGTGAGGCCTAGGAGCGAATGGCTGGGACGAGTGGGCTCCTGAGGTCGAGCCATGGGGGCCCTCTGATACGTGCCTAAAGAGCCACGGGGCTCGACACTACGAGGGGGAAAGGGGCCCAACCGATGGATAGGCTCAAACTAGGGTCCAACCTCCACCCTTTCCGACCGGCCAGAAAGGATGGGCCTCGCATTAGTGAAAAACTGACCTGCGAAATAGAGTGTAAAACATAAAGAAAAACCCAATATCAGAACTATAGAGTGTAGTAAATGCTAACATGAAAGGAAATAGACGTAACTAAGTGAAGTGGGGGATACCTAGGGAGTTTTAAACCCCCGGGAGCGTCAAAAACATGGGAGTGTGTGTGTGAATGATAGTGCAAGCAACGAAAATGTGGGAGAATGGATGTGTAGAAACAGACATGCAATGAGAAGAAAACGAGACTATCCAAAATGCAAGAGGACCCAAAACGGAAGTTACTCCCTGGACCGGAGGCCTATATGGACGTAGAAGGCCTCCCTCTCGGGTCATAAGTCGCTCAAGGATTAGGCAAGGCTTCGCCGTCGACCAAAATCTCCCCCCCTTTCAAAGGTAGCCTTTAGGGTCTATTTATAGAGCACCTAAAGTTCTAGCTCGAAATTAGGGTTTAGAAGCATTTTCAGGTCGAGATTATCAAACAAAAAATCGTAGATAATTGAATTATCTCTTATCCAGTTGAAACGGTACTCAAAATGGTTCAGCAGCCGCGGAGAAAATGACGGGAGAAGTTAGGGATAAAACCACGGAGAGAGAGAGAAAATATGTTGAAATTCAGGAATCGAACGGATGAACGGTCTTACGATAGACCGTTCAACGGGATGTGCGGCCATGTTCTGGCCGTCCAACCCTGTTGGTGGAAATTCTAATAAATCATAAATATTATCCAACTATCAATCGAACTGACCGAAATCGTCGCCGTTGGACTCTCATAGATGAACGGCTCAGATGAAGCCGTTCAAATGTAGAGCGGCCAATGACCCACCGTTCTAGCCTTGTCGGTGATAAATAGATTAATTGGATAATTATCTGAGAAAACCACCAAACGTAGGACTCTGAGAGATGAGCGGCTACCATCCGTCCGTCCATCGTATTGAACGGCTAGGGGAAGACTGCATAAATGCTTGTCGGTGGAAATTCAAAAAATTAACCAAGATACTCCAAAATATATGGACGGTCCACAGGCAACTGCACACTGATTGGGCGGCCTGGGATGAACCGTACATGTATATGGGCGCTTGAAACTCATAGAAAAGCTCAATCAACAAAAAGCAAGGCCCATTAAGCCCAGAATTGAAATGAACTTAGCCAGGGAGGGAGGCTACCCATAAAAATAGCCCAAAACGTGCCTGAAAACAGCCCCAACGAGCGATGGACAACTCGAGGCATCAATAAATGTGAGTAAGAGGAATGACTCAACTCATCGGCAAAAAATGGGTGTCAACACTCGGCCTCGAATTGCTCCAATTCGAGAGCAACCTGATGCGCCTGTTCCAAAGTGGTCACATTATGGCGGAAAAGTTCATATTGGTAGTTCGGCCGCAGACCTCTTTGAAAGCGCGATATGGTCATGGCGCTCTCTTCCGTAACTCTACACAGCAAATAATACTCATCAAACTCGGCGGTGTACTCAGTCACGGACCGGTTCCCTTGAGAGAGACTTTGCCATTTGTCTATGAGATGCTGGCGATACGTGGCAGGAAGGTATTTTTGCCTCAACTTCATTTTCATGTCATCCCAAGTACCGATCGGGGGTTGATGTCGCTGCACTAACAGGCTCTCCACATTGATCCAATAAGTTTGGGCCTGCCCATGCAACATCATCTTAGCGTACCGAACTCTTTGGTGGTCCGTCATCTCAAACCACTTGAAGTACCGGTCCATGCCGACCTCCCAATCTAAATAGACCTTTGGGTCCAGAGACCCGTCAAATAGGGGAGGGTCCACACGCACGCTCCTAAGAACGTGGTCATGGTCATCATTGCGATTCCATCGTTGGTTTCGACGATCACGACCATAACTCCCATGTTCATTATCAGAGGCGTAATCACCCACCTCATGCACTTGCTGCCTCCTATCATCTGCCCCTTGAGCCCCTGGAGCAACATGTTGCTGAACCGGCTCTTGTTGGCCATTTGTCGGCGCGGGTTGCGCCGCCACTGGGGCCCTCTCAAGGACAGCAATCCTCCGTACAAGATCCTGAATGGACTAGTCCGATGCTTCGGCCTGATCCTCTAAGGCTTTCATCCTCCCTTCTAGATGCATTCCTACGCCATCTAGACGCGTACTAAGGCCATCCATACGCGTATCGAGACGATCCATGAGGGCTCAAAACATCTCGACCATCGAGGGCTCATCGAAACTACGGGCTCAGAAATCCGCCATAGGTGGTGGTGGCGAGTATTGGGTGCCTCGACGAGTGGGCATGCAAAGACACACGGACTAGGAGAGACAGACTAATGCACCTTTACTTAGCCAATATCCGGTACGTGGCAGATGGTCAACCCGAAGCTCTCCTCGCGCAAGTGTGCGGCTTTCTCGATAGGCGTAGCCTAACGTTCGGACAACACCTTTTAATATACAGAATTATCGGGATGAAATGCAATTTTCAAACACTTTTTTTTGTTTTGAAAATAATGATGATCCTAGACTCGACTTAGACCGTGAAAGACTCATGCAACGACCACCCTAGACTCGACTCGCTCTGATACCAAACTGATGCGGGACAGACATGGGGACCGACTCTAAGTGATGCGGACCTCGGACTCTAAATGAAGACGTGACCAGCAACATATGAATAGGAGAGACACCTCGGCCCGACACTAAGAGTTCCTATGGGCTATACGTTGCTAACAGAAACGCAAGCTCACTTGTCATCCCAAGCGAGGGGAAACGTGGATCCGCGTGGTTGAGAAACCGGCAGAGTCAAGGGTGATTGACTCACTTCTGTGCTCGGATCGAGCCACGGGATGGGTCACTCCCTCGCTCACAGCGGTGATATGAACTCACGGGCTAGAAATCTAACGCACTCACAGCGGCATATGACCATATACTAAACTAGCAAATGAATGCCAAGAAGTAAGACCGTTACCTCCATGCTCCTGGCGTGGGGAAGACAACCCCGGCCAATTTCGTACTCCTGGTTAACAGATTTTCACAGCAGTATAAAGTTTTTACCCACTCCACGCAGGGAGGTAACAGGTCACATGTGGGGCCCGGGAGTTTCGGGAAGTTGGTTGACGGGCAGCATCTTGATGTCGCTCCGACGATGATGAAATCCGCATTTTAGTGATGTCTGGATGGCGCGATCTGTGGTTCATGGAGCCCACGTGCTGCTTAGTCCTCCGGACCTGGCGGGGTGGGTCCCGCTGTGATGGTGACACCTGGTGGTGCGCTTCCCAGGACGGCGGTTGGATTGGAACACCGGTCAGAGGCCGGGCGGCTCCAATCTCCACTTGTCGGAAGTGCTGGCCACGGATCTGCAACCTCTATTTTGCAGCGCGCGACCCGGCGAGATTTGTCGCTGCGATCAGCACCGATGTCGGATCGGCATGAAACCAGCGCCGTTGGAACGCTGACTCAAAATCATTCGACCCTTTGTCACTCCCAAAAATTTGTTCTGACTGTGCTTCTGATAGGGATCTTTAGAACCGGACTGATCTCATTTTCAGATCTGACCAGACAGAAATGAACTTTCCTGAGAGTTGGCAATGACTGTGATGTAGACCTCCGAATCAGAAGATGAGCTCTTCATGAACGTTGTCGAGGGGAGAAAGAGGAATACGGGGATAATTGTTATGAAGGGTTTGGTGGAGGTTTGGTTTGGGAAAGGTATTTCATACTGATGGGTGGTCGGATCTGTACAGTGGCAGGCAGAACTGAGCTGGGATCTGAAGTGAATTTTTAGAAAATATGAACGAGATTCTAAATTCACAATAAAATTTGTGGACATGGTATTAAGTGGAAAGAACCTCCAATAAAAATATCAAGTCATTTGGGTCACGAGAAGGTGGGTTCATGAACGACCTATTAGGGTTCTGGAAATCTGGGCAGACTGCTGGCAGATCTGAGAGGAAGTGGAGAACGAAAATGGAAAAATGGAAAATAAAAACTAGAAGCTCCACCAATTTTTCTAGGACGTGGTGATGCCCCCTGGAACTCACCCTGAAAGTTTGGGCTCCAGATGAAATCGTGGATGAGAGCAAGAAATCCGAGATCAAGGGGCTATCCTGAGTGGACAGAACTCCGGCAATGGTGGCGGTGGTGCGACGGCGGCACGAAGGCGGCGGCGGCGGCGATGACGATCTCATGAACTGATAGAGGAGGCTTCACACCTCAGGATCACAGCCTTCCCAGCTGTAGAAGGGGGAGAGAGGAGACAGAGAGAGGGGCGGCCCTTGCTCTTTGGAGGAAATTCCAATATTTTCTTTCATTAATTCCAATCAAATGAAAATACATGCTATTTATGTGAAATAACAAAAGACACTAACTATCCCTAGATCTAGGGTTGGGGAGGGGTAAAAGAGGGAGTCCACATTTTATTCACCCATGTGATTTGGAACTAAATAAAATAAACTAAAAATCCTAATATAATACTATATATGGGGGGAGCCCCCTTGACTTATGGGCTTCCAATTTAGAATTTTGTTTCCCTTTGTCCCCCCCTTGGTCCAACCCTTCTAGAAGCCCACCATTGAAGGTTGACTAACCCCACATGGGCCCAAGAGATGAGATGGATCAACGAAAGAAGGGATGGGGGACCCGCGGGACCCAGGTGGTCCCAAATTACAAACAAACCCCTATTACAATCTGAATTACAATCCGAATAAAACACACATTACACACACAAAGTCCAAATAAATACTATAAATATCGAGACTCAAGGGGGAGTCTTCAGACTGTCTCCGAGCCAAATGGAAGCCGAGTAGCCCGAGTGGTGCTCCGCGTACGGTACCGACGGCTCACCGGTTCATGCCTCTCGATCGCTCTGGTGTCTACACCAGATGTCCTCCCATTTCCATTGAGATATCTCGATCCTTTGCATTAAGCCAGACGGTCTTTGATTTTCAGCCTTCACTTGTTGACAAATCAAACATTTGGCTACAAACTCAACCACGTCCTTCTTCATATCCTGCCACCAAAAGGTCCGCTTCAAATCTTGATACATCTTGCTATTGCCAGGATGGATGGAGAACTTTGACCTGTGAGCTTCTTCCAAAACTTCATTTTTCAATTCAGCCACATCTGGCACAAAGATCCTGTGCTAAAATCTAATCACACGTTCTTCATCATGGGCAATACCTGCCTTACCAACCATTCCCTACAACCGAGGATCATCTCGTTGATCTTCCACTACGCGATCCATAACTGCTGACCTGAGGGATAACTGAGCAACAAATGCTTGACAAAGTTGTGGCTCTATTAATGTTATGGAATGAATGACATCTTCAATCATCTTCCAATCTTGTTACATTAGTGTTCTCTTTCAGCTAAGCGCATCGGCTACCACATTTGCCTTCCCCGAGTAATATAGTTGCTCAAAATCATAATCCTTTAAGAATTCTACCCACCTCCTCTGTTGAAAGTTCAACTCCTTATGAGAGAATTGGTATTTGAGACTCTTGTGGTCCGTGAAAACAATAAATTTGACTCCATAGAGATAGTGTCTCCAAATCATCAGTGCATGAACAATAGCTGCCAGTTCTAGGTCATGTGTAGGGTAATTCTTCTCATACTCCTTCAATTGCCTGGAATCATATGCCACAACCCTACCACCTTGCATTAAGACACAACCAACTCCGATCCTTGAAGCATCGGTGCAGAGAGTGAACGTGTCAATGCTGTTGGGCAGGACCAAAAGCGGGGTAAATGTCAAACAATGCTTCAACTTTTGGAAACTTCTCTCAAAGTCCTCAGACCGTACAAACTTTACTCCTTTCCTTGTTAATCTCATCAAAGGTGCGACAATAGAAGCAAAACCTTTTATGAACTTCCGATAATATCCAGCCAACCCTAGGAAACTCCGAATTTCAGTGGGAGTCTTCGGAGCCTCCCATTCCAACAAAGCTTGGACCTTTGATGGGTCAAAAGCTACACCATTACCAGATATTACGTGGCCAAGAAATTGAATCTCCTTGAGCCAGAAGTCACACTTGCTAAACTTTGCATATAGCTTGTGCACCCGAAGAGTCTCTAAAAAAATCTTCAAGTGTTCCCTGTGAGATGCTTCATCTGGGGAATAAATCAACACATCATAAATAAATACAACCACAAACCTATCCAAATAGGGCCTAAACACCCAGTTCATTAGGTCCATAAATGTTGTCGGGGCATTCGTTAGACCAAAGGGTAAAACCAAGAATTCATAGTGCCCATATCTAGTTCGGAAAGCTGTCTTCAAAGTATCCTCCACCTTGATTCATAGCTGATGATATCCTGAGCGTAAGTCAATCTTCGAGAACACCATAGCACCTTGCAACTGGTCAATGATATCATCAATGCAAGGCAAAGGATAGCAGTTCCTCACCGTCACTTGATTGAGTATCCGATAGTCAATACAGAGTCGGAGTGACCCATCCTTCTTCTTCACAAATAGGACCGGGGCTCCCCATGGTGAGACACTTGGTCTAATAAAGCCTTTATCTAACAGTTCTTGCAACTGCTTCCTAAACTCAGCCATCTCCGCTGGTGCCATCCGATAAGGTGCTTTAGATATCGGTGTCGTACTGGGTAAAAAATCAATAGAGAATTCGATCTCCCGGACTGGCGGTAATCCTAGCAAATCTCCCAGCATTGGGGAAAGGGTGGAAAAACTCCTTCTCGCAAGGAATGCGAAAAATAACCCACTTCTTCCAGCAATCAATGAGAGCATAATGCTTCTCCAGCGAACCGAGACCGAGAATAGCGCTGTTGTCACGCTCCAAGCACGGAAGGAACCCAGTATGGGTGATGAGTTTATATCAATCATGTCAATCAGAGCACGAGATAATTCAACACATAAGATAGAGCGCGCAAAAGTAGAAATAAACCAAATCCTTTATTCCATTAATAACTTCAATAACTTCTATACATAATCCATCAATGTAAAGGAATACTTGATGACAAACTAGACTCAATAAAGAGGAAAATACAATGATAGACTCAAGAAAGATGAAAAGATACAACTAGGTAGATGCTTCAATAGTCGGATGGCTCTATACTCTTCACTCTTGTTCGTTCCCATCCGAATGATCATCGTCGTCGGAGTTACCTGAAAAATAGGGAAAAAACTAGGGTGAGCAAACGCTTAGTAGGAATTATATCTCAAGACCAAGCTTCCTTTAAGTAAATTACATGTTACATGAACTATGCAAGTCTAGTGATGCATGTATGCAAGATAATAATGAGAGTAGAGTATCAAGAATTAATAGAGATGAACTAGCAAGATTGCAAGATAATCATGTGACGTATATCAAGATTGTCAAGTATGTAATATCAAGTCATGTCATGTGAGTTGGCTATCATAATTTCAAGTAAGTAAACACCCATTCCGGGCCACGCAAGTCATTTCATGCCAAGTCAAGCATGAGATTCATGGAATGCCAAAATCAAGCAAGTCATGCACTTTGGTGCAATGCCACACTGTGATCAATATAGCTCTCATAGGCACAAGTACTTTCGGGTGCTCCTCCCAGGACCAGATCGGGCCGTATATGCACAAGCATTGAGTCATATATATATTTTAGACATCCACTATAGTTTATAGCCAATATAGAATTCCAAAGAGTTTAGCCTTTGTAGGAACATAAGGTAGAATTCTGGAACAGAGTTCAAGGATAGAACTTGAACAAGGATGGCATATCGATAAATCGCATGAGAAACGATGGCATATCATGAAACTGGGTAATTAGCATCTACCCAGTCGCCATCAATTACAGAAATAGCTTCCATTGTAGTGGTCGCTCATTCATGTGAATAGTACATGCACGAAGAAATAGCGTCCATGTTTAGGTCGCTAAATTAGTAATCTGCGCCACTAGTCAGGTCGCTAATTCCTTTTAGCTTCCAAGTCATGGTCGCAGTTTCCACATAGGAAACAGACTTATCAAAGAGGCCAGAAATAGTGCTCTGAGAGGGCTAAAGCATCACATTTTTTCAGAGTGACGTGACAAGTAAGGGTTCTAGGGTTTTTAGGGTATAACCTGCTCGGCTGCCTTGAGGGAATCTAAGACTAACATAGACTTACGAAGGTCTCAATAAAGAAAGTACCAGTCCGAAGGAAAGAATTTCTTACGGAGGGTCCAATCACCACCAAGAGTTGAGTGTGTAATCGATAGAAACAAAACATGGACTCCATCTACGGATGTGAGATGAGAGTGCCAAGTAAACCCGCGATATGGGTCAGAAAATAGATAAAAACTGAGAGACAGGTGTTGACACCTATTTTATGCCCACAAGTCGAGCCTTTTCTCTTATTTCGCTTAATGAAGTCCCAAGTTATCTACTACTCTGGGGCTTCTCGTGACGGTATTCTGAGCTTGTTTCTTCCATTACCAAGCCTCTTACTCTCTGGATGAGGTTTGTTCAGGGTCTATCTTCCCTTGGCATGCTCTTTCATGGACACGGTCTCCAATGAACCACTATTACAATATCACGGTCTTCCCAAGACCGCTTCTATCCTTCCGCATTATCATCGCCCCCGCCGTTGGTGCTGACCCAGCCGACCGATATCCTCACATACGGTCGTGGTCTTGCACAAACCGTTTCTGTTGATCGTGGCCGTGCGATGGACCGTGTTAACCGAATCGAAGCCTGCGCCATCCGAGCTCAATCTTCTTCGGCCGGGAGGGTTTTGGGGCACCATTTTCGGTGAGATTAACGCGCCGGGAGGGTTTTTGACCCTTTCAAATGATTACTCTTTGATTTTTCCCACCATATTATCCTTTTAGAACCCAAACTCTCGCCAAAAGGCCTGAACTCGACTTAGTGTTTTTTTAGGGAAAGCTCTATAAATAGGACAACTTTGACCTCACTTCGGGGGGGACTTTTTGGACGTTCACGGCGAAACGCTGTCGATTCTTGGAGCGATCTTCAGTCAGGGGGTTCCATTTTCCATGTTCTAAGCATGCCTGGTCCAGGGAGTATCTAGTTTTCGACAGATTAAGACTCATCCCGTCTCAATATCTCTTTACATCGCATCATCATTATTGCATCATTTTTTTTGTTGATGTTCAATCACTTATCTGTCACTCATTGCATCTTCAAACACTCTTGCCCATTATTTTTTCACACCCCACAGGGGTTAATAACCACCAACCCCAAGTATTTCACCCCCCTTTTATGTGCTTTAATCATCATAGTTCAATAGATATTGCACGTCCCTTAGATCTAATCGGGTATTCTTTCTTTGTATTTTCACTCTTCCCTGCAGGTTCACAGCACATCCAATACGAGGCCCCTCTCTTTTGGAAGGCCGAAAGAGAGGGAGGAACCAACCCGCAATCTGGCTTCTGGACATCGTTCGCGATCACCTGGAAACCACCTTTGAATGAAAGCGGACGTGCGATAAATCGTGTTCATTACGTGCTAGGCGACCCCCCTCACGCAGTCTTAATCAAACCACGTTCAGGCGCTAGCGGACCTCGACAGACCGCGTCCTGTGCCGGACACCCCCGCTCATGAGTGCAGATTTGTCCATTCTTCCAAGGTATGTCACCCAATCCTTCTGAGTTACTAGCCTTGGTGGCGATCACACCTTTTTCTCTGCATGTCACCTCTCATTTATTGCATGTTCCATATCTTGCTGTGCGCTTTTTCACTTAACTCTACATGGAGGTGATATCACTCAAATCATGTTATGGTGTGGATTGATGTCCGTGCATAGCACTCTCCATGCACCCTTTGTGTCTTGATGTTCGCACCACTGGAGTGAGGGAGGGCGAGGAAGGAGGAAAAATATATCCATAGCCATTTTTTTTGGCGATCACGGTGGGACCCTTAGTGCAAATCGTGTTATGTGCTGTGTTGCCTGCTGTTCGTTATTTTTCTATCATTGTTTAGTGTTTTATTTGGGTTTTTCATTTCTGTTCTTGTTATTTTCTGCTCCCTGGATAAAGGCGTCAAGAGTCGGCCGCGTACAGGTTATAACGGTCCACAGGAGACCGTGATTATCACTCAGGTGCGCACCCAAAACACCCTTCTGTAGCTCATTATTTATCATATCCTAGGGTTTTCTTTGTGCTGTCTATTCTTCTATCTATTTTACCATCATTGTTTAGGTTGTTCTATCTGTTCTTTCATTTATTGCTCGGGCTTCCTTTCGAGTTTTCCATCTCTGTTCTCGTTGTTTTCTGCTCCCTGATTGAAGGTGGTCTAGGATCGACCGTGTATATATTATAGCAGTCCTCATAAGACCGTGACATATTGCTCAGATACGCACCCCAAGGCATCCCTCTGTAGATCAATATTTTATCATATTCTGGGTTTCTGAGTGCTGGTTGCCCCCCTCTCTATTGCAGTACTTGTTCATGCTATTGCCCTCATATTGATTGTTAGTGTTTAGACTAGAATTTGCATGCACTCCGGTGCGCATAAGATCATGCATACTTTCACGTTGTAGTTGCATTCCTCCTTGGTAGGGGATCCTCTCGTCTCCATATTCCTTGGAGCCGACTAGGTGACCTTACCTGGGACATCCATAAGCCCCCGTGAGCCGTGGATTCCCACATGCACGCCGGGCATGTTGTACCTTTCCACCCCATAGTTTTGCATTTGCATACGTTGTGAGGGAGTTAACCATAGTCAACACAAAGTTTGGACCTTATTCCTTATATGATACCTATCTTGAATGAATTAATCTTGATTCAAAACATTTAAAGGCCCACCATAACTTTGACAATAAAATATTTCCCATCATATTAACTTGATTGACTTGGGTGACACCCTTCATATTGTTTTGTGTTGTTTGGGCTTATCTAGGCCCATTTGTGGTGTTTTGTGTTGCATCCTCCATCACCCACAATAGGTTTTGTTGTTAGGCTCATTTAGACTAGTCCATTCTGTGCGTCCATTGTCTAGTCTCGTTGTCCTAGGTTTCTTTTCCTTTTTTTCCCTTTGTATATCTGAGTTAGTCACCCCCCTTTATCCTCGAGCTCTTACTTCCTTCCTTGTATTCCCTTGATTTTCCTGCATAAAGTCTCCATTTGCCCTCTTGGAGTGCCATTTTTCTCCTGTATATTATCCTTCTTCTTCCCAGTCTTCCTATGCCCGCGTGGATTTCTCTTCCCACGCGGGCCCATCTCCTCGTGGCCCTTCCGACCCACAAGCAAATCTCATGGCCCACTTATCACCTCTTGTTTGTCAAATGGACCCGGTCCAGGCCCAAAAACTCACTGTTAATCATCTTAATGCGCCTTATTCTCATCACGGGCCTCATTCATCTAATGGGCCTCATTCCTTTAATGGGTCATCTTTCTTGAGTGGCCCATCTTCCTTTAATGGGTCCCATTCTCTTAGTGGGCCTTATCCCTTCAATGGGCCTCGCTCTTTTAATGGGCCTCATCCTTCTAACGGGCCTCCCTCTTCTACTCTTAGTGGGTTCCCTTCCTTTAATGGGCCTTCTTATTCTCTTAATGGGCCCACTTCTCTTAATTGGCCCGCTCCTTCTACCCATGTTGCTGTTGGCCCAATGGGTCCTTATTCCCATGGTCATGATCCTTTCAGCCCCATGCATCCTTCCATTCCTAGAATGGGATTTCCTTCTTCTCAGTCCGGTTCTCCTTATCTAGCCCAATATCATAACCTTGGTCCAAATCCACATTCTCTTGCATAGGCTGGCTTGCATCCTTCTCAGTCTCTCCCCCCTTCGAGGAGATGATTGCTCAAACTCAGCGCCGACTTGATGAACTACAACACCGAACTGATCCCAAAACTCCCTCGAGCATTCCGTTTGCATTTGAAGGTCTTCGGTTTCCACCGCGTTCAAAAATTCATGCATATCACCGCTATGGTGGAGTAGGTGACCCCTATGTGCATTTAAAGGAGTTCATCTATGAGTCGGCCCAGTTTCAACATGATCAACACTTGATGTCCTATCTGTTTGGTCTGTCACTAGAAGGTCCGGCTTGAGATTGGTTCTTTTGCCTTCCGCAAGAGCAGATTGTGAATTTCCAAGTCATGCAAGAGAAGTTCATTCAGCAATTTCACGACCAGGTTGGGCCCAAGTATTCCATGGTGGATCTAGCCCACGAGAAGATGAAGCTCGATGAGGACTTCTGCACCTTTTTTTACCGCTGGCGTCGCCTAGCCACGCAAATACCGGGGCACATTCCGGAGGGAGAGCAAATCAAGATAATCATTTCTAATGCAACGCCCGAGTACTGCTTTATCTTAGCCTTAAATGATATCACCTCCTAGCAACAGCTTTATAGCCGAGCCCGCTTCCTCCGGCAACAACTCCTAGTTTCCCTTGACCCCGAGTCTCCTTCACCTTCTACGCCCACATACGCCTCCTATCCATCATCTCCCACATATCCTTCCATGAGCCAGCCCTCCACCACATATCCTTCCACGAGTCAGCCTTCCTCTCCCACACACCCATATACCTCCACATATCCTTCCCCATATCAACCCTCCACGAGCCAGCGTTCCGCTTCTTCATACGCGCATGAACCTCCAACTCTGGTCAAGGAAACACCACACCCTGAGTAGGTGGATGTCGTCTGCATACCTCCTCATCCCACTCCGTATGCGCCATTACCTAATCCTTCCCTTAGCCATGCACCATTGCCTACGCAACCCCCACTTCCATCCCCATAACCTTCTCTATTGCCTTCTTATACCCCTCGGCATCCACCGTGCCCGAAGCAGGCTTCACATCATCCTCCGTTGCTGGAGTGTTTTTTAGATATTTTCAGGGCTTTGATGGCCACTCACGCATTACCGCTCCCTCCAATGGTGCCTTCCCAACCTGCGGTCGGGGATATGCTTTGATTTTGTGATTATCATTGCCAGTATGGGAATTTTGTTGAGGATTGCCCCGGGTTCCGGGAGTATGTTTATGGCCTAGAAGATGATAAGAGGATTGTTGGTCCGCCATGCATAAGGTTGTTCTACATCTCCATAAGCAGCAGCAGCAACAAGTAGCGCCACCCAGGCAGCCGTCTCCAATTCAAGACCAGGGGCACCCCCGTGATTCTTTGATTATTGTAGCGCCCGCTCCGTCATCAGTTCCGTCACCTACCCCATCTTCATCTCCACCTACCCCCTTACCTTCACCATCTCCTACTCAACCTCCACAACCTCCACAAACCCAAGCCTCTGCTCAGGCTAGTGCTACCTCTCCTTCCTCCATTTCCATTTCCACCACCGCTTCTACTCCAAACGCCGCTCGAGGCGTCATGTCGATATGTCAAGGGTGGGCACCGCGACCCTCCTCTTCACCCTCCTCATCATCATCTCCACTACCTCCATTGACCACATTACCGTCTCCACCATCCTCACCATTGCCTAACCCATCACCACCGTCTTCATCGCCTCCTCTCCTAGCGACCCCTCTTCCATTACTACCACCATCTCCACCACTTCTGCCATCTCCTTTGCCGTCATTACCCGAGCCTGAGTAGACTATACCCACACCTGCACCTCCACCTTCGCCTTTACCCCTTCCTACACCTCCACCTTTTCCTTTGCCTCTACCCAAGCCTATCATCACCGCTATCTCTCCACCGCGCGAGGCCTCTCCACCTTCTAAACCTTCATCCATGCCTTCCAAGCTTTCTACCTCCCCTCCGCCTATTTCCACCCCACGAAGCGGGTGTGCGCTACCTTTGGTGCCCCTCGGGTCTGGTCCCCGGGGAAATAATGAGCCAAGTCATGACAGTTCAGTGCTGGTTCTGCGCTAGAAGATTCAAGATTTCATTTGCCGCATGCTTGTCTGAGTCCTGATCCCTGGCTATTTTGGGGATAACGAGCCTGCATTTTCTATGGAGACGGTTGCTAAGAAGAGTTCCCTTGCACTAGTGCCAGTTTCTGCTAAAGCGAGGCCGGTGGCAATCTCATTGCTTGCCGGAGGTTTGATTATTGGTATTGTTATTACCTCTCGCTTGATTGCTGTTAAGTTCACTGGCCATGAAGGGTTCTCTACTCAGATTGTGCTAACTCATACGGTTACCAAGAGCCTGACGGATTCCCTATTCAAGGGGCAATTGGTCGTACCTTCTGCACTTTCCAAGGACATTCTACACATCCTATGTAATCTTTCTCGGTTTATTGGTGAGTCGGCCATGTCAACGCCACGCATTACTCTCCCTCAGTTTTGTCCTGCTCTTATGGTTAGGGAGTTATGCTTCATGCCCGATTGCCGAGGGGAGGTGCCTAATCTCATGCTTCTAGTGCCAAGTGACAAAACTCCGTGGTTTTCTGATATTCATTCATTTAGGGAGTTATCTGTCCAAGAATGTTCATCTACTATTGTTAGTACCAGGTGTCTAGGGCCAACCGCCCCGATAAGGCTCCATGTTCATAGCCGGGCCAGGCCATCTGCCAGGTGGACCTGTTATTTGAGAAGGCATTGCAGACTAAGAAGGCCGAAGATCCAAATCCACGCTAGGCGGGTCCATGTTCAAGAAGTGTCAGCTAAGAAGAGGCGGCGGCGCAAGTATAAGGGCCGTCAGTTGTGCACTTGGGGGTCCACTTCTTCTCTTTCTTCTTCCTTTCATCCATCCTTTCTATTGTTAAGCTCCCACCCTTGGGTGGTGTACCTCTCCTCTTCTAACCCTATCTCCACAATCTTCTCCTCTCTCGAGGCCAAGAACCCCCACTTATCTTATTCTCACTCATGGCCTCTGGATTTTCCATATCCTCGCCATTCTAGGTCTCGACCTATGTCCTCCTCTCCTCCCAATCCTGGGGCATCTCCTTCCTCTCCCCTGGTATCTCCGGGTTCTACTTCTCATTCTCTTTCCTCGAATCCGTCGGGTGATTCCTCTTCTCCTTCCCCGATTCTGTGGGGTGTCTCTCTCTCTCTTTCCCCGACCTCATCAGGTGTCCATGATTCTCCTTCCTCGACCTTGTTGAGTGTCTCCTATTTTCCTTCCCATACCTTGTCGGGTGATTTTTCTTCTTCTTCCCTGACTCTATCAGGTGTTTCTTGTTTTCTTTCCCCGACCCTGTCGGGTGTTTATGCTTCTTCTTCCCCGCCTCTGGTGGGTGATCGCTATTCCTTTTCTCCGACCATGACGAATGATTCTTATTCTCCTCTCTCTTCTTACTCCTCCTCACCCTTTCGGGGTTCTCACCCTTTTTCTTGCTATTTTTGAGGCTTTAGCCCGCCTTGATCTCAGTTAATCTATGTTCATTCTGTATTCTGTTCCTTGTTATCAGGGTCTCTGTGCCTTAACGATGGAGTTCTAGCCCTCGTCTCTTTTCCTTTTATCCCTCTTCGTCTAGTATGACGTCGATCGCTCCTCTGTGTCGAGGAATCTTAGAACCTTGTTATTTTCCCATCTGTGTCTTGTTAAGCCTGGAATACAAAGCTCGCACCATGTGAAGTTCAAGGATCAAGATTACTTCAAGATATTAGTGCGTTCACGCTATGGATTTGCAAGGTATCTTTATTTTGTACAAAAATGTGCTATCACTATTGTTAAGATAATGCTATTCCTCAACATTGTTTGAGTGGCTTTTAGAAATTCACTTGGTTAAGCTTAGTCAAAAAGAGTTCGCTTCTGCAGCATCCTTAGGCTGGTGATAGCTCCACGTTGGGAGTCTAGTTTCTTTCCCCGATTGTTGAGGGTGAACTCTTGAGTATGGGTTTTTCACATGCTTCACGGCAAGCCATAGCTGATCTCTCTGAGGCACACCGTTGCTGCTTTAGCCATACCATGGGTATGCACAAAGGTCTTTTCTTTTCTATGCTCGGCCAAGTGCAAGGGCAAGAGATTGATGGATGAGATGACCAACCTAGGCGCTCCCTAATACGAGAGAGGTCTCAAATAGGGGCAGTCTTGACTCTCAGAAATGAGCGTTCATGCTAAATCTAGCCAATAAGGGCTACCAAAATGAGAAAATGAATTAAATGCAAAATTATGAAATAAAGGCATGGCAAGAGTGATAGTACAGTTCCCCGCGGGATGTCATGAGCCCGGTCGCATGCGTGCCTAGCAAATATGGGTCAAAAAGAATTAAAGACACAAAGCCCCAGCGCAACAGACCTACTCTTTGAGGGGTAGTGCCTTAGAAGAAAGTCGAATCCTAATGTCTCCCAGTCTGCGTAAAGCTTGTCTCTAATTTTTCTTCTATTTCTCCCTCTTAGGTTGAGTTGTATCCCGGGTATGGCCATAGTAGGGGCACCGTTCTTTAGAGGCGGTTGGTTGTGGTAAGCCACCCTCACATGCACGCCCTGCTCAAGGGAGCTCTTTAATGAGAGGGGTAGGATGATTACCCCTGACCAGTAGTTTGAGCCCGTCTTAGGTGCTACAGATTACTATTTCAAAATTTTCAAAAAAAATGAGATATTGTCAAAATCTAAAAAAATCAAATATTGTTCAAAAATTTCAAAAAAAAATCAAAGATGTCAAAGATTCAAAAAAAAGGGATATTGTCAAAAATTATAAAATATAGATATTGCAAAAATTCCAAAAAAATCAAATATTTCAAAAAAAAATCCGAAAAAGAGAAAAATCGTAAAAAAATTTAAAAATATATGTCTTTTATTTCTCATGCATTTTGTCTTGAGGACAGGTACGTAATCTGTTTGCTCGGTGTGCAGGTTGCAGGTATCGAAGTTTCCTCGCTCTTCATCTTTCGCTCTGTCTCCTATTCATATCTTTAGTATGTTCTCTCCTTCAATCTTACCTCTCGATCTGTTCTAGAGCTCATGCCCTTCTCAACCACTACATCACTTCATCATATCTCAGTGACAGGGCTTGGTCTCATGATAGTGAACACAACAGTTCTATCTCATCCAATCTTGGGTTTTGATCGAAGATCATGTTTGTAGTGCCCATGTTCCCGTGCCTTTATCATGCGTGTTGAGTTGTCCCCCGTATTTGTCATGTTATCACCTCACTGTGTTTTCCCTTTTGCTATGTGGCATTGCCACGTGTTGTTGTTGACATCCCACACATGTAGTGTTATGTTAGATGGACGCAGTCTATCTCCACGAAGTGTGGATCTAGAGGGGGGTGAATAGATCTACTGCCTAATTAAAAACTAGTAAGAGGTTCTAATGCGGAATATAGGCAAATTTACTGAATCACTAACCCGAATACTAGAATTGAACAGAAGCGAATCAAGCTGTGAAGATAAACATGAGATCCAGTCGCACACACTTCATGGACAATCACACAAACACAAGGCACACAGAAGTTTTAGGTGGTTCGGTCAAAGACATACGTCCACCCCACACTCAACCGAGTATGGCTTACTGCTGTACAGTACAGCTTGCGTCTGCTGGGCACTACAGTTTGGCCTACAAACCGCTGAGCAACACAGCTTGCTGTCCGAGACAAGTCTCACCTACTGAGGATTACAGCTTCACCTGTCCAGTGGAATCCTCCACTGCAACTGCTGGGGTTTACAGCTTACCCGTCCAGAAGCAGCACCTCTGCAAACAGCTGACTCACAGCTTGAAGAAACAAGTGTTCGGAAATTTAAAGACAGAAGCAAAACAAAAATGGAAAGCCCAAATAGGAATGTAGCTCGAATGAGCAAAGCTCAGCTCTGGTTTCTGAACCAAGAGACTGAGATACAACCTTTCAAACAAACCTCTCACAATCTCACTCTCTCAATCAAGCTCTCTCAACTCATCTCTCTCGATCTTCTCCTCTCTCTTTTTCTTCTTCTCTGTTTTTCTTCTCACTGTGGATCGGTGGCTCTCTGCTGCTTCAATCTTTTAGCCTCACTGTATATACTTTGCCACTTGATTGATCAGCCTTCATCTGAAGATGAAGACACTCTTTTATATCAGCAGCAGGTTGGATAAGGGTGCGTGGCTTCCACATTTCTCGTCCATAGAATTCGTTAGAACCGGGGACATTTCATCCACATGGCAGCATCCTGGGATGGGCTGCTTCCACGTGTCACCATCACAGCACCTCGCCCTCCTTGGATCATGAGCCAAGTCACCAATCTCTGTAAAGAATCCCTGTCAGACAGAGTATCGGATTATCAGTTGTAAGTTTAGAACCCTGTACAGACTTTGTGAGATGCAATGCATTGTATATGCTTCACTGTATGGACTTTGTAAACTCGAATGCATTGTATAGACTTCGTGAATGGGAATGCAATGTACAGACTCAGCCCAATGTGTAGACTTCATATAAGAAGGCAACGGCTGTACAGACTTAGGCAATGTAAAGCCTTGGACAGACAACTGACGATGTATGGACTTCACTGTATGGACTTTGTGAACTCGTCGAATGCAATGTACAGACTCTGCAAAACATTCAGTAGCCAACGTATAGACTTAGGCATCCTTCAGCTCAATGTATAGACTTCAAACATGATGCATGCAATGCAACACAGACACTGGCTGTATAGACTTGGATATGTAGGAATGCAAATGACTCTGTACAGACTTGGATGCATGTGTATGCATGAGGGCAATGTACAGACTATGCATATGCACACTAGCGAGTGAATAGACTTGGCTATGGCATCAAAGTATACACAACGTAAAAGACGCCTTCTTCCTAGGCGTTTGCTTCAAAAGTGACGCCACTTCTGGTGGTCGTCAAATTCCATGTTCATCTGAATGTATAGACTTCACGATGTGCAGACTTGCCAAAGACAAGGCTGTACAGACTTGATGAACGTTGCAAGACAAACGAATGTATAGACTTGCATGAAGCACATGATGCAATGTACAGACTTGGGCTGTACAAACTTCCACTCAACTGCGATGTATAGACTTTCCAAGGGAAACGACGGTAAAGCTATCAGTGTATAGACTTCGAGTGCAACGTCGGTAAAGCTACCGATGTATAGACTTGCAAGATCACCGATGGATGTACAGACTTCACCTCGAGCAATCTACAGTGCAGTGTATGGACTTGAAGAATAATGCATGACGCTGTACGGACTTCACTGATGCATGCTACAGTCCAATGTATGGACTTAGCTTCGTGCATGCTACAGTCCAATGTATGGACTTTGAATGTTGATGCATGAACAGTCTGTTGTACATGCTTCGCCTAACACAGTCCGATGTACAGACTTAGCCTAAACCACTGTATAGACTTACTGAATGTGCGAGCTGCAATGTATGGACTTCGCACAATGCACAAGACGCTAAGTCAGACAGACAGTGTACATACTTAGCCAATGCAATGCAATGTGTGGACTTCAAACAAGACGGACGATGTACACACTTAGCCTTAACCACTGTATAGACTTTGGGCTCGCCATGCAGTGTATAGACTTAGAGCACAAACGCCACGATGCAATGTATAGACATGCTGCGTTCACGCTGCAGACTTAGCCAATGCAATGCACACACTTACTGCGTTGACGCTGCATGAGACACTAAGAAGATGGACAGTGTATAGACTTGAATGTTCTGAGGGAGTCGACCCATCTAGGAAGGGGGTTGACCCACTACTGTCCAGACTGTGCATGGATGTATTGACTTACGTTCTCAACAATGCACAAACACAACACGATGTATAGATTATGCTGAGTGTGTAGACTTGTGTGTGTGTGCAATGTGTAGACTTGTGAAAATGCATAGAACATACAGACAATCTGATAAAATAATTTCATCAAAACATAAACAGTTGCCAATCAATCAAAACAAGGTGTTGCCAATGAAATAAAGCATATGTCAACATCATCAACACAGAGGAGTCACAACAATCTCTCCCTTTTTGATGATGGCAACCCCCTATCATATAGAATAGCAATTACCTGTCATACAGATGATGAGAGACATGATTTGTTATTCAGATTGTCATGCAGATGCTATGCATGCATGCTACGAAATGTAAGCAACTCCCTGCTAACAAAATCTCCCCCTTTGCCATAACATAATGCATACACTTCCCCTAGAATGAATTCAGAAATCATACAATATTCTCCCCCTTTACCATCAACAAAGAGGAGGGAAAGTGAGTACAAGAGATATCATCTGACTGGCATTATGAACAAGTAGTTCAGGAATAAGCATTCTAAAGCACAGAGTCTTCAGTCATATGAAGTTATAAACTACTTTTAGATAGAATTCTGGTTTAAAGACTATAAGATTTTGAGTTCATGCACTACAATCAATGAATAAGTTTTCTATGCATGATAAAACAATAAACCAGAAACACATTTGCATGAGAGATTCAGTTTCAATATATCTTACTTTCATAGACTCAGAAAAAATGATTAAGAGATACCAGGTCATGTATTGAAAATAAACAAATTGACATCCAAGAAATTTCTTGTGAAAGAACAGCATTTTCAATATGAGTTCATTTTGGGCATTCAGGTACCATTTGCCTTTTTGCGTAAGGGTATACGTTTATCAGACGCCAATACCTATAGATACTCAACATCATGGACCATTCTGCCTATGATCAAACACAATAAAACTGATTTACACCTTTTTGTTTGAGGGTGCACGTTTATCAGACGCCAGTTACCCCCAAGTACTCAGTGAAACCAACCTACTGTTTTGATCATTTTATACAGAGATAGCTGATACACCTCATGACATGAGTGTTGTCCATTTCTTTGATGGATCACTCAGTTTCTCAGTGATTTACCAGTCATTGCTCTGCCAATATTATTTTTCAATTGATTTTCAATGTTTTTCAATATCTTTCTTAGCTACCCTTTATTTGTTTCAGAATGACTTGTTTAAGAACAATCCACATACTTAGCTTCTCTAACATGATTTCAGATAAGTTTTCAGATTTCAGATATAAGTAGCTTTGTCTGACATGAAATAAGAAAAGGGTTGAAAGTTTTATCAATTTTCAGCTTTCTTATTTACTGATTGTAATCTTTAAACTCCAAAAATTATAAAATTTAAACCATTAAGTCAGTCTTTAAGCAATAGAAATTCTTATAACTGAAGAAGTCCATTTTTATTGCTTGGAAATCAGAACTGACTCACAGATTGCCATATGTCAGATTCAACTCATTCAGGGCCAAAGAATGAATGAATTCAAGAAAGTTGATGACCACTCTGAATTTCTAATAATACTCCCCCTATCTATATGCATGCAGTTTTGCAAATGAATGGCAAGAATTTGATACCAACTGTTATAATATGCATTACTCTGCTCTGTTCTATATGCATGTGGTTGTAGATGAGAGAAAGCTTAGACACAATCATAACTAAATGATATGCAATGAATAATATGTCATGAAAAAATATGTCATGCATGCATGGTCTAGTCTAACATTCAACAATCACAGAGTTTTATTCAAGCTATCAGATGTAAGTCCAAATCAGAAATTTTATTCAAAGCAGCTGAAAAAATTATTCATCATGCTGAAATTTGCACAAGCCAAGTTCTCTTCTAAGAAATTTGAACCTTTCATTCCCAAGAGGCTTAGTAAAAATATCAGCAATTTGTTTTTCAGTTTTAATGAAGTTCATTTCAATTTAATTTTTATTTACAACATGTCTCAGAAAATGGTGTTTTATCTCTATATGCTTAGTCCTAGAATGATGTACAGGATTTTTAGCAAGGCATATAGCACAAGTATTTTCACATAACATTGGAATACATCCCAATTTTATCTGATAATCATCTAGTTGGTGCTTGATCTATAGTACTTGGGTAGCACAATTACCTGCAGCAATATATTCAGCTTCAGCTGTAGACAAAGCTACAGTATGTTACTTCTTAGCTGCTCAAGATACTAGACAGCCACCTAAGAATTGACAGTAGCCACTAGTGCTTTTTCTATCTACTCGACACCCAGCATAATCTGCATCAGTGTAAGCTAGAAGTTCTAACTCACACTTGGCAGGATACCACAGACCTAACTCTTGGATGCCTAGTAAATACCTAAAAATTCTTTTCACTGATTTAAGATGTGATTCTTTAGGACTAGCCTGAAATCTAGAGCATAAACATACTGAAAATTGAATATCAGGCCTAGATGCTGTAAGATATAGAAGGGATCCGATCATACCTCTATATAGCCTTTGATCCACTGGTTTACCTTTAGGATCTTCATCCAAACTGGTTGAGGTACCCATTGGAGCAGCTATTTCCTTGAGGTTGTCCATTTTGTACTTATTCAATAAATTCTTTATGTACTTGGACTGAGAGATGAAAGTTCCATCCTTTATTTGTATAACCTGTAGTCCAAGAAACATTTTGAGCTCGCCCATTGATCTCATTTCAAACTCATTAGTCATTATCTGAGAGAATTCCTCACACAATTTGGGGTTAGTTGACCCAAACACAATGTCATCCACATAAATTTGAATGATAAGAATATCTGAATGACTCACCTTGGTAAACAATGTTTGATCAACTACACCTCTTGTGAAGTTCTTGTCAGTGAGGAATTTGCTCAACCTGTCATACCAAGCTCTAGGAGCTTGCTGTAAACCATAGAGAGCCTTTTTGAGTTTATAAACATGATTGGGGAAGTCTAAACATTCAAACCCAGGAGGTTGCCTCACATAGACAACCTCACTGATTTCCCCATTTAGAAAAGTAGATTTCACATCCATCTGCTAAAGATTAATTCCAAGGGAACATGCATAAGCCAATAATATTCTGATAGCTTCTAACCTGGCTATAGGGGCAAAAGACTCTTCAAAGTCAATTCCAAATTCCTGATTATACCCCTGAGCTACAAGTCTGGCCTTATTTTTAATGATATTCCCTGATTCATCAGTTTTATTTCTGAACACCCATTTAGTCCCTATGACTGTTTCATGATCAGGAGGTGGAACCAAATGCCACACCTTATTCCTGTCAAATTGATTGAGCTACTCATGCATGGCATTAATCCAATGCACATCTTAGAGAGCATAGTCAATGGACTTGGGTTCAACATTTGAAACAAAAGCATAAGCATTCAATTCATTTTGAATTCTCAAGTGGCTTCTAGTCCTAGAAGGATCATGCAGATTTCCAATTACATTATCTACTGGATGATCTTTAAGATATCTAATGTTAACAATTGGATTATCATGAGTTTGATTTACCTCCCCCTGAGCTGTAGGCTCTTCTTCATTAGGCTCTTCATTTCCTTCTTCATTTTCGGATTGGTCTGCAGAATTTCCTTCCTTCAGAATATCACCACTGTCTTCATTCCTGCATTGACCAACATCAGTCTTTAATAAGGATTCATCAAAAACTATATGTGGAGATTCTTCAACAGTTTTGGAATTTAGATTATACACTCTATATGCTCGGGTATTTTTAGAATAACCAAGAAAGATTCCTAGTTCACCTTTAGGTTCAAATTTGTCAAGGTCTCTTTTATCATTAATATGAATGAAACATTTACAACCAAAAACCTTGAAGTGAGCAATAGAAGGTTTCTTACCCTTTAAGATCTCATAAGGTGTTTTCTGGGTAAAAGGTCTTACCATGGCTCTGTTAATTACATAACAGGCAGTATTTACTGCTTCAGCCCAAAACTTCCTTGGTAGACCACCTTCAACCAAGAGTGTACGACCCATCTCCGCTAGGGTTCTGTTCCTTCTCTCCACTACTCCATTCTGCTCAGGTGTCCTTGGTGAGGAGTACTTATGGTTAATTCCATTTGACCTGTAGAATTCACCAAACTGTGAGTTTTCAAACTCACCTCCATGATCAGTCAAGATATTTTCAATTTTCTGATTTATTTTAACATAGAACTCCTGAAATTCTGAGAATGCATCACTCTTATGAGAAAAAAATAAACCCAAGTATATCTAGAAAAGTCATCTACCATGACAAACCCATACTTCCTCCCTGATAAGCTGGCAGATCTTGTTGGCCCAAAAAGGTCCATGTGTATCAGCTCATAGGGTTTTGAAGATAGATTTTATGTTCTAGACTTAAATGACTTTCTAGTTATCTTTGACTGAGTGCATGCATCACAGATTTTATTTTCTTTCTTGAAGGAAACTTCAGGAAGTCCTCTAACCATGCCATGCTTATTAAGTTTATGCAAAACAATATAACTAGCATGACCTAACCTACGATGCCATAAAAATGTTAAGTCTTCTCTACTAGCAGTAAGGCATAGGTTAGAATGTTGAATATCATCTAAATCTATCATGTATGTATTATTTATTCTTTTTCCAGAAAATTTGACAATTTCAGAATCAGGTTCAAAAACCTTGCAGCATTGAGAATCAAATAAAACTTTATATCCTTTATCACACAACTGGCTGATACTAAGTAAATTATGAGCTAACCCTTCAACCAGTATAATATCATCAATGCAGTAGGTAGAACACTTACCTATCTTACCTGATCCAATAATCCTACCATTTGTGTTGCTTCCAAAGGTGACAAGGCCTCCTAGTTTCTCAGTCAGCATGCAGAACTTGGCCTTATCTCCTGTCATATGCCTGGAGTAGCCGCTATCCAAGTACCACAAGTTGTTCTTGGCTGCCAGGCATACCTGCATACACAATTAGGTAGAGAGGTTTGGAACCCAAGACTGATTGGGCTCCAGAATAGATGAAATAGAAGCAAAGCAAGAAACCAGACTTTTCGGAATCCACATTTGTTTAAAAGAACTTTGTTCAGTGGATTTTGCAGTTTTCCTTCTGTTATTCTTTCTCTTATTTTTCTTGTTTTTCTTCTTATTAGCACCAACAGAGTTATTCACAAAATTATTGTTGTTATGCCACTGCTTCGGCCAGGTTGCATTCATAAGGTTTTGGTCAAAGTGATATTTGGGCTGACTGAAAGATTGGAAATTCCTAGGTATCCGACTACCATACCCATTATCCCAATTTCTAACATAGGGTCTGTAAAATTGTGTAGGTTGATGAACATACCCTGTATGCATCCCTTGAGTTCTAGTCCACCCAAACCCATTAGGATAGGTTGACTGTGTGGGGTAGTAGGACTGAACTCTAGGTGGATTAAATTTGTTGGGCTGACTCCTGAAAGAATTTTGTCTTCCCTACACCCTTGACCCTGCTGATCTGTTCACAGGTTTTTGTTGGGTCTTTTTCTGTGATGGTGGTGGTGAGGACTTTTGGGCATTGACACGGGGTTTGTTTGTTTGAGCAGGCTGACCCCTAACATTGGGTTGAGCACTAGAGTTAGGTTTGGAAGTGCCAATTCTACTAGGCTCACCAATTTTCTGTTTGCCCTTCTCCTCTGTAGTGGGCTGTTTCAGATTCACATTTGTGTTCACAGCATTATTAGAATTCATGTTAATCAGAGGTCCTCTCTCCTTTTGTGCAACAAAGGAAATAGTTTTCATTCCAAAGCTCTTAGTTGCACTAGAGTTAAATCCTAGGCCCTCTCTCCTGAAATTAACCTTTGACCCCAATAAAGCATTTAAGTTTTCAGATCCTTGGGTCATTTTCTCAATGGTTCTCAACTTATCCTCATTGTCTTTCTAAATTTCATCAATAGACTTTTTCAATTCATTATTTACATTGAGGACAGCTTCATATTTTTCAAAAATAATTTTTATCTCACTTTCATATTTTTGAATTTTCAGTTTCCATGCATCAATTTCATTGTCTAACCTCACATTTTCTTCCTTAGAAATTTTCAGCTCTTGCTTGATTTCTTCAATTTTAGAACATGTGAGTTTCAACTTACTATTCTCAGATTCTAAGCATGCAATTTTATCAGTTAGAGTTGTATCTTTTTGCATGGAGTTAATCTTTCTTCTAAGATGCCTGTTTTCCTTTCTAATATCATCAACTCTATCAGCTATGTCATGGTAGGCATCTACCCAATCAGCAATAGTGAAATTTTCAAATCTAGTGATTACCTCATCTGAGTCCTCCTCTCTATCTTCGGAGCTTGTTGCCATAAGGCAAATGGGCTTCTCAGATTCGGCTTCGCTGTCTGAGCTGCTACTGAAAGAGCCTTCATCTTCATCACTCCAAGTGCTAACCATAGCTCTCCCTTTCGGGTTCTTCTTCTTTGACTTGTCCTTGTATTTCTGATTCTCTGGACAATCAGCTTTCATATGGCCTGGTTTCCTGCATTGATAACAAGTATTAGTTTCAGTTTTCTTAGCAAGGTTATGTTTGTACCTTTTATCCTTTCGGCCGCCACCATACTTCTTTTGGCTGAATCGTCCTGCTCCTTTCCTGAGGAATCTCCTGAACTCTCTGGTCATCATGGCCATCTCAAAACGAGTTATGTCTTCTTCATTCAGGGTCTCCTCTGATGATGAACTGCTGGAGCTGGATTTGCTGGAACCATCCTTCAGCGCTATCGGCTTCTTCTTCCTTTCAGCTTCTTCTATTCTTGGCATATTAATCTCATATGCCATCAGCGAGCCAACTAGCTCATCAGCTCTTGTATTTCGCAAATCCCTTGACTCCTCCATCACTGTAGCTTTCGTATGCCAAGCATGAGTCAGGGAGCGTAGTATCTTCCTCACTACATCATATTCTGTCTAAGGTTTCCCGAGACCTCTGAGACCATTGGTAATGATTGTCAATCGAGCATACATTTCACTGATGGTTTCGTTCGGCTTCATCTTGAATGCTTCGTATTCTGACACAAGGAGATTACCCTTCTGCTCTCTAACCTGAGAGGTCCCTTCATGAATGACTTCCAGTGCATCCCACATCTCCTTAGCTGATTTGCAGGCTGATATGCGGGAGAATTCTGTAGGGTGCAGAGAGCACCGGATGGCATTTATGGCACTCCAATTCAGTGTAGACCTCTTTATCTCCTCCTTGGTCCATACTTCCTCATTAGGGGACAGCTCATAAGGTCCCTTACTGACAACCTTCCAGATCTCGTAATCCTTAGCCCTCAAAAACACTTGCATACGGTTCTTCCAGTATGCGTAGTTAGATCCATCGAAGAATGGGGGCTTTGTGGTTAAGTGTCCTTCAGCTATCATCCCTCGAGCATCCATCTTGCCTTTCCTCTTCGGGCGATGAGTCCCTGTAGAAGAGTACGGCTCTGATACCAAGTGTTATGTTAGATGGACGCAGTCTATCTTCACGAAGTGTGGATCTAGAGGGGGGTGAATAGATCTACTGCCTAATTAAAAACTAGTAAGAGGTTCTAATGCGGAATATAGGCAAATTTACTGAATCACTAACCCGAATACTAGAATTGAACAGAAGCGAATCAAGCTGTGAAGATAAACATGAGATCCAGTCGCACACAGTTCATGGACAATCACACAAACACAAGGCATACAAGAGTTTTAGGTGGTTCGGTCAAAGACCTATGTCCACCCCACACTCAACCGTGTATGGCTTACTGCTGCGTAGTACAGCTTGCGTCTGCTGGGCACTACAGCTTGGCCTACAAACCGCTGAGCAACACAGCTTGCTGTCCGAGACAAGTCTCGCTTGCTGAGGATTACAGCTTCACCTGTCCAGTGGAATCCTCCACTGCAACTGCTGGGGTTTACAGCTTACCCGTCCAGAGGCAGCACCTCTGCTAACAGCTGACTCACAGCTTGAAGAAACAAGTGTTCAGAAATTTAAAGACAGAAGCAAAACAAAAATGGAAAGCCCAAATGGGAATGTAGCTCGAATGAGCAAAGCTCAGCTCTGGTTTCTGAACCAAGAGACTGAGATACAGCCTTTCAAACAAAACTCTCACTCTCTCAATCAAGCTCTCTCAACTCATCTCTCTCGATCTTCTCCTCTCTCTTTTTCTTCTTATCTGTTTTTCTTCTCACTGTGGATCGGTGGCTCTCTGCTGCTTCAGTCTTTCAGCCTCACTGTATATACTTTGCCACTTGATCGATCAGCCTTCATCTGAAGATGAAGACACTCTTTTATATCAGCAGCAGGTTGGATAAGGGCGCGTGGCTTCCACATTTCCCGCCCATAGAATTCACCAGAACTGAGGACATTTCATCCACATGGCAGCATCCTGGGATGGGCTGCTTCCACGTGTCACCATCACAGCACTCGTCCTCCATGGATCACGAGCCAAGTCACCAATCTCTGTAAAGAATCCCTGTCAGACAGAGTATCGGATTATCAGTTGTAAGTTTAGAACCCTGTACAGACTTTGTGAGATGCAATGCATTGTATATGCTTCACTGTATGGACTTTGTAAACTCGAATGCATTGTATAGACTTCGTGAATGGGAATGCAATGTACTGACTCTGCCAAATGTGTAGACTTCATATAAGAAGGCAACGCCTGTACAGACTTAGGCAATGTAAAGCCTTGGATAGACAACTGACGATGCATCGACTTCACTGTATGGACTTTGTGAACTCGTCGAATGCAATGTACAGACTCTGCAAAACATTCAGTAGCCAACATATAGACTTAGGCATCTTTCAGCTCAATGTATAGACTTCAAACATGATGCATGCAATGCAACGCAACCACTGGCTGTATAGACTTGGATATGTAGGAATGCAAATGACTCTGTACAGACTTGGATGCTTGTGTATGCATGAGGGCAATGTACAGACTATGCATATGCACACTAGCGAGTGAATAGACTTGGCTATGGCATCAAAGTATGCACAACATAAAAGACGCCTTCTTCCTAGGCGTTTGCTTCAAAAGTGACGCCACTTCTGGTGGTCGTCAAATTCCAAGTTCATCTGAATGTATAGACTTCACGATGTGCAGACTTGCCAAAGACAAGGCTGTACAGACTTGATGAGCGATGCAAGACAAACGAATGTATAGACTTGCATGAAGCACATGATGCAATGTACAGACTTGGGCTGTATAGACTTCCACTCAACTGCGATGTATAGACTTGCCAAGGGAAACGACGGTAAAGATATCAGTGTATAGACTTCGAGTGCAACGTCGGTAAAGCTACCGATGTATAGACTTGCAAGATCACTGATGGATGTACAGACTTCACCTCGAGCAATCTACAGTGCAGTGTATGGACTTGAAAAACAATGCATGACGTTGTACAGACTTCACTGATGCATGCTACAGTCCAATGTATGGACTTAGCTTCGTGCATGCTACAGTCCAATGTATGGACTTTGAATGTTGATGCATGAATAGTCCGTTGTACATACTTCGCCTAACACAGTCTGATGTACAGACTTAGCCTGAACCACTGTATATACTTTGGGCTCGCCATGCAGTGTATAGACTTAGAGCACAAATGCCACGATGCAATGTATAGACATGCTGCGTTGACGCTGCAGACTTAGCCAATGCAATGTACACACTTACTGCGTTGACGCTGCATGAGACACTAAGAAGATGGACAGTGTATAGACTTGAATGTTCTGAGGGAGTCGACCCATCTAGGAAGGGGGTCGACTGTGGACGCACTAAAATTCGTATGTTCAGGTGGTTCGTCTATTAAGTACGTGGGCGTGCCAGTCACCGAAGTGACAATTTGTTCGGGCTCCGAAGAGACCATGATGCGCTCTATCTGACTCGGTCAGACGATTGTGTGGTTTGTGTCGGGATAAAAACCCGACGCGCCATAAAGGTCACGGCGTCATTTACATCCCCCATACGAGGGAATACCCTTGATGAATCACCGAGATTCAGGGCCTCATGGCCAAGAAATTAATTGCACGAAATGTCTATTAGGAAGCATCGAAACCCCCGTATGAGGGTAAGAAGAAAACATTCGCGATCATGTCGGTCGTGTACTGACCATTTAATGTTCGAACGAATGTCCGGCTCGAGAAAATCGCGGTGGTCGTAGGAAAACCGAAACGCATGTATGCCGAGGTACGGTAAATTTATTGTTCGGAAGAGCGGAAAATGTTCAGCTGAGCCTCGGTTGGAGCGGTCAAAAACCAGTAAATCTGTTGGCCCGGTGCAAGAGCAAGCTGCGACCATACTGCGGTGGGCCCCCCGCGGTCGAAACAAGACTTGCATGAGCGTCATTAATATTTCCGGTGCCAAGGGGCAACGAGGGAATATCCCTTGAATCGACAGAAAAGCCTGTGTCTTGGGAAGCGGACGTTCAAAACGTGTCGGTCATTCGGGAGACTATTTAATATTCAGACAGGTGTCCGGCTTGAGAGTATCATAATCGTCGCAGGAGGACCTGGAACATATGTATGTTGTGATACAACAAATACATTATTTCGAGACACTAAAAACATTCGGTTAAATCTCGATTAGTGTAGCAGGGAACTAGCGAATTTATTGGCCCGGTGCGAGATCGAGTCGAGACCATACCGGGGGCGCCTCCCGCGGTCCAAACGGGGCTTGCGTGGGCATCATTAATGTTCCCGGTGCCGTAGGGCAACGGGGAAGAGTCCCGGGACTAGATTCCAAAACCAAAACATGTTCGAAGGAAGCGAGCTATAGGCCGAGGGTGTGGGTCAGACAATGACCATAATCGGGATGGACCCGAGGTCCAAGCACAGCCCACAAAGGCCTTATTGATATTCCCGTATATAGGGTCCAGGGATGATAGGAGCCATCTCATTCTATTCAGATTTCTGTCGGTCACTTGCGGACCACTTGATATTCGGACAAGGGTCCATATTGAAGGTGCGACGTGGATAGGGACAACCCCGTACAAGTGTATGCCGAGTTTACGGCAATTTCAATGAAAGGGCGGGAACGAATCCCGATAGGGTGAATCCAATTTGATGAGCTATCGGCCCAGAGCAATGCTGGGTCATGACCACGTCGGGGTAGGAGCCGTCGGCCATGTTGGTTGCTCACGGGTCTTTTCATGTTCAGACACAGGTCCGTGATAGAAACACGGCGAAAACCGAGGCGAACCCGTTCAAATGTTTGCCGAACGTGCGGCAATTTTAGTAGTTGCTCAGAACGGATCCGGGGTGATAAACGAATCCGATCTGATTGGAATGTCGGCCCAAGACTAGGTCAGGGCCTGGCCACGTCAGGATAATTCCCAAGACTCAGGCCCGGCCTGAGAGGGCGGCATTATTGTTCCTTCTGCGTCGAGTCACGGAGAGAGGGGGCTGCAATGTGGAATTATTAATACCTTATATTGTTTTATCATTGTTGTTCTTGTTACTCCGTTGCTTATTCCTCTTTCCGTATCCATTCTGGGTGATTTCCCTCATCTTGCTCATTATCGTTATTACCCTTTTTTATTATTATTATTATTATTGTCACTTATTTCATTCTCTCTTTTCTCCTCTTCTATATTCCCCTGCACGTAAATATGGGGTGAGAAATTATTTAGTGTCCCCAAATCAGGAAAGCGGGCTGCGAAAGCTAAAATTTGGGGAGCAGGCTGCCAGCCCCAAAATTGGGAAAGTGGGCTGCGAGAGCCGAAGGGAAGCAAGCCAGAAGAGCCAAAGTCGGGAAGCGGGCCGCAGAGGCCGAATTGGGGGAGCAGTTTATGAAAGTCAAGGATATTGGGAAGCGGGCTGCAAGAGCCGAAATTATGGGAAGTGGGCCGTGAAGGCCGAATTCTAGGAAGCAGGCTATGAGAGCCGAATTACGGGAAGCAGGCTGCAAGAGCTAAAGTTGGGAAGAGGACCGTGAAGTCCGAAATTATGGGCAGCGGACTGTGAAGGCCGAATTCTGGGAAGCAGGCTGTGAAGGCCAGAATTGGGAAAGCGGGTCATGGGGGCCGAGGTAAGTAGGCTACAAGAGCCAAAGTTGTTGGGAAGCGGGCTGCAAGAGCCAAAATTAAGGCGTAAGTTGTGAAAGCCCAAATCAGGGAAGCGGACTACAGAAGTCGGAGTTGGGAGATTAACGAGCCGCAAGGGCAAGAGGTAGGCCATGGGGGCCAAGATTAAGCTCTACGAGCCGGAGCTAGGAAAGTAGGCTGCGATAGTCGAAATTGATTTTACTGTATACACACATTATTATTATTTTTTATTTTTTTTATTCAAGCATGCATGCATTCATTAGCAGGCATAACGTAAATATACGTATGTGATAGATCCCTCTATAGGGGATGGGATAGGGACATCACCCATAATTTGCAGACACGGTGCGGGTCATGAGGCACAATTTAGGGGTGGTGCACCCGTCAAGAGGATATCGCACGTCTTGCATGCATAGCCTTAATTCACGCATTTCACCCGAGGCAATTCTCTGTGGCATGGCGGTACAAATGTGTGAACAAAGAGCCCTAACCATAGGGATATGCAGGTTTTCCTGGTGACACTCGAGGATCACTCTAGCGCCTACACATTAGTTCTAAGCTTTCGACTTTCGGTAGCTTCACACAGCCCCCACTTATTTATTTTGGTAGCGGATTTCACCGTTCGGCGCGAGTCTCCTCATGTGTCTCAATGGGGATTCCCGGCTACTAAGATTCGTCCTTATTGTGATTCTATTGCGGATTCCACCGTTTGACGTGAGTTTCCTCATATGTCTCAATGGGGATTCCCGGATAATAGGTTTCATCCTTATTGTAATTCGCTTCACCATTTCGCGCGAGTCTCCTCATGTGTCTCAATGGGGATTCCCGGCTACTCGGATTCACGTTTTTCTCTCTCTTTTTTTGCATCATTTTTTCTCTCTTTTTTATTTTTTTTTATTTTACAGTGGTGGTAGGCAGCTTTTTCCTCACGATTACCTTTCACGCGAGTGCAGGAATTCAAGTCTCCGTAGAGTGCTAAGAAGAAATTCGGGCAATCCCTATAGTCGAAGGCTATTGAACACATTAAGTGCTAAGTGTGGGAGCGTTGCCTCAGGTTTATTTTGTGAGTTGGGCTTAGCGATTCAGCCATGACTCTTCCCCTTGACGTGTGCACCTACCATAATTGGGTTCCCTTCGAGCGCGTGCCATGACGCCCGTGCATCCGGAATCGGGGCGATATTATTTAGCAAGGAAACACGGTCCTAGAAAATTCCAAGGAGGTGTATTATTCTATATTAAGCAACCATGCAAGCAGGGCAATCATGCATTCCTTTTTTTATTATTTTTTGTGTGTTTATTTTGTTGTTTTGTTGTTGTTGTTGTTGTTTTTTTGTTGTTGTTGTTTTTGGCATAGGAAAATATTATTGTTACGTATATGTGTAGTGGTAGTAAAGGTATTAGGGAGGCAGACCACAAAAGGGCTGAAAGGATATTAGGGAAGCGGGCTATAGAACCCGAAGGACATCACGAGAGTGAGCCATAAGGGCTAAAAGATGCTGGGGAGTGGGCTGCGAGAGCCAGAATCGGGAAGCGCAGTGGGACGGATGGATTAATCCTGACAGTGGGCCCCGGCCGAAATGGCCCTGCAGAGGGGCGTTGGGTAGCGGGACATGAGAGTCGAAGAGAAGGGTCTCTTTTGTTCTCTGGCCAGGGAAGGATCTTGACCAAAATGGAAGGTTTATTCTTTTGTTCTCTAGCCGGGGAAGGATCCGAACCAAAGCGAGAGGTCTATTTTTTAACTGGGAAGCTGTCGGATGGGGTGCCAATGATGAGATAGTTGTCGGCTAGGAGCCGATGATGAGGTAGCTGTCAGCTAGGAGCCGATGATGAGGTAGCTGTCGACCCGGAGGCCGATGATGAGGTAGCTATCGGCTAGGAGCCGGTGATGAGATAGCTGTCGGCTAGGAGCCGATGATGAGGTAGCTATCGGCTAGGAGCCGATGATGAGATAGCTATCGGCTAGGAGCCGATGATGAGGTAGCTGTCGGCTAGGAGCCGATGATTATATAGCTGTCGACCCGAAGGCCAATGATGAGGTAGCTATCAGCTAGGAGCCGGTGATGAGATAGCTGTCGGCTAGGAGCCGGTGATGAGGTAGCTGTCGGCTAGGAGCCGATGATTATATAGCTGTCGACCCGAACGCCGATGATGAGGTAGCTGTCGACCCGAAGGCCGATGAAGGGGTAGTTGTCTGCTTGAAGCCCCGATGGCTGAAAGTTGGTCGGTTTAGCGCCCCGTCGGCGGAAGGTCTAGTCGGTTTAACTCCCCGTCGGCGGAAGGTTTAGTCGGTTTAACGCCCCGTCGGCAGAAGGTTTAGTCGGTTTAACGCCCCGTCGGCGGGAGGTTTAGTCGGTTTAACGCCCCGTCGGCAGAAGGTTTAGTCGGTTTAATGCCCCGTCGGCGGAATATCTGTCGGCTTGAAGCCCTGATGGCTGAATATTTGTCGGCTTGAAGCCCCGATGGCTGAATATCTATCGGCTTGAAGCCCCGATGGCTGAATATCTGTCGGATTGAAGCCCCGATGGCTGAATATCTGTCGGGTTGAAGCCCCGATGGCTGAATATTTGTCGGATTGAAGCCCCGATGGCTGAGTATCTGTCGGCTTGAAGCCCCGATGGCTGAATATTTTTTTGGTTTAACGCCTTGTCGGCGGAATATCTATCGGCTTGAAGCCCCGATGGCTGAATATTTTTCGGTTTAACGCCCCGATGGCTGTTCTTTCTCTTCTTCTTTTATGGACATGCAGGTGCAAAGACCGCGTCTGCCTCGTGACTCTTTTTTTTTCTTCTCTTCTTCTTTTGTAGAGAGGCAGGTGCAGAGACCATGTTCGCCCCATGATTATTCTTTCTCTTCTTCTCTTCTTCTTTTATGGAGAGGCAGGTGCAAGGACCATGTTCACCCTGTGATTGTTCTTTCTCTTCTTCTCTTCTTCTTTTATGGAGAGGCGGGTGCAGAGACCGTGTTCGTCCCGTGATTGTTCTTTCTCTTCTTCTCTTCTTCTTTTATGGAGAGGCGGGTGCAAATACCGCGTCTGTCTCGTGACTCTCTTTTTTTTTCTTCTCTTTTTCTTTTGCGTGATGAGGCGGGCTCTAAGACCACGTCTGCCTCATGTGTCTTTTCTTCCTTTTCTTCTTTTCTTATTTTTAGGGGGAGCTCTTGCATTTTGGTATCTCCTTCTGCATTTGCATTCATATTTTTAGGGGGAGCTCTTGCATTTTGGTATCTCCTTCTGCATCTGCATTCATATTGATTATATCAAAGGGGGAGATTTTTGCCAAAGGGGGAGAATTTTATTCAATCATTGCATGTTGGTTTGTTTTAACTTCTCAAACTATTTTCTTTTTGATGAAGTCAAAGGGGGAGAATAGTTTGTGTCATCAGAATTACTCACAGTGTAGTGTTGCCATCATCAAAAAGGGGGAGATTGTTGTGTCCCTGTGGTTTTGATGATTGGCTTTGATGTGAGTTAATCTTTTGATGATTGGTTTTGATGTGAGTTAATCACTGTGAGTCATCTTGCTGTGTGAGTCATCATGCTGTTATTCAGTCATTTTCTGATCATAATGCAGTCTCTCATATGTTCAGTTAATTTGCTGTTCAGTCAGTTCATCAGATCATGAAGCATTGCATTATATGTTCAGTCATGTTGTCTGCTGCATAAATCTTTCACATGCATTATTTGTTCAAGTGTAGACTCTGTCAGCATTGTCAGGACTGAAGTGGGACGACCCCCCTTCTTAGATGGGTCGACCCCCCTAGACTATCAATGTCTGTACATCGCCAGCACACACGTTCAAAATCTCTACATGTGAAGTCTACACATCGACTGTTCATGCAAAGTCTAGACATTTGATCAAGTTTGTACACTGGTCTTGGCATATGCATTCATAAAGTATATACACTCTTTGGTTGACTTCAACTGAAGTCTGTATATCGGCATGCATTACATCAAGTGTGTACATTGCATAGCATATTACGTCTAAGTCTATACATCACTGTTCATGCATTCACTGTCAAGTCTACACATTGCTGGGTCTTCATGCATTTACTCCAAGTCTGTACATCGCTCAAAGATTTCCAAGTCTGTACAGCTAATGGACTCAATTGAAGTCTATACATTGGTCTTCATATTCGAAGTCCATACATCGGTCTTCATATTCGAAGTCTGTACATTGGTCTTCATATTGGAAGTCTATACATTGGTCTTCACCTGAAGTCTGTACAACCATTCTCTTATCAAAGTCCATACATCCTTCTGTTGGAATTCCAAGTCCATACATCGGACTGTTTGAGCAAGTATGTACAGCATTTCATTCATATCGGAAGTCTATACATTAGACTGTGGCAAAGTCTATTCATTCGTTTCCAGAAGTTCAAGTCCATACATTGATCGTTTGGGTAACAAAGTATGTACAACGTGAGCTTCGGTTCTTAAAGTCTATACATTCTCCCGTTCAAATCCTTCAAAGTCTATACATCAGTTTGATTGAGTAAGTCTGTACAGCATGCCTTGTTGTTCACAGCCTTTAAAGTCTGTACATCGGCTTCGCATCTGCAAGTCTATACATTGGCTTCAAATCATAAAGTCTGTACATCGATTTGATATCATCAAGTCTGTACATTGGCTTCAACTCTCCAAGTCTGTACAGCCACATCTCAAAGGCCAAGTCTATGCATCACTGTGGTTGCTCGAAGTGAAGCATAGTCTATACACTCCTCACCTTTCCCTACATTTGGCCAAGTCTATACACTCATACCTTTCCCTACGTTTTCTGGCCAAGTCTACACATCGTTTGCCTGGCGTTTGCTTCAAAGTCTATACATCGGTTTGATTGAGTAAGTCTATACAGCGGTAGCTTTCATTGGATGTCTGTACATCCCTGTTGTGTCAAAGTCTGTACAGCCGTTTGCTTGCCAAAGTCCATACACTCAACTGCCTTGTCTTAATCAAGTCTGTACATTGGTTCAGACTTTTCAAAGTCTGTACATTGGGCCTTCAAGCTTTTGAAGTCTATACACTAGCTTACTCTTCAAGTCTGTACAGCCTTCTTGGGCGTTCAAGTCCAAAGTCTATACATCCGTTTGTGCCTTGTCCTGGCCATCGTCTCTCAACCATCAAGTCTACACACTCGATTGCCTTGCTTTGCTTCAAGTCTGTACACTCTCCCCCTCAACAAGTCTATACACTGGGGTCGTCAGCTGAAGCTACAGCATGTCTGTACATTGGGTTCTCATGCATGTTAATAGCAAGTCTAGACATTGTCTGTCATGCACGCAGTCAAGTGTATACACTCTACACACTTGGTTAACTGATGCTTTAAGTCCATACACTCATTCCCTTGGTATGTTAATGCATTTAACTGAAAGTCCATACACTGAGCTCGCATGAAGAACTTCAAGTCTATACACTCACTCAGTGTTCACACTTGCTCATTTGCTGCTTCTGAAGTATATACACTCGTGTTAAAAGCCTGAACTAATTAAGTAGATACATTCCTTTTGTCTTTGTCTGCAGGTGATTTAGGCTAATGAAGGACACGTGATCCAAGGGCTGACAGGAAGCTGACACGTGGCCAAATATCTTGGGCGGGAAATGTGGAACACACGCGCCCAGTGCTGCTCCTGCTCGAGCTGCTATATAAGAAAGACTCCGTTGTCTGAAGGAGGCTGATTGAAGTGGCCAAGTATATACAGAGAGAATAGAAGCCAGTGAAGAAAGTAGAGAAGCAGAAGAAAGAGAGCAACGATCAAAAGAGCAGAAGAAGAAGAGAAAAGAAGAGATAGGGAGAGCCTGCAAAAGAGAAGAAAATAGAGAGTGAGAGCAGCAGAAGAAAGAGAGAAAGATTGCGTGAGCTGAGAAGAAGAAAGAAGAGGAAGAAAAGAAGAGAGGAGATAGTTCTATTGAAGACCTGTTCAGCCTGTTCGTGGATCAAATCCAGAATGACTATTGTGTTTCATTTCCAGCCTTTGTCGCTATTCCTTTTATGTTTTCTTATTTTTCATTTTGTTTCTCTGGTTAGCTTTGTTCTTCCGATTGCCCTGTTGGGGATCGGGTTCCTCCTGTTGGTTCCGGAGAAGGGAGATCTGATCTCCGGGTTGCAAGTGACAGGTTGTCACTTGTGGGTTCCCTCTGGTTAGAGGAAGGGAGGCTCGTCCTCCAGTTCTGGGCTTGTGGGTTGCAAGTCCATGGGTCCCTCCTGGTCTGGAGGAAGAGAGGTCTTCGACCTCTGGTTTCCAAGTGGTTGGGAGTCACTTGGGGTGTCCCTCCGGTTGGGAGGAAGAGGGGAGGTTGTTCCCCTGGTCAAGCTGTGTGGCAGCAAGTGTTCGCAGACTGAGTCTGCTTGTTTCTAGTGTTGGCTAGTGAAGCCTCACTCCGGTTGGGAGTGAGGGGTGGATGTAGGTCTGGAGGACCGAACCACCTAAAAATCTTCTGTGCAGTGGTTTTGCTTTGTGCGTTTGTTCCTTGCCTTCTACCTCCTATTCACAGGTTGTGCATGCTTGATTAGTTGTGTTATCTTGGGAGTAAATTTCGAGGTTTATATTCTGCTAAGTGTGTTTGGTGTGTTTAGCTCTGCCTGCATTTCTGGTGTAATCAGGTGACTGCATTGTTGCAGTCCAACTGTTTGATCATGTGTTGTCTTATCATCTCATGTTGGAGAGCTCATTAGTTTTATTCCGCATATCTAAGCTTTAGAGTTTTAATTTGGGCATTATCTCTAGAGGGATACATTCACCCCCCCTCTGTATCCGGGCCTAGCACCCTAACAATTGGTATCAGAGCGGTGTCTGCTTAGAAGTTCTAGTGACCTGCAGATCCGATCCTGCTGTCTTCGGTGCTAATTTTTTTTTAGTGTATCAATATTCCTGTTGCATTGAAATTTCTTGCTATTTGTTCTCATGGCCCGTCCACCGATTTTCAGTGGTACGCATTTTAATGTATGGTTTGCTAGTCTGAAGAATTATGCTAATTCTGTTAATCCAGACCTATGGAAAGTAATTTCACACGGTCCTCATGAACTACCAAAGAAAAAGTCCAAATGGACTGACAGTCACAAATCTATGCATGAAGAGAACCAGATAGCTATAAACCTAATGAAGGCAGCTACTGATAGAGCCTTTTGTAGACACGCCATTCTTGACGTCTCCTGAGAAAGTCTCATATTACTATACAACGCCCCGCGACGGCTTACGCATTTCAAATCTCTTAAATACTTCCTTTTCTTGGGTCTTCTTCTGCCTTTTCCGACATCCGGAATCGTCTCGTCACGGCATTCGGACGGCATCAACACAAATCAGACGCATCAGGAGGTTCCGGAATCAAGAAGGGTGTCTGCCGGGCGGCCGCCTACGCCTGAACTGAGGACCCGGGTGGGTCTTAATGGGGGCGTCCAGGCCCCTGGACGCCCCCATTCTTTTAATTTATTTTATTTGATTTTCAAAGCCTAAAAATAAATAAGAAATATATATTAATGGAGGCATCCATGACCCTGGACGCCTCTATAAAAACTAATATAAAAAAATATGTAAAATGCCAGTTGGCATAAAAGATAAAACATAAATAAAAAATATATATTAATGGAGGCGTCCAGGCCCCTGGACGCCTCCATAAAAACAAGTATAAAAATTAAAATGCTAGCTTTGGCATAAAAACATAACAAAATAATAAAAATAATATATTTACAACTCCCTTACGGGCGCCGCCCACCGAATGACGGTTTGTCGTGTGTGAAAAAATCCAAATTATGGAGATGTCCAGCCCGCTGGACGCGCCCATCTCAAAATCACGAGGCGCCGCTCACAAAACCACGCGTTGTGCCAAACTGCGTGCGACCGTCGGCGGTGTTCGATGGACCTGTTGGAGGCGTCCGGGGCCCTGGACGCCTCCACAAAAATATTCCGAAAAAATAAATAAAAATAGAATAAAATATTAGTTCGGTCCTGATGGAGGTGTCCAGGGTCCTGGACGCCTCCACCCTCTGGAGCCCTATAAATAGAGGCCCACCCCCTCAGCTCTGGGAGAGCTTCGAAGAGATCCGATAGGCTGCCGGAGCCCAGAGGCTACCAGAGTCATTTTCTAACCCGTGGGGTCTTTTGTAGCTGGAGGTTCTGCCGGCTTCTCGGGTGCCCACGCTCGCGAGAGGAAGGTCATCTTCATCCACCGCGCTTCCACGCCATCCCTACGCTGCCAGAGCTCCGCCGGATTTCACCATCGGCACATCCAATAAGCCAATCCTTTCCTTTTCTTCTTAGTTCTTTTGCATTCATCATCTCGCATCATCTATCCCACTTCATAAGGGCGCCTCTTCTTATATACTTCTTGCATCCATCATCTCATTTTCCTCCTACTCGAGTCCGAGAGGGATTTAAAAGACAACACCAACCAGGTGTGTGTCTTGCCATCATTTCGTTATTTTTATCGCAAGGATTTGAATACTACACCTTCATCTTTCTAATCCACTCATTACTTGTTTGTCGTTATTTTACAAGGGTACCCAAGGAAAGCCCTCTCCGTCGGCCGGCCGAAGGGGGAGGAAGAAGCAACCCGCCATCTCCCGCTCTTGAGGTAGGCACGATCACTTTCTTTATTTTCGGGTCTTTCGGCCCCTGGCGATCACATCTTGTTCTCGAGGCCGCGGCGAGTTACTTCCCCAATGGCCGTTTAAATTCCCGTTCTTATACTCTCTTTATATTCTGTTGTATTCTGCTCATATTCTCGAGGCCGCGGCGAGTCACTTCCCCAATGGCCGTTTAAATTCCCGTTCTTATATGTTATATTCTTATCTATTCATATTCTCGAGGCCGCGGCGAGTCACTTCCCCAATGGCCGTTTAAATTCCCGTTCTTATATATTATATTCTTATCTATTCATGTTCTCGAGGCCGCGGTGAGTCACTTCCCCAATGGCCGTTTAAATTCCCGCTCTTTATATTATCCTTATATTCTGTTATATTTTTATCTGCTCATATTCTCGAGGCCGCGGCGAGTCACTTCCCCAATGGCCGTTTCAATTCTTGCTATTTAATTTCTACACCATTCCCGTCCCCCCGAGGTCGCGGCGAGTCACTTCCGCTATGGCCGTTTAACCCCCATATCTTGCTATATTACATTTGTCCCGCTCGCCCCGCCGGAGCAATCTCCCGTGGTGGCCCCTTCTCTTTTCTCTTATTTCTGTGTTGCAGCAAATAAAAAGAAGGAGCCCGCGCGCTCCGTGTCCTCTTCGCACCCCGAACCGCATGACGTCGCTCACAGATTGACGATCACGGTGGGACCTCTACTGCTTCCTTTTGGCTACCCTTGCAAGTTCCGCACCATCCGTGCCTCTCCACCTTGGCGCCCGCGCGTGCCCCCGTTGTGCTCACGGCAGCACTGTCAGTTTTGATTGATTGTTTGTTTATTATATGTCTGTTATTTCTGTTATTTTCCCACTCCATATCTCTGTCAGCATTTCATTGCATGCATCCATCCCTCTTTTCTATCCTTTTTTCATTTTTTTGAGGATCACCCTTTCCCGGTGAAGGAAGGACTCTCCGTTTGAGAATTCCTCTCAACGGACTAGAATCTCCTCCACTGGGACCTCCGTAAGTCCCCGACATCGAAGAATCTCCTCTTCGTTCACTGGGCTGGTTGTACCATTGAAGTTCCCCAAAGTTAGTCATTTCATTTGTGGTGAGACGAGAGACCCTAGCTGACACGGCGGTGAAACAAAAATAAACTAGGGTCCCCATTTTGTGTGAACTTCGGATCTCGCTAAAAACACAAAAAAAATCATCAGAATCAAAACACACAAAAAAGGCGTAAAGGCATCCACTTGTTTGATAATCTCTGCTACCTGCTTGCTAGTGTATGTTTTTGCGTTCTGGGAAAACTGTGAGCATGGCTCACGAGTCTTTTGAGGAGAACCACCCTAGTCGTGGTTTGTCAGCCGACCCGCGAGTCTATGCTATGGTCTCGGGTTCACACAGGAGGTGCAGGTTATCTCTTCCTGGTTATTGTCGAGGACACATCCCCACCGCAGGATATCTCTTCCTTACTGGGCGTCCTCGCCAACACGGAGCTTACCTCTGAACAGCTTCGGGCCTTCCAGGCCATTCTGAAGGGGAAATCTGTTTCCCCCACGCCCCCAAATCAACTCCGGCCATCGCACCTCTCCAAGAGTCCGTGCAGGCCATTCCATCTCCTTCATTGGCGCAAGCCATCCAGTCTCCCTCGCTTCAAGGACAATCGAGCCAACAACCACCCTCATTCCAGTTCCCGTCACAATCTCAAACTCCCGTTGTTCCCCACACACCGCTTCAGCCAGGACCAACTGTCGGCGGTCCGACAGCTCCCTCTCATTCCGGGTTCCCCCCTCAAGTCTCCGGGAGACAGTTTCTCCCCCAGTGGCAAGTGCCACCTTCACCTCCAGGGGAGCTCGCCCAATTGCTCCTCAATAGGTTCAATCGCATGGACGAGCAGTTTCAAAATCTGAGAAGGATGGTGGACGTGAAAGCCACCCCGGAGGTTGCTTTGCCAATCCTTCCCGTCATTCATCTTCCTCCCTCCGAAATGCCCACGTACCGCAGATACAATGGTACCGGCAACCCCTTCATTCACCTCAAGGATTTCATGTATGAGTCCTCCTATTGGCAAAACGATCAGAGGTCCCTGGCATACCTCTTTCGGAGATCATTGGATGGTCCCGCGCTAGAGTGGTTCTATTCTTTGGAGCCCCGTGAGGCCGAGAATTTTGAAATAGTCCAGAGAAGGTTCTTGCAGAAATATAGGGATAGGGTCGGTCCCTCACTCTCCATTACCGACGTAGTGGCCGAAAAGATGAAGCCCGACGAGGATTTTGTCCGCTATGCTGATAGATGGAGGTCTCTGGCGAAAAGAATAAGGGATACCCTCTTTGAGCCCGAACAAGTGAAGATGATTGTGTCTAATGCAACCCCACAGTTCAGACACGTCCTGGCCATGAATAAACTTACAACAATGGAGGAACTCTATGAAAGGGCCCGATACATCCAAACCCAGTTAAAAGACTCCCCCATTATGAACATGTTTGAGTCGTCGAAGCCCAAAGTGGTCAGAAAGACAGGCGCTGGTGTCCCGGGCGGAGCCACAGAAGGGGTCGTGACAAATGAGCAAGTGGGTGCGGTCAACAATGCCAACTATGCGGTCAACCCAAGGCCTCCACAAATGCCCCGACTTCCCCTCCAACCAGGTCCTTTCTCTCTTCGTCCTCCACCCGAAAATAATCCACCCCAGGATAATATGCCTCCATTACGCCAACCCCAGCAACAACAACCACAACCTCAGCAACAACAACCACCGCTTCAGTACAACCAAGTTCCACCCCCGGGGAACTATGGTCCCCAACAGCAACAAAGGAGGCCGCTCGGTCCCAAGAGAGCCTACTATCCACCATTGCCAGAAATCTTAGCAGACATTTTTAATGCCCTCATGGCATTAAACCAACTTGCCCTACCCAGAGAAAGGCCCGTGTGGCCCCCGAATGTTGATACCTCCAAATACTGCGTCTACCACAGGCAGCCAGGACACACAGTAGATTACTGCTTCCATTTCAAAGATTACATCCACGATATGAATGATGAACATCAAATAGATTGGGATGAAATGAGACGATACGTCACGGCTCTCAAGGCTATGAGACCTCCTCATAGGCCACAGCAGCAGTTACAACAACAGCAGTTACAACAACAGCAGCAACAGCAACCACAACAACAACAACAGCTTCAGCATGCCCCACAACAACAGCCCGACATGGGCATAATCCAGAATCCATTACCGGAGCACCAACAGCCCAATCATCAGGTTAACCCCATCTCTTCCTTCCCGAAAGTCGGGAGAGAGCAGGTGTGGCACCAGGAAAGTACCTCCATTCTTTCTACCGCCAATCCTATTATCATGCAACACCCTTGCCTTGCCCAGGTAGCACCTCTCTCTCACCAACCCGCGTCAGTATCGCCTTCACCATTTCCACTACCATTACGCCCTCTCATCCGTACCCCGATCCCCTATCAACCGACACTCTCCACTACGCCTTCACACCCTCTCATCTTCTCCCACTCCCCCACTTTACCATCCACCTCTACCACATTTACCCCTACGCCTTCTAAACCCCTTATCATCCGTCAACCATACATAACCCCGTCTTTCTCCACCGTATCACCACTAATGCCTTCAAAACCACTCATTACCCATCACCCACCTCAAAATCATTGCCCGCTTCAAGCCCTACCCACTTCTACTTCGTCTCCACCTCCACCTTCCAGACCCCTTATCCTTCATAATCCGCGCGATATCCCCTCTACCTCCACCATGCCTCCACCTAACAAACCCCTCATCAGAATCCCTGCTCCCGTCATCACCCCTGCTTCATCAACCATTCCTCCACCACTACCCCTCAAATCCCTGTTAAAACCCATTGCTACCCCCACAGAGGTACAAAAGCCACAGGCAATGGCGCTCCGGAGTGGAAGGATTTTCCACAGGATTTTCCCCCACAACAGTCAGAATCCTGAGCAGTCTCAGCTAGAGAAGGATGATGGAGAACAACCAGAAAGAGCTATCCCTAGAACACAGTATGATCTATTGAAACACTTGGACAAGACACCTGCTCGGATCTCCATCTTGGAGCTACTTCAAAGATCCACATCCCACCAGACGGCCTTGATGGAATATCTTCAAAAAGTCATGGTTAATGAGGACCTCCCCGTGGAGAAGATTTCGACCGTCCTGACCCCAACAAACACACAACCGGCCATCATGTTCCACAACTACGAGCTCGCTCCCAAGGAAGCTCGGAAATATGCATTGTGCATTTCAATAAAAATCAATGGGGTATCCATAAACCCGTGTCTTGTGGACACGGGTGCATCCATAAATGTGATCTCCATGATCACTCTTCAGTTGTGTGGGATCGACGAGGAACAAATAAGACCTTCCTCGATCACGGTCACGGCCTATGACAATAGCAAAAGGCCGCCGCAGGGGATGATTATTCTGAAGGCAGAACTAGGCCCCATGTCAATTCCCACGGAATTCCATGTCCTCGACATTGACCCCACATTCAAGGCTATACTGGGTCACCCTTACATCGAAGCCATGGACGATGTGCCTTCCACCAACCATCAGTGCATGAAGTTTCCTTACAATGGGAGAATTATTAAAGTGGTCAGTACACCTGTCCTTCACACAGTGGATGCTATCAACACCTCTCTGCCCTCTGTTTGGCCGTCTCATCAGCCCATATTGTCACTACTGGATGTACGTGATTCATCTCACGTTCCACTAGCACCAAAGGAGCCGGTCAGGACAACCGCAACATCATGTCTCCCTTTTCACTCCAAAGGGTGGGAGATTATGAGGAACATCGACTACCAACAGGGTAATGGTCTGGGCGCACAGTTATAGGGTAGGCTCAAACCGCCAAAGGAAATTAGGCCGAACCGCAGGTTTGGCCTAGGCTTCAAAGGACCGTTCAAGGCGGATTGGAAGCCCCTCACATGGACTCTATCAAACCACTTCAACAGAGGGCCCGTTGTTCAGATGGGAGATCACCCACGAGAAGCATATGTGAGATCACATGCTGTATATTTGGCTGAAAAATGTCTGAGGATCACCAAAAGAGGCAAGATCAAAGATTTGGAATGCGAGTGGAACAAATGGTTCGACATACGGGACATTTCCGTTGCACTGGAAAGGATGTTCTCGTCTCCGCAACTTGAAGGACTGCCATTGATCTCCGGAATACCAGAGAACATTACCACTCTTGCCAAGGTTACAAACTATCCTCGTCCTCGCCAGAAGGACCCTGTCATCGACGGATCTGCATCCGTCCTCAACATTGCCGTCGACGGCTCCTTAGCCGCCATCTTCTCCATCCACTCATCTCAGCCTTTGCTGATATCTTCTTCCTAGGCCAGACAATTGTCTGATGATCTTCCCAGATCCCCTTCTCTGTTTACATACCTACGCGGGCTTTTCAACCCGCGCCAGGTCTTCAACCATGATCTGCTCTATGAGCCTCACAATCCTCTAGCCATAACCACTTTTCTCTCTCCTCCAATCTCTTTTCACTGCTTTGTCATTAAAAATGAAAATGAAAAAAAAAACGTCAATTTTCAAACTCCCCAACAACACATCTTGGTTGAAAAAACCTCCTACATCTCCCACGGGTGCGTACCGCCCTGCGGACCACCCTTCCAAGGTCCGATGAGCGACCTTTTCTACCCCTCCTCTGAGGGGTCTTCTCCTGTACATTCTACACCATCCCCTTCGTCTTCCTCTTCTTCTGTAAATATTGTCAGTCGATCTAGGAATGATAGACCAAGGGTATTACCTAGGAAGAAATCCTAGGCTAGGCAGATCCCTCGTCGATTCCTTCTGGATTTGGCCGCCAAGTGTCAAGCCCTTCTTGCCATCCCCCAGTTGTTAGAAAATCCCATCCAGCTATCGGAAATAGAATGTGAGGGCGACTGTGCATTTGATGAAGGGTATGGAGTCTACGAGATCACGGATGAAGAATACCCCACTGAAGATGTGGGTGAAGAATATGAGGATGCGGCGGGCGCATACGCAAGTGGAATGAGAAGATTCGACGAGTCGTCAATCGCCGTAGAAGAATCCACCAAAGAGGTCAACTTGGGAATTGAGGAAGACCCTAGGATCATCCTCATAAGTGACAACCTACCACCCTCTGAAGAAGAGGCATTAATTGAGGTTCTCAAGGAATATAAGGACACGTTTGCATGGAGCTACGAGGATATGTCGAGTCTAGATTCAACCTTGGTCGAACACCGTTTAACCCTAAAACCAGGGTCCGTCTTGGTAAAACAAAGGTTAAGGCATTTCCACCCTCAAATGGCTTTGAAAATGAAAGAAGAGGTCGATAAGCTCCACAAAGCCAGGTTCATTAGAGTCATCCTTTATCCTCAATGGGTGGCGAACATTGTCCCGGTCATGAAGAAAGATGGGAAAGTCAGGATTTGCATCGACTTTCGGGACCTTAACCGCGCGTGTCCAAAAGATGATTTTCCCCTTCCTCACATTGATGTGTTGATTGATAACACGGCAGGCTATGAAACCCTCTCATTCATGGATGGATTTTCAGGATATAATCAAATTCGTTTGGCAGAAGAGGATCAGGAAAAGACGTCATTCACTACCCCTTGGGGAACATATTGTTACGTAGTCATGCCGTTTGGGTTAAAGAATGCTGGAGCTACTTACCAAAGAGCGATGATGGCCATATTTCATGACATGATGCACATATATCTGGAAGTGTATGTGGATGACTTATTGGTAAAATCAAGGACTAGGATGGAACATCCAGAAGTTTTGGCTAAGGTCTTGCAGAGGTCAAGGGAGTTCCAATTGAAAATGAACCCGAAAAAGTGTGTGTTTGGTGTGTCGTCGGGTAAATTGCTGGGGTTCATTGTGAGTAAAAGAGGGATCGAGATAGATCCCGACAAAGCCAAGGCTATCAGGGATATGCCGCCTCCCAAGAATTTGAGGGAAGTCCGAGGTTTAATCGGGAGGTTGCAGTTTATTCGTCGGTTTGTGTCCCAACATTCACAAAGGTGTAGACCTCTCTACGAGTTGACCAAGCCAGGAGTAGAATTCCACTGGAATTCTAAATGTCAGAAAGCTTTTGAAGGGTTGAAGGAATATCTGGCTAGTCCACCCGTTCTCATTCCACCCAAACCAGAAAAACCTCTGATCCTTTACGTCTCAGTCTTGGATGACTCCGTGGGAGCCGTCCTCGCACAAGCTGATGAAGAAGGCAAGGAACGGGCAACCTATTACTTGTCCAAACTTCTCAATCCCTGTGAGCAGAAGTACACCGTCATGGAGAAAACCTGTGCTGCCCTCATTTGGGTAGTGCAAAAATTGAAGCACTACTTCTTGACTCATGAGGTCCACTTGATTGCTCGAATGAATCCTATCAAATTCCTTCTGGAGAAAGGCGTCCTTACGGATAGGCTAGCACGCTGGCAAAGTTTTCTCTCTCAGTTCGACATCACCTACATCCAGCAAAAGGTGATTAAAGGCTATGCCATAGCTGAGCATCTCGCTCACCATCCTCTTCCCAAGTTCGATCCCGTCCAATCAGAGTTTCCAGATGAGGAACTAATGTCCGTCAACCAATCAGATGAGCCAATGTGGACGCTATATTTTGATGGAGCTCTGAATTCTCAAGGGAGAGGAATCAGCGTCGCCCTCCTGTCACCTGAAGGCCTCACATTCCCATTGGCATACCAGCTCAAATTTCCAGTTACCAACAATATAGCCGAATATGAAGCTCTTCTAGCTGGCCTAGAACTCGCCCATTCTTTTCGTATCACTGAGTTGCGAGTCGTAGGTGATAGTCAACTCATCCTTCGCCAGGTGCTCACTAAATATCGCACTCGCGATCCCAAACTCAAGCCATACCAAGAACTCACTGCTGCCTTTGCCAAACTGTTCGCCAAACTGATCTTTGTTCATGTCCCTCGTCATCAGAATATTCTCGCCGATGCCCTCGCCTCATTGGCATCATCCATAAGGTTCCCTCTAGGAAGATGGTTTAAGTCCATTTCCATCTACAAACTTCACGCCCCTGCAATCGATGATGCTTCCTACGTAAACATCAAAGATAGGATAGCAAGAAAGATCATGCAGAAAGATATCCTTGAGAAGAGGGAGATCATGTTGGCAGAGGTTGAAGAAGAACTGGCTGATGAAGAGAAACCATGGTTCTATGAAATCGTCAAATACTGCCAGGATCAGTCTTATCCTGAAGGGGCCACCACAGAGGACAAGAAAGCCATAAGAAGGGTGGCTCAGAAATATACATTGGTTGGAGGTCTACTCTATAGGAGGAGCCTTACTGGTATTCTGTTAAGATGTCTTGGTGACGATGAGGTTTGCAAATGTGTAGAGGAGACGCACTCGGGTGTGTGCGGTGGCCACGTGAATAGCCAGATGCTCGCCAAAAAGATCATTCGGCAAGGCTTTTACTGGCCCACTATGGAAGATGATTGTGCTGTCTATGTCCGTAGGTGTGTCAAGTGTCAACTTCACGCCGATAAAATCCATTCACCATCTTCCTCACTTCACCCAATATCCTCCCCGTGGCCTTTCTCCATGTGGGCATTCGACATCATTGGTCCCCTAGGTGATCCCAATTCCCTCACCAAGCAGAAATCTTTCATCCTTACTGCGACGGAATACTTCACCAAATGGGCCGAAGTCGAAGCTTACGCGGAAATCAAGGCGTCAACAGTCAGCAAGTTCATCATGAAGAACATCCTCGCCAGATTCGGCGTCCCAAGCACGATCGTCACCGACAATGGGCCACAGTTCATTTCTCAGGACCTACATGACCTCTGCAAAAGCTACGCAATTGCATTGCATCATTCATCGCCTTATTACCCACAAGGTAACGGCCAAGCGGAGGCCACCAATAAAACATTGCTCAAAATCATCAAAAAAACCTGCGAGTCTAGTAAGTTTTCAGACTGGTCAGAAAAACTTATCAAAGCCCTATGGGCCTATCGCACTTCAATCCATACCCCCACCGGGTAGACTCCATTTGCCCTTACTTATGGTATGGAAGCGGTAGTCCCGTACGAGACTCTGATCCCTTCTCTCAGGGTATAATTGGACGAGGAATTTCCCCTCGACGATCGTCGTAATTCACTCCTCGTCCAGTTGGAACTCTTGGATGAGAAGCGGCTGGCCGCTGCCGAACACGCGCGTGTGTATCAAAATAGACTCGCTCGCTTTTACCAAAATAAAGTCGTTGAGAGAAAATTCAAAGTCAGTGAGATGGTCGTAAAAAGAATTTTTGTCAAACCTGGAGGGCCGCGTTCTAAGCTCCAACCCAATTGGGAAGGACCATTTGTAATTAAAGCCGTATACCCTGGCAATGCCTACAAGCTAATCAACGCCGAAGGGACCGAGTTATCCCACCCTTGGAATGGGCTTTATCCTAAGAAATACTACCCTTAGCACAAAACAAACAAAAAAAATGATGAAAAGATAAAAAACATCAAAAACAAAGGAATACCGAAAACCACTAAAAATATGGAAAATTCAAAATACCGATGCCTGGCAGTCACCATGTAGTTAAGTTCCTGCATCTAACCTTCATGTTAGGATAGGGCCCATTAAGGCTTGGTAGGCACCGGGTCTTGGTTTGCCAGAACCGTGGAGATCCCTGTCCGGCCACGTCGGCCTATGCTCGCTCGAAGGAAGCTAACATATGCTCACTTATGTATTTTATTCAAAAAAAGTCGGTAGCATCACCTACGGTGGAGCGTCACCCAGAAGATCTCGGAAGCTGTAATCTTTATTCTTTTCTCTTCGACCAAATGAGACAGTCGGCGCCCTTAAAACGCTGAGCATGAGAAACTGAAACTCAAACCCCAAAGGCAAGAGTAGGATCCATTTCCTCGAGCATCGATCAGAGCACGAGAAGATGGCAGTGTCCTCGCAGGCATACAAAAAGGGAGCCCACAAACGTCAAACAACTGTATCTCCCTCACAAAAATAAATACAAAATCAAAATCAAGAGAAAAGCCTGGTCGTGACCGTGCCTGTTGCGATAAACGGAACCCCTCAAAGCAAAAGTCTGAATCCACAAAAGGGGCCGTGGAATGTAAATGCTCGAGATTTGGTCCGAAGTTGTCCGAAAGGAAAGAGTTAATGGTCCCTTATCCGCTCGCCGGGTTAACGGCTTTGCCGGTCCTCTCAGGAGGTTTATCCCCTACACTCTTCCTTCTCCCTCTAAAGATGAAGGTTCGATGGAGTTTCTGAAGGGTGAAAACTGCCTAGGGTCTGCGACCTTATTATAATATACACATATGGTTGCTTACTTTGAAAAGCAAAAGCTATCGCTGCAAAGGAGTCTCCGTGTTTCTGGCTGGTCAAGACCCATGTTTACCGCCTTGATGTCTTCTTGTTTAACCTCGGGCTTAGGCCAATGCAAGCGCGTCACCTATGGGTGCGACGGCGTCTGATTCCGGGTCAGCGTCGCGCGGTTGGTCGTTAGGGTTCCAGGGTGTTCCATCATATACCATCTAGAGTTGTGAGGAAACAGACCCGGGTCGGGCAAATCTTTTACCTCAAACATCTTTTGGGTGAATCCCTGTGGTCGGAAGCGACTGGGAGCCTAAGCATGGCATGACGGTATTGTCATCAGGATAAGTCTTAGCCGGAGGGATCATCATTCGAGGGGTCTAGAGGCCCAAATCAACCTACATGTGCACTTAGGATACCTGGGAGGTTAGTAAGAAACCCCTGTCTCACGTAGGTTAGGTGCCATTTGGGTGCTTGCCAGGCGTTAGCAAGAAAAAAATTGAAATAATAAAAACAACAAAAAAGAGAAAAGAGAAAATGTACATATTTGCAAACAAAAAATCTTTTTTATGATAAAACAAAAAAAATGCCAAATATAAAAAGAAAACAAATCAATTTTGCATGATTACATTTGCGTGCAGCATCTCGCTTTTAATACCGCTTGCATTCGTGTACTTGCCTGTCGCATTTATCATCACCGCATCTTTCCCTTGCCTTCGCTAAATAAAGGCTTGGCCCCTTGACCAGTTATCAAGGACAGTCACAGTGACCATTTACTTATTGAGCAAGGGGCCAAGTCAGAACAGAAATTCTGATTTGTTTGTTTTAGTGATGTATGCAGGGATTCAGGCAACAGAAGCAAAGGTGAAAACCAAACAAACCGAACCTTGTATTTTATTCCAAAAATAATAATAAAAAAAATTACATCAAGTTCCGCCCTCTCACTCCGCATTACTCGTCCCACTACTCTCCGGGCAAAACGCTCTCAAAGGTGCTACCCAACTACGAAAAGCGGTACTCCTACCGCTTTGTACTCCCCTTCCTATTCCCACACCCCGGCATTGATCCACGGAAGCAGCAGAGAAACTACCAACACGAAAGTCGCGCTCTCGTGCTCTTCGGTAGCGCTCCTCACCATCTCTCAGCCACTGATCAGCAAGACCAAGGCTGATTCAGAGTTCGAATAGTTGGGCCTCCATGGCCCTTCGTTCCTCCCGTTCAGTCAATCTGTTAGCTCTTTCTCTCTCTGCGTCTCTTTCTCTCTCTGCCCGCTCTCTCTCACGGTCTTCCCTCTCCAACTGGAGAGTGATCCTCAGTTCCATAGCATCCCTGGAAGAGTCGTCATCAGGATGACGCCGCAGTTCCCTCTCCAGTTCTGCTATCCTAGCCTCCTTCTGTACAGCCGTGGCAAGCGCTTCTTCCGTCTCCTTTTCCTGCCGAGTGTACCATCTCATATACGCGATGAGGCGTAAAACATAGAGAACTCAACACTGAAACTTTTACTTGTACACGGAGCATCCCTTCTGCCTCCGCAGCACGCTGCGTGGCATGAGCAAGTTGCTCATGAAGCAAGTCAAGTTCTGAGGTGGGAATCCACAAGCTGGAAGAGGCACCACCTACTCCCATCGCTGAGGAGGCCGCGCCAATCTGGGCATGCTACGACCGTGTGAATTAGCAGCCAACATCTGGAATCTGGGGTTTTAATTAGGAACGCACTATACACCTACCAAGGCGCTCGTAGCTCTGCGGGCATCGCCCAACCGTTGCTCCATCTCTGCCAAGCGAGTTCGTAAATTCGCTATCATGGTATCACGGATATCCTGCAGCCATACGAGTCAGCATTTCCACCAGAAAATAAAATAAAAAGGGGGGGAGAAAGAAGAAAAGATAAAAAGGGGAGACCTACCTCCACAGGTCCCCGGGGTTGGAGCCGCTCTGCGTACTTTGTCCTATATAGATGCAAGTAGTCCTCGCTATCCCGCGCATGTGATTATATAATCGTGCCACCCCGTTGCCAGTCTTCATACTGTTCAGGGAACCGCACGCGCCAGTCAATGCAGGTCGCCGGCCCTCGCGTCTCTCTCCCAACGCGAGGTGGCACAGCTGAATCCACCCATTCTTGACCCAGTCCCAAAGTCCTCATAACCAATCGTAGCCGAAGCGGCTCTATTTCATTCAGGCAGTGCATCCACAATTCCCGTCCGAACCGGGCACGACTTGCTAGAACCCACGGCTGGTCGGCATCGACCATGTCTGAGTAGGGTCTCCAGTTTACCATCGCTGCAGGGAACTCCTGTAGCTCCCGCCTTAGCACCATCAGTTGGTAAGTTAGGGGTGCCGCACTCATGATGGGTTCCCACCGCCTGGCTAACGGCACCATCACGGGTCGTCAATGCCGAGCTCTCCCCATGGGGAGGTAATAATAGCGCCACAGCTGCTCGGCGCAAGTCATCAGTACCTTGTAAAAACAAAAAAAAAATACAAAACAAGCAAAACCAAAAATACCTGGATGAATGGTGTGAAACCACTCACAGCCATCTCACGATCCGCTTCTTGGAACAGGCCTGCAAATAAGTGTGCCAGCATGGCGGCTCCCCAGGCATAGTACCCTACTCTTTCAAGGTCTGATAGCAGCTCCAGGAAGCGACATTGGATACCGTCCCCTTTCGAGCTCAGTACCAATCTCCCCAAAAGGAAGACGAGAAATCTCCTCAAATCTATGTTGCATCTTTCCCAGTTACCGAAATCTGTGCAGTACACGGCACGACATCCTATCTCCATCCTTTCCATGAACTCTTCTGAGGATTCATCGTCCCGCCGACGAGTGTCGGTGAGCCCTAATGCATCCATGACGGACGCCCTGGCTACCGACCTATTTTTCCGACCATCTAGGTCCAAACCCAGTAGCTTCTGGGCACCTTCTTGGTAATCCGCATAAGTGACCCCGGTCACTGCCTCGCCCTCCACCTTCAGGCTTGTGATCCGGACCACGTCCTCTAAGCTGGGCACCATGTGCCCCCAGGGCATCAGGAATGCCCGACTCACTGGGTCCCATCTCTCACACAAGGCTTGGATCAGGACCAGGTCGAGCTGGATCGGCTCGATCCGAAGAAAGGTGCCAAAACCCATCACGTCTAGCCTGGCCTTCTGAAAATCCGGGATCCCTCGGTATGCTGCTACTACTAACTCCCATAAGATCTGTGATTTCATCACACTCTACGCATGCAGGGAATGGAGAGGAGGTTTGGTCAGAAAGAAAGGAAGAAAAAGAATGAGAAAAGGGCAGGAAAACTCAGCTTACGAGTTGTGATTGGGCCCTTTCGCTAAAGTGCCCTTCGAGGTCCGAAAGCCTCCTGGAACTACTACCACTGGACCTGCTTCTCTTTGAGGAGTGGGAAGATTCGTCCTCCATCCAACTCTCGGAATTTTGAACTCCTCCTCTCCCGTGAGAACTTGTGCTCCTCGAGTTAGCTCTCGATATACCTGGGAGGATAAAAGGGACACGAATTTATAGAAATGGAAGGAGTGCAGGCCAAGATTACCTCCATCACTTGTTAATGATAGCCCTCGCGATAAGGCACCTGCCATGCGGTCCCGTGTGTCACTTCACCACTCGCACAGGGTGATTGATTGGACGAAGATATGACAACTAGCCCCCTATGTTGTCTAGGGATACCCTATCATGTTTTGGAGGACGTCCGCAAAACTTGACACAACATCCGGGAAAAGGGACTAGGGCCGTCATTTTTGACTTCGACGGCAGATTCCCGTCGAAAATGGTCACACAAGACGCGATTCTCCGCTAGGGGCGGAGTCTCGGCAGACCCATCACATGGGAACAGTGCAAAGGAGGAGAAGTGTAGGGAAGAAGGAACGCACAAGAGAACAAACAAGCAGCAGAAAATCAAATCACTCCCTTCATAATTCTACATGAGCTGTCAAAAACATCATAAACATAAGGAGGAGGCGAGTCCACCAGCTCGCCGGTCCTCACCATCACTCATCTCTCTGGGCGCTCCCCTCCTCTCCCCTGAGGTGCGGGTCCCTCAGAAGCCTCTGGGATCCTCGTGCAGCAGCACCTGCCTCGCCTCTTGGCGCCTGCTCTGCAGCAGTGACTCGCTGCTCCTCCCCTAGCGTGGCAAAGAAGCCACTAGTGGCAAAGCGACCAGACTGGCGCAGTCGCTCCCCGAACTCTCGCGCTCTCTCGTAGCGCCTCTCCATCCCTCCTAGCCTCTGCACGACGGCCTGAAGGCCCAGTTGGAGCTCCCTCACTTGGGCCTCCAAGGCCCTCCTCTCGGTCTGATCCCGCTGTCGCTCGGACCTTCTCTCGGCTTTCTCTCTCTCTGCCTCTCTCCTCATCATCTGCAGAAGAACCCTTGACTCCAGGATGTCTGGAGAAGGTCTCTCCTCACCACGATGTTGCAGCTCTGCTATAGTCGCCACCCAGGCATCATGCTCCTCTTCCGCCCGGGTCGCGCGGGCCACCGCACCAGCAAGTTATTCCCCGAGGGAGGCAATCTCGAGAAAAGGGGCCGAGGAACTGGAAGATGCACCACCAATCATCCCCGCCGTCGCTGTCTGCTGGGCACGCTGGAACAAAATAAACAATGGCCGTCAGTGAAACTCCAAAATCTGAAGATAAAAGTGTGGCACGTAACTTACTAGGAGCGACAGCTCATGTTCAGCGACGGCCAGCTGCCGCCTAGCCTCTGACAGTTGGGCGCGCGAGCCGCCGATGCCACGCGTGTCCCCAGCTTGGGGAAGCCCCGCATAACTCTCTCTTTGCCGCCGCAGGAAGTCGGCGCTGTCTTGCACCAATACACTCCCTTGCTGTCCAGGGAGACGTATGTGCCAGTCCTCGAGCCTCGCCTTACCGCGACTCTCCCTCTTGACGCGGCTCGGCTCATCCGCACTCGCCCACTCATCGGCCAGGCCCAGGGTCCTCGCCATGTCCTGCACCAAGAAAGAGGCCCCACATCAGTCAAAAAGAACGCGTCCCCTGTCTAGGACGCGTCCATCATTTAAGTGCAACACTCGCCGAACCCTTTCCCCCATCGCACGGCTTGCTTCAAAACTTAAAATGGATCAAAGAGGGGAAAAACCAAGCACCTACCAGACCGTGTTCACCTCCCTCCGCGACATCGGGCCCCTCGGGTCCCTCGGGGGCCCGAAGCGGCCCTTCCTCCTCCATAGATGCCGTTCCGTGCTCTGGCGCGTCCCTCCTTGGGCGAGGGGTCCCGCGTCCCTCTCCACCTTCGTCGTGGTCTAGACCACCAAACTCCATCGATCGAGGGGAAGAAGACAAAGACGGGCGAACAAGTTTCGGCGGAAGGCGGGCTCGTTTGCGGGTAAGGCACGGAGAAGAAAGGCCACCCGTCGCTTTAAATTTGAATTCGAGGATTAAGACGCGTCCTCGCGCTTGGACGCGCCCAAAAAAAAAAAAGGGAACAAAAAACCCTCCATGCAAAGTAGTTCCCTCCTGTCCAGGGCAAAGTCTCGTGAAGCGAGAACAACGTGGTGTGAAAGAAAGTGCAGGAAGGAAAAGGGCACACGACAAAAGGAACCACACGAAATCCATTTCATACAAACAGTCAAAAGTACATCATACAGTGAGGACGGTGGGGTGTACAAACAACTCTCTAACTCTCACCACCACCCTCCTGGTCATCTCTCTCCTCCCTCCTCTGACGGGGATCCCTAGGGGGCCTCTGCGACCTCTGCGAACCCTGAGAAGCCGTGCTCGCCTCTCCCGGTGGCACCATGCCAGCCTCCAAGGTGCGGCGACGCTCCTCGGCCGAAGAAACTAGAAAGCTGCCCACAGAAAAGGAACCGGACTGACGAAGTCGGGTCCCGCGCTCCTTCACCCTCTGATATCGCTCCTCACTCTCCCGAAGTCTCCCCTCCGCCGTGCCAAGACTCAACCGGAGCTCCGACACCAGGGCCACCAGAGCTCTCCTCTCGTCCCAATCTCGATGTCGCTCTGCCATCCTGTACTCCCTCTCTCTCTCTAGGGTCTCCCTATCCCTCTCCCTCTCTCTCTCCACGCTCTCTCTATCCCTTTCCCTCTCCTCTCTCTCCCTCATCGCCTCTCTCCTCGACAGCTCGAGGGCGATCCGTAGATCCACTACGTCGCGAGGAAGCTCCTCAGCCTCCCGTCGCCGCTCCTCCTCTAACTCCACAATCCGGGCGTCACGCTCTGCCACCCAGGCATCGCGCTCCTGCTCAGCACGAACAGCACGGGCCAGGGCCTCCCGAATCTTGGCCACCTGTCAAAGCACGCATGCACCATAAGAGAACAGTGATAGAAGGAAAGCAGCTAGAAGTGGGTCAGGGCCAAGCAAGTACTCACTCGAGCCTCGCGGTCACGCTCGGCCTCCTCAGCCCGAGCCACCGCATACGCAGCTGCTCCTGGAGGGCAGAAACCTCCGGAGGAGGGCCCCGCGAACTGGAACCCGCTCCACCAGCCGTCCCGGCTGCCGCTGTCTGGTGGGTCCGCTGAAACACGGGGCAAACGTCAGTCAAAGGCTAAGCATCAAAAATCTAGGTCACAAAAAAAATGCATTGCATAGACTCACCAGGATCTCCAACTCCTGTCGGATGGCCACTAACTGCCGCCTGGCGTCTGCCAGCTGGGCCCGCAGGTCGGCAATCATGTTGTCACGAGCATCCTGCATTGCACATAAGTTAGTGCCACATGCATATACATATAGAAGGGTGAAGCAGTTTCATTTCACTTACCCCTGCCATACCACCCAAGGAGAGGCGGTCCCGTACGTAGCTCGGTACCGTCTCATGTAGTCTGTGCTGTCCTGTACATGGGACAACACTGGGACCCCGCCCTGCTGCCAGTCCTGGTACTGTGCTGGGAAGCGCGTACGTCAGTCCACAATCTTTGCCTTCCCCTTGGTCTTTCGCCCGATGCGGGCCGGCTCATCTACATCAACCCACTCCTGGGCTAGCCCCAATGTCCTCATAACCAGCCTCAGCCGAAGCGGCTCGATCTCGTTCAGGCAATGGACCCACACGTCCCGCCTGAAACGAGGAAGACCCGCTACAACCCAAGGCTGGCCAGCGTCGCCCATGCCCAGGTAGGGTCTCCACACCACCTACATCACCATACATACATCATGTTAGTTACCATTCAGTCATATGCGTAAACACAAAAAATCATACGCATCATAACATGGCCTCGGGATACTCGCTTAGCTCCCGACGAAGTGACGCCAGCTGGTAGCTGTGTGGTGCCGCTACCACGACCGGCCTCCTCTGTCGCGCTAGAGGAACGGCTCTCCTGTTCCCCTGCCTGGCCCTCCCCATCGGGAAGTAGTAATAACTCCACACCTGCATCCATCATACATCATTAGCACGAGTAATTGCATATTTAACTATGGTAAAATGCATAAATAAATTGTGTACCTAGAGAAAAGGTGCGAAGCCGCTGACTGTCGTCTCCCTCTCTGAAGTCTGGGAGAGATCAGCAATCAAATGGGCAAGCAGAGCCGCTCCCCACGCGTAGTGCCCCACTCTGTCAAGGTCCGCCAGGATCCCGAGGAAGCGGCAGTGGATGCCATCCCCCTTCGTCCCCAGCAGAAGGCGGCCCAAGAAGAAGAAAAGAAACCTCCGGAGGTCTAGGTCCACCAGCTCCCGCTCGCTCGGGTCCTGAGTGAAAGCTGCACGGGCATCTCCCTCCAGTCGTGCCAGAAACTCCGCTCCAGTCTTGCTAACCTGCTGGCGCGGGTCGACGAATCCGAGCGCCTCCATAATCTCCACTCGGCCAACTGCCCTACTGTCTCTATCAGTCACGCTCGTCTCTAACCGCAGCAGGTCCAGGGCACTCTCTCGGTAATCGGGGTAGGTGGCCCCACTCACCGCCTCTCCATCCACCCGTAGCCCGGTGATCCGAGCCACGTCCTCCAGTGACGGCACCATGTGCCCCCAGGGCATCAGAAATGCCCGGCTCGGCGCGTGCCACCGCTCCCTCAATGCCTGGATAAGAGGAAGGTCGAGCCGAAAGGGCTCGATCCTAAGGAAAGCTCCAAAGCCCATGGCGTCCACACGCGCCCTCTGAAAGTCTGGCAGCCCACGGTATGCTGCCACCACTAGGGACCAGCTGATCCGGCCCTTCATCACGCCCTGCACACCACAAAACCAACAAAGAACACATCAGCATCATGAATAGTAATAAACAATAACATTGTATATACTACTTATGTATTTTATTTTATTTTTATTTTTAAAAAATATTTATGTTTTTTTTTGGAGGCGTCCAACACCCTGGACGCCTCCTTTACTTTTTCTTTATTTTATTTTTAGAAAAACCCAAAAACCAAAACAAAAATAAATAAATATATATATATATATTATCATGGAGGCGTCCCAAGCCCTGGACGCCTCCTTATTTTTAATTCTATTTTTATTATTTACATAAATAAATAAATATAAAAAAAAGAGAAAAAGAAAATGTGGAGGCGTCCAGGGCCCTGGACGCCTCCTTCCCTCACTCCCCGGCCTTCTCTCACAGCCTCTCGCCCGTCCGTGTAGCCTTTTGAACCACAGAATGAGAGTTCCGAAGGGCTTACCGGGTCGTGATCGTCCTCTCCCACGTCGCCAGCGCCCGCAGCGGCCTCCGCGGCCAGAAGAGGCACCTCCATCTCCTCCTCCGCAGCAATCTCCTCTGCTGCAGCCTCCTCGGCATCATCCCTCAGCCTCCTCGGACGACGAGCCCGTCGTTTCCGCTTCTCTCCACCTTGACTCGGGCCTCCCTGCTCCATTGGGACTAAGAATGGGTCGTCTGGAGTGGCTGGACGGTCAGGATGAACAGTGTAAGTGAGTAGGGGGGGAGCCCCCCCCCCTATATATAGGTTTACCTTTCATTGGGGCGTCCAGGCGCCTGGACGCCCCCACACTTTTTATTTTTTTCAAAAAAATTTAAAAAAAGTAGGGGCGTCCAGGTGCCTGGACGCCCCCAAAAATAAAAAAAATAAAAATTTCAAAAATCAAAATTAGGGGCGTCCAGAACCCTGGACGCCCACATGATAAAAATTTTTCAAAAATATTTATATATATATGTATATAATAAAAAAAGCATCTTAGATAAATGTATATAATCCAAAGCACAAAATAAAAACACAAAGAAAAAGAAAAATCACCAAAAAATAATAATTAAGGGGACGAGGGTCCAAAACATCCAAATGCCAGATTTTATTCCATCAGAAAAGCAGAGTGAACTACATCAGGGGCTTAGGCGCCTTAGGCCTTAACTTCCCCAGTTCGGTTACATAAGCCCTCCACAACTCACATTCTTCCCCCACGTGCGCTAAGGCCTTTCCCGCAACACTTGTCTTCCGGGGTGCTTTGACGGCCTTCGCTTCCTTCGCATCCGCTTCAGTACCCAACTCTCTCTTCTTCAAAGGAACGATGCCAGTCGATAGTGGGAACGAATGGCGTGGAATGCCGACCTGGAGGCAGCATCGATGCGCGTTATAAAGGACAAACTCGGTCGCGCCGATCAGTTGAAGATCAACTTCGGGGGAAGGCCTCATGAGGAGATCAAGCGAAAGCAAACATGCCGGTGCGCAAGTAAAGAAGCCTTGTGTCACGGTGCGGAAGTGAGACCGCCAGTCTTCACGTTTCTTCAGCCACGGAACGCGGCTCACTACAGTACCACCGAACCCTAACACGTCGGCTATGTGATGAAGAGGGCTTTGTTGGAAGAGCTTCGAAGCGGTTGGCATTCCCTCACGGTGATCAAACTTGAAATGCAAATCCATCCAGCAACTCAGGACAAGTGCGCAACCAAAAGGAGGCTTACCCATGCTTGAGGCAGTAAGGCCACTATACAGGTAGGCGAGGACAGCGGGTCCCACCCTCTTTCCACGCCAGATCCCGCAGATAGCACTCAGTTGGTCTTCCTCCACCATGTTGTCGGTATAAGGAAACAAGAGAGCACCTGCCAGACAAATGGTGAACCCCTTCATGATTCCCTCCAAATAGTCATCGTCTGGTGACCCTCTCAGGGCGTCCATGACCCACTCCGCAAGCTTTTGGAGATCGATCCCCTTTTGAGTATGGACCTTTCTGGCTGCGTCGGGCGGCATGAAGCTTCCAAGGACGCTTTCGGAAGTCCCCCGTGTCAGCATCCGCATAGCCTTCACCTTCCCGTCACTCTTGAATTTCTTCAATCCGAGCAGAAGTTCCACCTCCTCGAGGAGGATGGTCACCTCGAAGGTCGGGAAGATAAAAGTGTGGGTCTGGGGATGCCAGATCTCCACTAGTGCGCCCATAGCCGCCCAGTCCATACGAATCTTCTCATAGTGTTTGGCGTGAATAAGGAGCCCCTGCAGATGCCACTTCGAGAGTATGGCCCTCATGCCGATGGAGATGTTGGAAGTTAGCTTTGAAAGCCATGGCAGTTTGGAAAACTTCCTCGGGCCTGGGAAGAGTGGATATGGCTGGAAGAGAAAAGAAAGAAGAAGAAAGAAAGGAAGTAAGAAGAAGGTTCACGTGGAGAAATTTGAAATGAATCAGCTTACCATATGCGACATGATCGTCCCACTCAAATGACCCTCGAGGTTGGAGAGTCGCCTGATCTCGCTGCTAGGCCTGCTCCTCTTCATAACGTGGGAAGACTCTCCTTCCATCCTGAAAATCTCTAGATTCTCCTCTCTTTCCTCTCCTGAGCTTCCAAAACCCACCTTGGTGCTTTTGAACGAACTAGCCTAAGGGGAGTTCTTATAGGAAGGGAAGATCGCTACAGGACGGAACATGTCACATCGGTGGTCATTGTCAAGATTTTGTCTGGATCTCCTTTGTACTGTGGTGCGATTCTGCTGTGATTCTGCTACTTTCTGATGTTGCTAACCTTTGCTAGTCTGTGCAGGTTTTACTAACGGACGTCTTTGTCCTGTCTCCTGTCCCACCTTTCAATGGTTGGTCTCACCATGTCATGCATCATAGTATACGATACCTACGCTACTAGAACATGTCAAGGACCTTGCGGCCCGAACAAATCTGGGATTTGAGTTCCCCTTCAACAAAAACAGTGATGATCCCGGAAGAATTTAGGTTGTACGGATAGACCGTTAACTTGTGGTAGCATGGGGACGACGGTTCCATTCAGTGAGTTGGTGCGCGGATAAACGGGCCCCAGCCCAGTGTCGGCTCACCGGATCGGTATCCTGACCCGTTCTTAACAAGTTGACAATATTATCCTTGGCTATTTTCTATTTTAGTTTGTTTTAAATTTTTATTTTAACCCATCATGCATTCATATAGGACTTTGATTTATTGCGAAAGATCATTCAAGTGATTCGATTGTGAAAGCCGTTGTGTTTCAATTCCTACAAATATGAGATATTCCACTCCGAATGAAATAACTGAGTTTCCTTGAAACGGTCCTACGCTGCTCTTCCAAAAGTGACCCTTGTTTGGACAGACCCTCAGATATTCCTTTACTTTTTACCTTGCTTGACCCACCTTGGCCGTAGCACTTCCACGTTGGCTGGTAACCGCTCCCCAAAGGTGAAACCTGCAGGTTTATGACCCAGGTACTTCCACACCGAGAAGTTGGTCTCTTTTTGTTTCGTGCCTGAGCGCACATCTCACCCTCCCTTATTTGACCTCCATCCAAGCAATCGTCAATATTTGAAAGACCTTCTTCAAGGTCGCCTCATTGAAACTTCAAGAAAGATTCCAGACAGTAACGTCTAAAGCGTGTCTCATCACACCTTGGCATCAACTTATCAGTCCGCTCCCACTTCATTTCACTCCACTTCGATACCATTCCACTACGTGTCGCTCCCTTGCAAAGCAGACGCCAAGGCGGGGTAGCTGTAGACACGCCATTCTTGACGTCTCCTGAGAAAGTCTCATATTACTATACATCGCCCCGCGACGGCTTACGCATTTCGAATCTCTTAAATACTTCCTTTTCTTGGGTCTTCTTCTGCCTTTTCCGGCATCCAGAATCATCTCGTCACGGCATTCGGACGGCATCAACACAAGTCAGACGCATCAGGAGGTTCCGGAATCAAGAAGGGTGTCTGCCGGGCGGCCGCCTACGCCTGAACTGAGGACCCGGGTGGGTCTTAATGGGGGCGTCCAGGCCCCTGGACGCCCCCATTCTTTTAATTTATTTTATTTGATTTTCAAAGCCCAAAAATTAATAAAAAATATATATTAATGGAGGTGTCCATGACCCTGGACGCCTCCATAAAAACTAATATAAAAAATATGTAAAATGCCAGTTGGCATAAAAGACAAAACATAAATAAAAAATATATATTAATGGAGGCGTCCAGGCCCCTGGACGCCTCCATAAAAACAAGTATAAAAATTAAAATGCCAGCTTTGGCATAAAAACAAAACAAAATAATAAAAAATAATATATTTATGGAGGCGTCCACCCTGGACGCCTCCATCAACTCCCTCACGGGCGCCGCCCACCGAACGACGGTTTGTCGTGTGTGAAAAAATCCAAATTATGGAGACGTCCAGCCCACTGGACGCGCCCATCTCAAAATCACGAGGCGCCGCTCACAAAACCACGCGTTGTGCCAAACCGCGTGCGGCCGTCGGCGGTGTTCGGTGGACCTGTTGGAGGCGTCCGGGGCCCTAGACGCCTCCACAAAAATATTCCAGAAAAATAAATAAAAATAGAATAAAATATTAGTTCGGTCCTGATGGAGGTGTCCAGGGCCCTGGATGCCTCCACCCTCCGGAGCCCTATAAATAGAGGCCCACCCCCTCAGTTCTGGGAGAGCTTCGAAGTGATCCGATAGGCTGTCGGAGCCTAGAGACTACCAGAGTCATTTTCTAACCCGTGGGGTCTTTTGTAGGTGGAGGTTCTGCCAGCTTCTCGGGTGCCCATGCTCGCGAGAGGAAGGTCGTCTTCATCCACCGCGCTTCCACGCCATCCCTACGCTGCCGGAGCTCCGCCGGATTTCACCATCGGCACATCCAATAAGCCAATCCTTTCCTTTTCTTCTTAGTTCTTTTACATTCATCATCTCGCATCATCTATCCCCCTTCATAAGGGCGCCTCTTCTTATATACTTCTTGCATCCATCATCTCATTTTCCTCCTACTCGAGTCCGAGAGGGGTTTAAAAGACAACACCAACCAGGTGTGTGTCTTGCCATCATTTCGTTATTTTTATCGCAAGGATTTGAATACTACACCTTCATCTTTCTAATCTACTCGTTATTTGTTTGTCGTTGTTTTGTAAGGGTACCCAAGGAAAGCCCTCTCCGTCGGCCGGCCGAAGGGGGAGGAAGAAGCAACCCGCCATCTCCCGCTCTTGAGGTAGGCGCGACCACTTTCTTTATTTTGGGGTCTTTCGGCCCCTGGCGATCACATCTTGTTCTCGAGGCCGCGGCGAGTCACTTCCCCAATGGCCGTTTAAATTCCCGTTCTTATACTCTTCTTATATTCTGTTGTATTCTGCTCATATTCTCGAGGCCCCGGCGAGTCACTTCCCCAATGGCCGTTTAAATTCCCGTTCTTATATGTTATATTCTTATCTATTCATATTCTCGAGGCCGCGGCGAGTCACTTCCCCAATGGCCGTTTAAATTCCCGTTCTTATATATTATATTCTTATCTATTCATGTTCTCGAGGCCGCGGCGAGTCACTTCCCCAATGGCCGTTTAAATTCCCGCTCTTTATATTCTCATTATATTATGTTATATTCTTATCTGCTCATATTCTCGAGGCCGCGGCGAGTCACTTCCCCAATGGCCGTTTCAATTCTTGCTATTTAATTTCTGCACCATTCCCGTCCCCCCGAGGTCGCGGCGAGTCACTTCCCGCTATGGCCGTTTAACCCCCATATCTTGCTATATTACATTTGTCCCGCTCGCCCCGCCGGAGCAATCTCCCGTGGTGGCCCCTTCTCTTTTCTCTTATTTCTATGTTGCAGCAAACAAAAAGAAGGAGCCCGCGCGCTCCGCGTCCTCTTCGTACCCCGAACCGCGTGACGTCGCTCACACCTTTCATTCATGTTTCCTTGATTACAGTTCTGCTAAAGACATTCTAGATATACTGAAGCGAACTCAGATAAGAAATGAGGACAGCTGCATGATGGCTGACAGAAATAATCAAGGCAGCAGTCAAGATGAAGATGATGATGATGATGAGGTAAATCCCTTTGAAAACTATACGTTAGATGATTGGGAAAATGCATATTCTGAGCTACTTGAATCTCATGAACTGTTAAGAAAACAGTATAAAACATTGAAGAAGGGTACTGGGTCAGTTAGTTCAAGTTCTCCATGTAGAAATTGTGTTGAATTGAAAAATGTTCATGATGCCTATATGTCTAATTTTCAAATGTTGAAGAAACAAATTTCATTATTGAAAACTGAGAATCAAGATCATATAAATGTGATATCTGAACTCAAAGAAAAATTCAAGTCAGATAATGATAATCAGACTCTTGTTAACTATCATGACCAGTATAAAAAATTGCTGAAAAACTTTGAAAGTGTGAACTCAGATTTAAACAAGCTAAAATCTGAAAATGATTCTCTGAGAAAATCTGTTAATGAAAATGATGAAAAATTTGAGAAACTTGAGCAGGAGAAGAACTTGTTTGCTGAAAAATTCAATGCCATAAAATCTGTAAATATAGAATTACAGAAAGATCTGGAGAAACAGCAAAAAGAATTAAAGGAATTTGAGGCTGAAAGAAAACTTGGAGTTAACTCAGATGATCAGACTCTAATAAATGAGTTAATTCAGAATGACAAGCTTAAGGAAGAAAATGAGAAGTTAAAAATGATGAACTCCACTATCTCTGAGAGACTTCTAGCCTTAGAAAGAGGAAAAACTATTTGCATTGAAGATTCTGATAAAATGAGCAATCTGGAAAATGAAATTGAGAAATATAAAACTGCTAACAAAGTTTTGAATGAAGCTATGAATTGCAGTGAGCAAGAGATTGCCAGTTATGAGTTACACATTTCCTCACTAGAAAATAAAATTCAAGATCTGAAAACATCTCTGTCAAAGTTTGTGAGTGGACAAGAGAATCTAGACAGGTTGTTAGGAGTTAAGGTCAATACTCAAAAGGAAGGGTTAGGCTAAAACAATGTCAATAAAAAGGCTTTCAAAAACAAGCTAATGACATCTTTTATCAAAGCATCAGATGTAGACACCACCTCAGAAAATAAATAACCAAATGTTCAGAAGAATCAGAAACAAACTGGAAAAATGGAAAAGGTCAGTCATGTGAAGAAAGGAGTGAATCACATTGAAAAAATGCATGTTGTACATCACTCGAACTTTCCTGCCACCAAGAAAAAGATTGATTTTAAGTATGTTGAGAAAGTTCAATCTGTGCTTGACATGAATACACATACACACGCACATAAAAATAAGAATTCATGTCATTACTGTGGTAGGGTTGGCCATATTATGGATAATTACTTCATTCTGAAACAAGACAACAAAAAGCATGCTAGGAAACATGTCTCTGCTCAGAACAAAAAGAAAACTGAATGCTATCACTGTGGCAAATTGGGCCACAGGGGCATTGAATGCTGGCATGCTCAGGGTAGACAATTCAATTCGAAAACTGTTAAACTCCCTGCAAATGTAAATGCTTTTGGAAGAAATATTTTCAAAGGCAAGCACAATGAGTGCTTCAAATGTGGGAAGTATGGCCACACAGTCAAGGACTATTGGCACATTCAGAAGAATTCTTTTAACCCCCATGTTATCAAATTCTCTGCCAGAAAATCTGTGAGCTTTTCATGTTATAACTGTGGGAAGCCAGGCCATAGAGCTACTGAATGTTGGCTGGCCGGTTTTAGTAAACAGAATTTTAATTCTGTCAACAACAAAAAGTTTCATGCATATGCACATGGATTTCATGCTAACAAGAATGTGCATAGATCAAATCTGAAACCTGATGCATCTTACTATCATTATAGTAAACAGAACTCTCTCTCTGCCAATGAACTTCATGACAACAGTAATGTGCATAAGAAGAATTTGAAATCTGCTAATTCATGCCATTACTGTGAACAAATTGGTCATTCAATGAATAATTGCTACTTGATGAAATCTGATGACCAAGCAGCTAGAAAAGTTTTTAGAAAACCTGCTACGAATGTCATTGTCAATTCAGGACCCAAGACCTCTTGGGTACCTGTTTGTGCAAAATAACTTTGCTTTGCAGGTGTGCCTTGGGACTGAGGAATAAACAGGGGTAAATAAACCAAAGTACTCAAAGAAAAACCCCTTCTGAAATTTTCAGGTAAATTCTCTGCATTTCCTATTTTAAAATTCATTACATATCTGATTTGATGAAATCTTGCATATCTGCCATTTGTAGTTGTTTGATAATTGTTGAAATGCATAAACTCTAAAAACAAATTACATTCTGAAAAATCTGGACTGCATATAAATGTTGTTTGAAATTTGTCTGTTGCATAGTTCATTGAAAACCTGAATTGCATATAGAACTGTTGGTTTGCATTGTTATTCATGACCTCTATGGTATATCAAATGGTAAGCTACCAAAAGGCAGGGAAATCTATCTGTAGGTTCTTACTATGTGAGAGGTGGTCTTTTAGACCTAGTGCTCCACCTAGTACTATGGGTCATTTTGCTTGATAGGGCAGTCTGAATGTGCATGAATCAAAATCATATGTTCAGCTTCTCATGGCAAATATTGCATGTTTTCAGGGGGAGTTAATGGCATATCTTTGCAAGCATTCAATGTTGAGTCAATGCATTGCATATAGGTTGTCAAATGCATACTCTTGTGAGAATTCATTGCATACACTTTCTTATTGATTCTATTGACAAACCTTGATCACATTTTGAAAATATTGGGCTTCAAAATCTCTCTTATCAATTGGTATCATTTGATTTCAGAATTATATCAGTCTTTCATGAAGATTTCAATGGGCTATCTCGATCATAAATATGAAAACTCTTGAACTAGAAATCTTCTATTATACATTTTTATGAATGTCTGAAATAAATCATGTGGTTTAAGTTTAATGTTCATGGAGTTTGACTTTAAAATCTCTTAAAAATATCTTAAGCATGTTTAATAAACCTTAACCATCTATTTCATACTGTGTCTTGTAAAATCTTCTGAAATCTGCATTATTGAATTCATGGCTTTAATTAGTTAAGTACATGAAATTATTATTGACTTGAAGCTAATGAATTAGTCTGAAATGTCTAAAGGGTAAAGTGTTGTCAGAGTAATGACTTTGGTCACTGAGAAACCATGTCCAAAGGACTGTGTCATGAGGTGCCTTAGTTAACTCTGCAAAATAAAATTCATTGAAAATCATGCAGAGCAATGGCATGCACACTGAGAAATATAACTCACTCATCCAGAAATGATTTGGAGTGTGTCAGGATGTGTAAATGGTACCTTTGTTCACATAAAACATGACAGTTAGTCACACTAAGTGCTTAGGGATATTAGCATCTAATCAAGGTATATCCTTTAGTTACAATGTGTGCACTGAACTAGAGTGCTCGTAAAATTTGTAGCAAGAAAAATTATTGAACATATCTCAATATCTGAATATTGATGCTAAAATCAAATTGCTACAACCCTAGACAAAATCATATGACTTCATAATTGCTTGATTTCAATACTAGTGCATGTAATTCCGAAAGAAGTCATTAAATTTGATTGTGTAAGAGAAAGGGAGATTAATCAAGATAAATATGAGGGCTTGGTTCATTTTTATTAAACCATGGTTTTAGATATCAATACAGAATTTTATTGATAAACTCTGCATACATCATGTTTAAACCATGCTGTTCAATAAAGCTCATTCATAAGCCCTTATAATGGAAGACTTTGAAAACTTATATTTTGGATTTATGAGATTGATATCTCTTTGAAAATCTGACTGAATTTCTTGTGATTGGAGCTTCTTTGAAAATCTGCTACTTGAAACTCTTCTGCTCAATATCATTGATTCATTGACCTGAACCTCTCCTTGTTATCCATCTCATAAGATTCCACTTATTGAGGGGGAGCTTCCATGTCATATGCATCATGCTGCATAGAAACTCTAAAAGGGGGAGAATTGTGTTCTTGCATTCATATTTTTAGGGGGAGCTCTTGCATTTTGGTATCTCCTTCTGCATTTGCATTCATATTTTTAGGGGGAGCTCTTGCATTTTGGTATCTCCTTCTGCATCTGCATTCATATTGATTATATCAAAGGGGGAGATTTTTGCCAAAGGGGGAGAATTTTATTCAATCATTGCATGCTGGTTTGCTTTAACTTCTCAAACTATTTTCTTTTTGATGAAGTCAAAGGGGGAGAATAGTTTGTGTCACCAGAATTACTCACAGTGTAGTGTTGCCATGATCAAAAAGGGGGAGATTGTTGTGTCCCTGTGGTTTTGATGATTGGCTTTGATGTGAGTTAATCTTTTGATGATTGGTTTTGATGTGAGTTAATCACTGTGAGTCATCTTGCTGTGTGAGTCATCATGCTGTTATTCAGTCATTTTCTGATCATAATGCAGTCTCTCATATGTTCAGTTAATTTGTTGTTCAGTCAGTTCATCAGATCATGAAGCATTGCATTATATGTTCAGTCATGTTATCTGCTGCATAAATCTTTCACATGCATTATTTGTTCAAGTGTAAACTCTGTCAGCATTGTCAGGACTGAAGTGGGTCGACCCCGCTTCTTAGATGGGTCGACCCCCCTAGACTATCAATGTCTGTACATCGCCAGCACACACATTCAAAATCTCTACATGTGAAGTCTACACATCGACTATTCATGCAAAGTCTAGACATTTGATCAAGTTTGTACACTGGTCTTGGCATATGCATTCATAAAGTATATACACTCTTCGGTTGACTTCAACTGAAGTCTGTACATCGGCATGCATTACATCAAGTGTGTACATTGCATAGCATGTTGCGTCTAAGTCTATACATCACTGTTCATGCATTCACTGTCAAGTCTACACATTGCTAGGTCTTCATGCATTAACTCCAAGTCTGTACATCGCTCAAAGATTTCCAAGTCTGTACAGTCAATGGACTCAATTGAAGTCTATACATTGGTCTTCATATTCGAAGTCCATACATCGGTCTTCATATTCGAAGTCTGTACATTGGTCTTCATATTGGAAGTCTATACATTGGTCTTCACATTCGAAGTCCATACATCGGTCTTCATATTCGAAGTCTGTACATTGGTCTTCATATTGGAAGTCTATACATTGGTCTTCACCTGAAGTCTGTACAGCCATTCTCTTATCAAAGTGCATACATCCTTCTGTTGGAATTCCAAGTCCATACATCGGACTGTTTGAGCAAGTAGGTACAGCATTTCATTCATACCGAAAGTCTATACATTAGACTACGGCAAAGTCTATTCATTCGTTTCCAGAAGTTCAAGTCCATACATTGATCGTTTGGGTAACAAAGTCTGTACAACGTGAGCTTCGGTTCTTAAAGTCTATACATTCTCCCGTTCAAATCCTTCAAAGTCTATACATCAGTTTGATTGAGTAAGTCTGTACAGCATGCCTTGTTGTTCACAGCCTTTAAAGTCTGTACATCGGCTTCGCATCTGCAAGTCTGTACATTGGCTTCATATCATAAAGTCTGTACATTGGCTTCGCATCTGTAAGTCTATACATCGGTTTGATATCATCAAGGCTGTACATTGGCTTCAACTCTCCAAGTCTGTACAGCCACATCTCAAAGGCCAAGTCTATGCATCACTGTGGTTGCTCGAAGTGAAGCATAGTCTATACACTCCTCACCTTTCCCTACGTTTGGCCAAGTCTATACACTCGTACCTTTCCCTACGTTTTCTGGCCAAGTCTACACATCGTTTGCCTGGCGTTTGCTTCAAAGTCTATACATCGGTTTGATTGAGTAAGTTTATACAACGGTAGCTTTCATTGGAAGTCTGTACATCGATGTTGTGTCAAAGTCTGTACAGCCGTTTGCTTGCCAAAGTCCATACACTCAACTGCCTTGTCTTAATCAAGTCTGTACATTGGTTCAAGCTTTTCAAAGTCTGTACATTGGGCCTTCAAGCTTTTGAAGTCTATACACTGGCTTACTCTTCAAGTCTGTACAGCCTGCTTGGGCGTTCAAGTCGAAAGTCTATACATCCATTTGTGCCTTGTCCTGGCCATCGTCTCTCAACCATCAAGTCTACACACTCGATTGCCTTGCTTTGCTTCAAGTCTGTACACTCTCTCCCTCAGCAAGTCTATACACTGGGGTCGTCAGCTGAAGCTACAGCATGTCTGTACATTGGGTTCTCATGCATGTTAATAGCAAGTCTAGACATTGTCTGTCATGCACGCAGTCGAGTGTATACACTCTACACACTTGGTTAACTGATGCTTTAAGTCCATACACTCATTCCCTTGGTATGTTAATGCATTTAAATGAAAGTCCATACACCTAGCTCGCATGAAGAACTTCAAGTCTATACGCTCACTCAGTGTTCACACTTGCTCATTTGCTGCTTCTGAAGTATATACACTCGTGTTAAAAGCCTGAACTAATTAAGTAGATACATTCCTTTTGTCTTTGTCTGCAGGTGATTTAGGCTAATGAAGGGCACGTGATCCAAGGGCTGACAGGAAGCTGACACGTGGCCAAATATCTTGGGCGGGAAATGTGGAACACACGCGCCCAGTGCTACTCCTGCTCGAGCTGCTATATAAGAAAGACTCTGTTGTCTGAAGGAGGCTGATTGAAGTGGCCAAGTATATACAGAGAGAATAGAAGCCAGTGAAGAAAGTAGAGAAGCAGAAGAAAGAGAGCAACGATCAAAAGAGCAGAAGAAGAAGGGAAAAGAAGAGATAGGGAGAGCCTGCGAAAGAGAAGAAAATAGAGAGTGAGAGCAGCAGAAGAAAGAGAGAAAGATTGCGTGAGCTAAGAAGAAGAAAGAAGAGGAAGAAAAGAAGAGAGGAGAGAGTTCTATTGAAGACCTATTCAGTATGTTCGTGGATCAAATCCAGAACGACTATTGTGTTTCATTTCCAGCCTTTGTCGATGTTCCTTTTATGTTTTCTTATTTTTCATTTTGTTTCTCTGGTTAGCTTTGTTCTTCTGATTGCCCTGTTGGGGATCGGGTTCCTCCTGTTGGTTCAGGAGAAGGGAGATCTGATCTCCGGGTTGCAAGTGACAGGTTGTCACTTGTGGGTTCCCTCTGGTTAGAGGAAGGGAGGCTCGTCCTCCGGTTCTGGGCTTGTGGGTTGCAAGTCCAGGGGTCCCTCCTGGTCTGGAGGAAGAGAGGTCTTCGACCTCTGGTTTCCAAGTGGCTGGGAGTCACTTGGGGTGTCCCTCCGGTTGGGAGGAAGAGGGGAGGTTGTTCCCCTGGTCAAGCTGTGTGGCAGCAAGTGTTCGCAGACTGAGTCTGCTTGTTTCTAGCGTTGGCTAGTGAAGCCTCACTCCGGTTGGGAGTGAGGGGTGGATGTAGGTCTGGAGGACCGAACCACCTAAAAATCTTCTGTGCAGTGGTTTTGCTTTGTGCGTTTGCTCCTTGCCTTCTACCTCCTATTCACAGGTTGTGCATGCTTGATTAGTTGTGTTATCTTGGGAGTAAATTTTGAGGTTTATATTCTACTAAGTGTGTTTGGTGTGTTTAGCTCTGCCTGCATTTCTGGTGTAATCAGGTGACTGCATTGTTGCAGTCCAACTGTTTGATCATGTGTTGTCTTATCATCTCATGTTGGAGAGCTCATTAGTTTTATTCCGCATATCTAAGCTTTAGAGTTTTAATTTGGGCATTATCTCTAGAGGGATACATTCACCCCCCCTCTGTATCCGGGCCTAGCACCCTAACATCTTCTTCATATGCCCCTGGTACGGGGCGTAGCTCTCTTCAAATGCCCCCGGGACGGGGGTGTATCTTTTGCTTCTTATGCCCCCCTGAGGCCGGGGTGTATCTCTTTACGGCTTCTGTGCCCCCGAAGTAGGGTATGTTGTTTCTTCAAATGCCGCTTGGGCGGAGTATATCTTTCTTCTTATGCTCCTAGATCGGGATGTATGTCTCTTTGTTTCTGTGCCCCGGGTTGGGGTAGATGCTTCTGCTTCTTATGCGCCAAGGGCGGAGTGTATTTTTGTGCCCCCAGGCTGGGGTAGGTGCTTCTGCTTCTTATGCGCCAAGGGCGGAGTGTATTTTTGTGCCCACAGGCTGGGGTATGGGCTTCTGCTTTTTATGTGCCAAGGGCGGAGTGTGTCTCTTTCTGTGCCCCTAGGCTGGGGTACATTCTTCATGTTTCTCATACCCTTTTCGTAGGGTGTATTCTCTTGCTTCTCATGTCCCTAGATCGGGGCGTATGTTTCTTCTTCTGACACCCCGAGGTCGGGGTATATTCTTTCTTCATGTGCTCCCAGGTCGGGATGTATGCCTCTTTGCTTCGGTGCCCCCGGGTAGGTCTATACATTGGCCAGCTCAAAGTCTATACATTGTCTATTAAAGTCTATACATTGGCTGGCTCAAAGTATGTACATTGTCCGTGAAAGTCTATACATTGTTCCTTGGCTGCAGTTCAAAGTCTATACATTGGCCAGCCCAAAGTCTGTACGTTGGCCAACTCAAAGTCTATACATTGTTCAGCTCACAAAGTCTATACATTGGCCAGCCCAAAGTCTGTACGTTGGCCAACTCAAAGTCTATACATTGTTCAGCTCAAAGTCTATACATTGTCCCTTGGCTGCAGTTCAAAGTCCATACATTGGCCAGCCCAAAGTCTGTACGTTGGCCAACTCAAAGTCTATACATTGTTCAGCTCAAAGTCTATACATTGTTCCTTGGCTGCAGTTCAAAGTCTATACATTGGCCAGCCCAAAGTCTGTATGTTGGCCAACTCAAAGTCTATACATTGTTCAGCTCAAAGTCTATACATTGTCCCTTGGCTGCAGTTCAAAGTCCGTACATTGGCCAGCCCAAAGTCTGTACGTTGGCCAACTCAAAGTCTATACATCGTTCAGCTCAAAGTCTATACATTGTTCCTTAAAGTCTGTACATTGGGTTCCACTTCGGAGAGACAGTGGAAGAAGAGGTGAGATGGAAAGGTAGATGAGGGTGTGCCGGTAAGGGGGAAAGGAAGTGTACCGGTGGGAAAGAGAGGGTGGGAGTGTACCGGTGAGGAGCCAGGAAGGTGTACCGGTGAGAGGGAGAGTGAGAAAGAGAGTGAGACGGTGAGGAGGTGTGTATCGGTGAGAGAGACGGTGGGAGGAGTGTGCCGGTGAGGGGCCAAGAAGGTGCGCCATTGAAGGGCTGATAGGGTGTGCCGCTGGAGGGCTAATAGGGTGTACCGGCGAGGGCTGGACAGACATGCCGATGAAAGCCCACTCCTCCACTGCTTGTTTTTAAGGCTTTTATGTTCTTCTTTTCTTTGAGTTTTGCGTAGTTTTATACAAAACTTTGCTCCTTCTTCTTGCAATATGTTGTTGTTCTATTCGTTTGATGGTTTTGTTGTCGTTTGATATGTATTTCTTATCCCATTCATTTTTTGCATCATTTTGCCTTTTTTTTATGTGTTGTTATTTTCTAACAAAAATTCGGCAGCATCTCCCCTTGACCCGAGCGTAAGGGAGATAAGGGAACGCGCCCACATGGAGTGGCGGAACCCGACAACTGGAGGTGGGCGCCCGAGGGCGGCAACACCTTGATAAAACCTCAGAAAACACGGGGAAAACAACGAGCCGTAGACCTCTAAGACTGGACAGGGTGGGCTGGGGGTTAGTCAAGGCGTACCGGCCAAGGACAAGCACAGGGTGCTTGAGGGGTGTACCGGGCTAGGGAGAGGCCAGGTGTGCCGCTGGGGCACCAAGGGGAGGTGTACCACTGGGGGGGGCTACTATGGGTGTGCTGGCCAAGGTGCCGGAAGGGTGTGCTGCTGGGGGAAAGTGCAGGTGCACCGGACAGGGCTCCAAAAGAGGGTTGGTCTGCTAGCGGGGAGGGGTGTTAGACCGATCAAACCCACAGGGACTTCCGGCAAAAGGGAAAAAGGTTCAAAGGGGCAGGCACAAGTGAAGGTACTAGTAATGGGCTTCACAGGAGAAGGTTCATGACCTCAAACCATTCAAGATGGTGCCACATCCGGAGGAAATTGTCGGCGTGAGGGATGAACGCAAACACTGGAAAGCGAAGGGAAAAATGACCAAACGCACTGTGTCCCAAAACAATGAGACAAAGAGAAAACCCACTGAGGGGGGGGGGGAGATCCTCATTCATGGGAAATAAAGGGCCGTAGCCACCTGTATACATCACAAAACATGCCCGAGCTAAGTGTAGATTCTAAGAAAAATCCACTTAAGAAAATGGGAATGAAACCCAAACTCAATTTCTAAAGCTTAAAAATTAATGGTGAAAGGAAGAGCATGCATGGGATGCTAAAGGGGAATGTGATCGCCAAAGGGGTTACCTTAAATAAGAAAAAGGATGATCGCGAGTACCTTGTGTAAAGCGGGGGAGATTGTGAACCCTTTCTTCCTCCTTCTACCGGCCAGCCGATGAAGGGGGTTCTTAGTCTTGATTACCTTGCAAGAACACACAAATCAAATAAAAGAGTGGATTAGCCAAAAGGTGTAGTATCAAAGTTCTAAGATTATGAGATTAATCAAATTGAACATGAACATGAACACACCTTATGTGTTTTGATTTTAAACCCCTAAGAGGAGTAACAATGTTTTGAAGATATGAATGCAATGCTAAGCAATAATATGATATGAGGTCTAGCAAGAGCTAGAGAAAAAGAAAATGTAAGATGATGATATGAATGCTAACAACACAATAAAACAAGCAAAAGAGAAAGAGAGAGCTCCTCTCTGCTGTGTGTGCAGCAGTAGAGGTGAGGAAGCTTCAATATGCAAGAGGCTGTAGCAAAGGATGAAGCTCAGAAAGGATGAAAAACCGCCCGGAAGAAGAGCTTGCTTGGACGAAGAAGGACCTGCAATCAAGAACAAACTCTTTTCTCTCTGTTAGCTTTCTTCTGTTTTCTTCTCACTCTCGTGTCTGCAACTCTGCTCTTTTAATGATGATCTCTCTCTGTTCTCTCGCGCGAAGAGACCCAGGAGGGGTATTTATAGGGCTAAGATCCTTGGAGAACAAGGATTAAAATAAGGTAAAGATCTTCCATCAAGAAAACCCTTCCCAGTCGAATACAAGGCTCAAAATGAGGAAGGAACCATTACTGGAAAGAAGCAGGCGAAAGGGAGACGGAATTGAAAATAACGACCCCATGAAGGGCGTCAATTAAAAATGACGACACATCCAAAGGCGTTAATTAGAATAACGACTCCCATCAAGTCATCAATTCCTGGATTTAATTATAGAAACAAATAACTTTCCTTATTTAAAATTATCAACTGACGCCTGCCAGACAGACGTCAAATAATCAACGTCTTTAGGAGAGACATTAATTATACAATTTTCATTTTATTTGAAATTCGGAATTTTCAGTAAATCCAAAAAATGACGCCTGTATTGGTAGTCGTCCATTGTTAAAAGTGGCGCCCTTGGTCATGCCGTCAATTTAAATAGCGCCCCTTATCAGGGCATTAATTTCAATTTCCCAAGAAAAAAACAAGAAATCACAATTAATTTATAGAAAATAGAAAAACTTCATATTAAATCAATATTGAAGTCCGCTTTGGGACGTCACATGGTGACATGAGATTTACTCAACATAGTATCAATTTTAGCGTGTCTTCAGCTATTCCGCCTTGGCGTCTGCTTTGCAAGGGAGTGAGACGGAATGAAGTGAAAAATGAAACAAGCGGAATGAGGTGGAACGAACTGATAAGTAGATGCCAAGGTGTGATGTGACACGCCTCTGACACTAAGCGTTGGAAATCTTTCCAAGATTTTGAATGAAACAACTTCGGACAATTCCGAGAAAGCATCGATCAGCTGGATAAAGGAGAGTAAACTAAATAAATAAAATGTGCGCTAGGGCACGACAGGGAGGCACCATTGGAGAGCGGTTACTAGCCAATGTGGACGTGCTACAACCAAGGTGGATTTGCAGAAAAGTAAAGTGAATTGAGATAAGGATCCAGCAAATGGATGATTTCAAGAGACCAGCCTGAGCAGCTTCAAGGAGAATAAAGTACTTGATTTGGAATGGAATATCTCATGTCAACTCAATTAAGAACGAGTGACCTTCATTATTGGCGTAATATGAAGATTTTCATCATTAAGCTCAAAGTCCTACATGATGCATGTTGGGCTAAAGAAAAAAATCAAACAAACTAAAATAAAAGATAATCAAGGATAATATTGTTAAGCCACCTAGATTTGGTCAAGAATCCAGATCTCTAAGCTGACACTAAGACGAAGCCCGTTTGTCCACGCATCAACTCAGAAAGTGGAACCATCGTCCCAAACCTTAAATGACTCAACGGCCTATCCATGCGATCACGACTCCCGTGGAATTATCACTGTTTTTGATGAAGGAGAACTCAAATTCCAGGTTCATCAGAACCACAAGGTCCTTGATATGTTATAATAGCGTAGATACCTTATAGTAACAATGCATACCGGAATGCATACAGGAAGATGGTGAGCAATGAGGGAACTGAGAAATGAGGTGCAGTCACCGTGGGGCTTGGATGCCGAGGCCCAGTCGATGGGACCAAGAGCTTCTTAACCTGCACTCAAAATTTCATTAGCCATGATATAAAGATGCATGAAGCATGCTTAACAACATTGATTTGATTTTTTAGAATTTATTTTTGTTTTTTTTTATTTATTTAGATTTTTTTTGAAGTTTTGAGAATTTTAGAATTTTTAGAATTTATTGAATTTTTATTGAAATTTTGAGAATTTATTGAAATTTTGGGAAAATTATGAATTTTGATTGGAATTTTGAGAATTTATTGAAATTTTGTTGGAATTTTGAGAATTTATGAATTTTTATTGGAATTTTGAGAATTTATGAATTTTTATTGGAATTTTGAGAATTTATAAATTTTTATTGAAATTTTGAGAATTTATGAATTTTTATTGAAATTTTGAGAATTTATGAATTTTTATTGGAATTTTGAGAATTTATGAATTTTTATTGAAATTTTAAGAATTTATGAATTTTTATTGGAATTTTGAGAATTTATGAATTTTTATTGGAACGTACAGACTTTTGGAATGTATAGACTTATGGATGAAGAACAAATGTGTAGACTTAGCATTGTATAGACTTATGGAATGGGGTGTATAGACTTTGGAACGTATAGACTTTATGAATGTACAGACTTGGCAATGTATAGACTCAGAGAATGTATGGACTTATGAAATGTAGTGTATAGACTCAGAGAATGTATGGACTTGGTGAAGGGAATGGAATGTATAGACTTGGTGAAGGATGTGGAACGTATAGACTTGGTGAAGGGAATGTATGGACTTGTGAAGGATGTGTAGACTTGAGAAGGATGTATAGACTTGTGAAGGATGTATAGACTTTGGACGTGCAGACTTTGAGAATGGAACGTATGGACTTGGGTGAGTGCAATGTACAGACTTATGAATGGAATACTTAGAGTGTATAGAGTTAGAGACTTTGCACCCACGATGCTCAGACTTGCACAACCTGCACTTCAAAGCTCAAAAGATCATTAGCTTAAAATATGATCATAAGTGCTTGATAAAAATAATTTAATCATGATATGACAGCACTTAAGTTCATGAAATAACCAAAGCAATTTAAACGCACAAGCTCAGAAAATGACGACCCTTCTGGTCAGCGTCAAAACAAGAAATGACGATGTGCACTGAGGCGTTAATTGCATTAAAGGTTTAACTTGGAATTGGAATGCAAATGACGCCCTCCATGGAGGCGCGGGATAAATGACGACCCTGAAAGTGTCGTCAATTTAACAAATGACGCCTAACAGCGCGTCGTCAATTACCTGTTTTCGTTTCCATCTCGGAACTAAACTTCCAGCAAACTGTTTGATTCAAACTCAAACCATGATACTCATTAACATTCAAAACACTATAAATAGGGCAACTCTTGGTGTTTTTCAAGCATCAAGACCATCGAAGTATTGAGACGAAGCTATCTTCTGTTAAGTGGACAGAAAGAACCAAGCAAAAGCAAAACAGAGCATCAAAGCTCTTTTTTTTTTGTTTTTTGTCAAGCAGACTGTCAAAATGATGAATCAACTGATGCAGCAAAGGCTTTCCAAAAAGCCAAGAATGAATTTCCCAAGAATTTCTAAATTGCCAGGCCATATAAGTGAGAAAATCACCAAGGGCCAAGTAAGTGTTCTTGATGTTGAAGCTTTTATTTTGTATTGTCTTTCTTTCTGTTCAAAATTTCTTATTATTATTCTCTTCCTTCTTCTTCTTTCTTTTATGTTCTCAGGATTACCCCATTATTCCTGGTCCAAGAAGGTTTCTAAAGGTCAAATGGCTTCCTTTGCTACTCTCCAGGCTCTCTCTAGACATGAAATCCTTCCTTGCTAAGTGGAACCTTCTAGGCCTCATCACTAATGCTACCCATTACAATGACATCCATCTTGATTGGGCTTCTATTGGAGCTCTTATAGAATTATGGCACCCTCACACCCATACTTTTCTATTTCCAACCTTTGAAGCAACCATCCTCCTAGAAGAAGTGGAGATGCTCTTGGGTTTGAAGAAAATGAAGCAAGGAGAGGAAACAAAGATGGCCCATATGACTAAGCCCATACAAGCCCATGATATGCTCATGAGCCTTGTTCAAAGCTCAAATTTGGTGAATCAAATGAAGGCCAACAAGAGAATAAATCTTTTGAAGTTGGCTTCTTGGGTATATAAAAACATGGATAAGGCTCAAGGAGATGAAGCCCTTTTGGAGAGAGTGATGAAGGGGTTTGTCATATGTGTAGGTGGAGCTTTATTCTTCCCTTCATTGGAGGATCATTTAGAGGAACAACACTTGAGTGCAATAGCAAGCATGTGGAAGGAAAAGAGAATAGGTGGGGCAATACTAGCCAACCTATACAATGGGCTCACCTCGGCTTCACTAGGACGGCCCTTATTCGGATCAATGCTTCTTCTAGTTTGTTGGATAGATTTACACTTTAAGTTTGATCCATGTCAAGCAAACCAAGCGGCCTCCAAAATCTTCTCCAAGAGCCCACTTAGGTATATGACAAGCTCATTGGGCTTATGTGAAAGAGTTACTAATAGAGTTCCCACGCTCAAGAAGAGGAATGAATGGAGGGATTACTTCAAATCAATGCCAAAGAGCAATTTCACATGCACACCGGGTTTTCTCAAAACCCAAGAACTTCGCTCAAGGTTATCCTCCGGCATCTAGCTCTGTTTAATTCGCGGGACCGACTTCATCCTTTACAATGCACACCGATGCCTCCCACAACTCGGACTTCCTCGACATCTTTTCGAAGGACCTTCTCACTTTCCTCCAATCAAAAGAAGGGAGCTATGCTCAAGTGGTGACCATGAAGAAATCAAGACCATAATGGCTCAATGGAAGGTGGCACTTCTCCACAAATCCAAGACTCATGTTGAAGAAGAAGAGAACAAATGTAAAGCTTATGTACTGGCTCTCAAGAAGATAAGGCCCACAGTGGCTTAGAATGTAACCAAAGATTTTCATGAATGCAATAAGAATTCCTCTTTTATCTGAGCCAAAGCAATGTATGAAAGTGATCAGTTCTGATATTTCAATCAATTCTGTCTGATAACAAGGAGTTCCGGTCCTTCTGTTCTAAACAACACCCCTATCAACGACATTAATTACTTAAGACACGCCTCAGTTGAAGCCGTCCATTATATTTCAAACTCATAATTGACGCCCAAAGCACTGACGTTTCTTAACTCACGTCTTTAAACAAGGCGTTAATCAATTCAAATTTTCAAATAATTTTTGAGATAATTCCTTAATTTCTTAGAAAACACGCCTTTACTCACGTCGCGTATTAAAGAATGGACGCCCGCTCTGTTCCTCGTCAAATTCAAAGGGTAATAATGACGCCCACTCACATCAATCAGTTCCCATTAATGCGTCTGACGACGATTGAAATCCCCATGCAAATAATAATTGACGTCCATCCTCAGGGCGTCAAATCTATAATCCACGCCTTTCTCTAAACCGTCAATTCATCAATTCACGTCATCTCTCAGGGCGTCAATTAATCTCGACCGTTAAACCCTACTTTCCCCCTTTCTTCTTCCTTCCTTCGTTTCCATTTCCTTCTTTTCTCTGCAAAACCATAACCGAAACCCCCCCATCTATCTCTCTCTCATTCTCCCTTACTACTCTCTCTCACTCTCTCCCTCTCACAACCCAATGGCGGGCGGAGGACAGAAACGGCAAAGGGTCTCTGCCCCCGACGTGGTAGACTTGGAAGGGGAGCCGGCCGTGGAGGAGCCCCTCCCGCGGCGGCCGAAGAAACACCGGCGGCGGCGGCCGGTGACGCAGAAGAACAAGAAGAAGACGAAGGAGACGAAGAAGAAGAAGATGATGATGAAGAAGAAGGAAATGAAGAAGAAGAAGGAGAAGGTGAAGGAGAAGAAGGAGAAGGTGAAGGAGAAGAAGGAGAAAGAGATGGTGAGGAAGAAGAAGGAGAACCGGAGGTGGCGGCGGCGGTGGCCCGTCGGACTGGCCAGCTCGGACGACCAAGGCAACCAAGACAACCCCTTCGTGGGGGGTTGATCGGTCCCGAACGTCAAAAGGTAGGTCCCCATACCCCTATTCTCTATATTTTTTTATTTTATTTCCATTATTTTCCCATTTCCATAGCCCTCGGGCATGACAAAACCAGAGACACAGTAAAATGACGCCCCCAGGGGTGTCGTGAATTTAAATGACGTCCTACAGTGGGTCGTTAATTACATCTTTTTATTTTCTAAAAAATAATTAATCGCATGAAAGAAACGCCCTGCAGCATGTCGTTATTTTTAATTTTATCATGTTTCGCCAGCATGCTATTATTTCCCTGTGATTTCATTTAAATTTTAAAATGTATGTATTTCTGTTATTTCAATTTCGCACATTAAAACCTTGAAACCCCAGGAAAACCACGCCCCCCATCGGGACGTTAATTAGATAGGTAACGACCACAGGGTGGTCGTCAATTCAACATTTTCCAGAAATGTAATTTAGGATATAAAATTACTTTGTGAACCGCGCCCTTCCACAGGGGCGTTACCAAGATAACTGAAGACCCATGGTTAGGCGTCAATTCCGAATTTTTCAGATTTGTAGAATATCACTTTCAAAAAAACGTCGCCCACAGGGGCGTGAATTAGATAAACAACAACCCTGGGTAGGTCGTCAATTAAATGAACATACAGTATCACCCGAAACCTATTTGGAAATAACGTCGCCCTCAGGGGCGTCAATCATGAAAACCACGACCAACGGTAGGTCGTTAATTATCCAAATAGAAAATATCACAATTAATGAGCTTAAATGAATTTCCACATGAAAACTTAAGCAAAAAGTTCTTTTATATGCATGCAGGGGCTGATGAGGACACGGATCTCTTGGGTCCAGGTCCGGGCAGCGTATTACGGCCTCCCCGAGTTCCAGAGAGCTAGGGTAGATGCCATGGGGTTTGGGGCTTTCCTTAGCATTGAGCCAGTTAGACCAGACATGCCTTTGATTTAGGTTTTGAGAGAGAGATGGGATAGGTCTAGCCGGGCGTTTCTGATGCCGTGGGGGCATATGGTCCCCAGCCTAGACGATGTGACTAGGATCACTGGATTGAGGGTAGATGGAGAGGCGGTGAGCGGGATCACCCTACCTGATTATAGTGAGCTTACCCAGAGGCTACTAGGGCTAGAGACGGTGTACGAGACACCGAGCGAGTGTAGGACCGTTTTCCGCACCGACCTTACCATAGCTATGGGGTTGGGGGACCCTAGGCAGAGATCTAGGGAATCCTTAGAGCAGTTTTCACAGAGATTGATAGATGGGGCTAGGGCTGCCTACTGCCAGGATCCAGCTGATAGAGAGAGAGAGCAGACAGAGATTTGAGGAGGTTTCTATTTTTGATGCTCGGGAGACTGCTACTCGGCACGAAGGGCGACGTCATCAACTGCCGCTTCCTGGGGATACTCGAGGACTTAGAGGGCGTGGGCAGATACGCCTGGGGAGCAGCACTGCTAGCGCACTTGATAGCCGACCTGTCTATGGGGACAGGTCGAGAGACGACAGTCAGTGGCTTTTCACCTTTTCTTCAGGTGTGCAATTTTTTTATTATTTTATTCTTTTTCTTTTATTATATGCATATGCATGGTTAACTAATGCAATGTATGGATGCGGATATGGAGTCACTTGTACATGCCGATGGGACGCGCTGATCTACGACCCGGAGATGAGGGGTCCTTCCCTCTAGCACGACGCTGGCTACCGGTGGTGATCGGAGCCCCACTCGCCTACGAGTTGCGAGTGTTGCGACGGGAGTTCCGAGACTTCCCCGCCTCACTGGTATGTATGCTTGATATGATGCAAGTTTTTTATGTTTTATTATAGAATGTGATATGATATGATGATTGATATGCGTGCTTGTGAATGCAGGTGAGATGGAGACCCTATGAGGGGATGACCGATGAAGGCCAGCCCTGGGTCGTAACGGGCCGACCTCGCTTTGGGCATGAGCTTTGGGTTCATTGCCTGAACGAGATCGAGTCGTTACGGCTTAGGCTAATGATGAGGACCCTCGACCTACACCAGGAGTGGATCGAGGTAGGAGAGCCGCGGGGTATAGGCAAGAAGACGCGTGGTCACACGAAGGTGATCGACTGGAGAGTGCGGTTCTCCGACCAGTACGCAGACTGGCAGCGTGGCGGGACCCGGGTCACTTCGCAGGCGACCGACAGCTCCGAGTACCTCCGACGCTACTGGGAGGTCTACGCCGGCCGACCCCAGATGAGGGTCTTAGGGGTATGTATGAATGCACTTATTTCTAAATTAAATGCAAATGCTTTGTATATCTATCATGCGACTAATACATGATGAATGCAGGATGCTCGGGACATAGTGGCGATGGATGCACAGGCCCACCTACACAGCCTAGAGGCACAGCTAGCCACCACACGGGCAGACCTTGAGACCTTGGTAAGTGTTTAAAATTATTCCTATATGCAAATGAAATTTTAAATTATTGATGATTAGCCACTGACGATCTCAATAAATGCAGCGTGCCCAGCAGGGAGCAGTAGGGAGAGAGACAGGAGAGGCCTCCAGCTTGAGAGGGCCTAGTGCAGAGGTGACTGCACTAGCAGAGCAGCTAGCAAGGGCAGTGGCACGGGTCGAGGCGGCAGAGCGCGACCTTGCCTCACGGGTATGCCTTAAATCTTAAACTCAAAATTATTCATTTGTTTATATAACATATTCATGAAGATTGTTTTCTTTACAGACCGAGGAACTCTGGGCCGCTCTTACTTGCATCGAGGAGGGACAGCGGGCGATGGCCATGCAGGTGAGTTATTTATTTTCAATTGTATGTTGCTTATTACATGAATTATTGAATTATTGCATTAAATGTGGAACTGATGATTTGTTTGAATGTTTGCAGTCTTCACAGTTACATGCGGCACATACCCGAGCTGCCCTGGCCGGGACAGAGTTGGCGATCCGTGAGCAACGGGTCGTGGAGCTGGAGCGGGCCTTGAGGCGGCGAGAGGAGTTGCCTCAGGACGTGGCGGAGCTGCGAGTCGCCCTCGAGATGGAGCGGAGAGAGCGTGCTCGGGAGCGCGAGGAGCACCAGGCGGAGCGTGTCCGGGACCGTGAGCAGCACCAGGCGGAGCGCTCCTGGATCGTGAGCAGCACCAGGCGGAGCATGCCCGGGATCGTGAGGAGCGGTCAGCTTGCGATCGGGATCTTACAGCCTTGAGGGCCCAGCTAGCCGTTGCACAGGAGCGGCTACGAGCGACCGAGTAGCGACTTCAGCGAGGTCGGGAGCGGGCGCGAGCTGCAGGGTACAGCTTCACCAGCTCTACTTTTGTGGCGGGTTCCTCTCTCCGGCAGAGGAGCGAGGCAGAGGAGTCGGCTCGAGCTCTAGCTACTTCCCAGGGGCCCATGCCCCCTCCACCAGCGCCTCGTCGGGAGGACGAGAGTGAGGCAGAGAGTAGGAGAGAGGAGGGTGGAGGCGAGAGCTGAGAGACTTACTTGTACTCCTCCACCCTCACACCTGTACTCAGATATTTATGATGTATATATATATGAAATTGAGACTTTGTTACCTAAGCACTTGTGTAGTTGTGCACTTGTACCTTCTTTTCTTTCTCGTCTTTTACCTTTGCCTTGCGCTTCCACACTTGAATAAACAGGTTAATTCATCTGTTCGACTTGGCCCCTTGCTCAATAAGCAAGGGATGTCTTCACTTTGACCTTGATAATGGGTCAAGGGGCCAAGCCTTTAATCAATGAAGACGAATGATAGATATAAAATGCGTCATGCAAGCAAGCAAATGCAAACTGAAAATAAAAGATGCCCATACAAGAATGCAATCAAGCATATGAGAAACAATGGGCTTGAAATTCCACAGTCATTTTTATTATTATTATTGGTATATATGCTTTTTTTTTGTTGAATTTTTGTTTTGAAAGTGACACTTAATTTTGAAAAGGACGCCTATTTGAAAATTTTTGTTTTGGAGGCGAGTATGGTGTAGAGCATTGTAACCTTAATCATCATAATCTAAAATTCATTAGATTTTCTCAAGAGACTTAACAAAAGAGTCAACGTGATTTATACTTAGGCTTTTACTCATATTCTCTCGCAGCCCATCCTTCTTAGTTGGTCTTTGCCATTCTTCGAGTTCACAACCCACCATGGAGGGAGAAGAGAAGAATGATTAAGAAAGCTCACGAAAGGTTTTCAAGAACGGGGAATGCTCCTCCCCTGCCCTTATGCCTGTTGGATTCGGTCTTCGGCTTAGGGAAATTTTGTTGCTCTTTTTGCCCTTATTCATGCATGCTTACGACAAGGGTTTTCCCTGCGGGGACTTTGCCCTCTTGTCATGCTTTCTTTTATCATAACCTCATTTTCTTTTCTTCTTTTCTTAAACAGATAAAGACCTAATTGTACTTGGGCTTTAAGCATTTTGTTCCCTTTTGGGCCCTTACTTCCACCTACTAGGGCGGCGGGCAGGCTTGGTTGGTAACCCCTAACTTATGTTCCCTCTCGTGAGCCGAAAGGAAGAGAATAGGTAAGGCTTTTACACTCTTGATTGGGTCGGACTTCCCTTGAATTTCGGGCTACTCGAGTTTAATAATAAAGCATGTAGTGTGTGCGTGAATTGACCCAAGAGTTAAACCGTCAAGACTGAAGAATGAATTAAAGATTTTGGTTTTTTCGGTGTCGTGGCCCATGTACTATACCAGCCTCCAAGATTTTCAATTTTTGTTTTGTTTTGTTTTTGCTCTTTTTTTCTTTTTCTCTTTTTGTTATTTTTTTTCATTTTTAGGGATAGTATTTCTTTAGATAGAGACCATTCCAAGGATGAGTTGGCTCTTCGCCTTCAGCATTAATCAATTTATAAGCGTTGCCAGGATAAACATCTTTTATAATAAAGGGGCCTTCCCAATTAGGTTGGAGTTTTGAACGTCGCCCACCCGGTTTTACAAAGATTCTTTTAATTACCAATTCACCAACTTTGAATTTTCTCTCAATCACTTTCTTTTGATAAAACGTGAAAGCCTATTTTGATAAATACACGCATGCTCGGTGGTAGCCAGACGCTTCACATCTAGGAGTTCCAACTGGGCAAGGAGAGATTCACGCCGCTCATCAATAGAGAATTCTTTGTCCAATTGTACTCGCAGAGAAGGAACAAGAATCTCGTAAGGAACTACCGCCTCCATTCCATAAGTGAGGGCGAAGGGTGTTTGCCCTGTAGGGGTACGAATAGAAGTACGATAGGCCCAAAGAGCTTCAACCAATTTTTCTGGCCAATCCGCAAATTTGTTAGCCTCACACGTCTTCTTGACAATTTTAATCAAAGTCTTATTAGTTGCCTCTGCTTGGCCATTGCCCTGCGGATAATAAGGAGATGAATGATGCAATGCAATGTTATACCTGTTGCAGAGGTCCTGAAGTTCTTGAGAGATGAATTATGGTCCATTGTCGGTGACGATGGTACTTGGGATGTCGAATCTTGCGATGATATTCTTCATTATGAACTTGCAGACGGTTGACACTTTTATCTCCACGTAAGCTTCCGCTTCCACCCACTTGGTGAAGTATTCCGTCACCGTCAGTATGAATGACTTTGGTTTTGTGAGGAGGGTCAGATCACCAAGGGGTCCAATGATATCGAAAGCCCACATGGAGAAAGGCCATGGGGAAGATACGGGATGGAGTGAAGAAGCAGGAGAATGAATTTTGTCGACGTGCAGTTGGCACTTAACACACCTTCAGACATAGATAAAACAATCCTCTTCTAGAGTGGGCCAATAGAAGCCTAGCCTAAGGATCTTCTTAGCTAGCATCTGGCTATTGACATGACCACCACACACTCCCGAATGGGCCTCTTCCACAATCTTCCAAGATTCATCATCATCTAGGCATCTTAATAAAACTCCAGTGAGACCTCTTCTATAAAGCACACCTCCAATTAGAGTGTATCGCTGAGCAACCCTTCGGATGGCTTTCTTTTCTTCCGCTGTGGCTTCTTCAGGATATGATTGATCCTGGCAATATTTAGCAATTTCATAATACCACGGCTTTTCTTCATCATCCAATTCTTCTTCCAAGTCCAATAGCATGACCTCCTTATTCTCAATAATTCTGCCTTGCTCAACCTTCCTAAGCACCTCCTCCTTAATCTTAAGAAAAGATGGGTCTTGAATGGCGGGAGTGAGCCGCTTACGAACAGTGATGGAGTGGGAATCCCTTTCGGGAAGGAGAACCAAGGAAGATGCGAGAGAAGCAAGAGCATCAGCTTGAATGTTATGGTCACGAGGGTCGTGAACAAAGATCAATTTGGTGAAAAGCTTGGTGTAAGCAGAAGTCAATTCTTGGTAGGGCTTGAGTTTAGGATTGAGCGTGCGGCACTTGGAGAGCACTTGGTGAAGAATAAGCTGACTATCACCTACAATTCACAATTGGGTAACACCGAGTTGATGAGCGGCCTCCAGTCCGGCCAAAAGAGCTTCGTACTCAGCTATATTGTTTGTAACTGGAAATGCAAGCTGAGAGGCGAGCGGAATAGTGATACCCTCCGGTGATAGAAGAACAATGCCGATCCCCTTCCCTTTAGAATTCAAAGCTCCATCAAAATGTAATGTCCACATTGAATCAGATTGATTGACGGACATTAGTTCCTCATCTGGAAACTCTGAGCGAACAGGGTCAAATCTAGGGAGAGGATGGTGAGCAAGATGTTCTGCTATGGCGTAGCCTTTAATCGCTTTTTGCTGAATGTAGATGATGTCGAACTGAGAGAGGAAGCTTTGCCATCGTGCTAATCGATCAGTGAGAACAGATTTTTCAAGAAGGAACTTGATTGGATTCATACGAGCAATGAGATGAACCTCGTGAGCTAAGAAATAATGCTTGAGTTTCTGAACTACCCAGACTAAAGCTGCACAAGTCTTCTCTATGGCTGAGTACCTCTGCTCACAGGGGTTAAGGAGTTTTGACAAGTAGTAGGCTGCCCTCTCTTTTTCTTCTTCGTCAACTTGGGCTAGGACAGCGCCTACAGAGTCAACCAGGACAAAAATATAAAGAACAAGCGGTTTGTCCTGAACTGGTGGCCTCAGGACAGGAGGATTTGAGAGATAATCCTTCAATCCGTCAAAAGCTGCCTGACACTTGTCATCCCAAAGAAACTTGACTCCCGACTTGGTAAGCTCGTAGAACGGCCTGCATCTTTGTGAATGCTGAGAGACAAATCGGCGAATAAATTGCAACCTCCCGATTAATCCCCGAACTTCTTTCAAATTACTGGGAGGAGACATTTCTCTTATGGCCTTCGCCTTATTGGGATCAATCTCAATACCCCTCTTACTAACAATGAATCCAAGCAACTTCCCTGATGAAACACCAAACACGCACTTCTTGGGATTCATTTTCAAATGGTACTCCTGTGCTCTTTGCAAGACTTTAGCTAGAACCCCGAGATGCTCAATCCTTGTTCTTGATTTTACTACCAGGTCGTCTACATACACCTCTATATAAATGTGGATCATATCATGAAAAATTGCCATCATTGCCCTTTGATAGGTAGCTCCAGCGTTCTTAAGTCCAAAAGGCATGACCACAAAGCAATAAGTTCCCCATGGTGTAGTGAACGATGTTTTCTCTTGATCCTCCTCGGCCAAGCGAATCTGATTGTAACCTGAAAAGCCATCCATAAAGGAGAGAGTCTCAAATCCTGTCGTGTTGTCAATTAAAACATCAATATGAGAGAGGGGGAAGTCATCTTTAGGACACGCGCGGTTGAGGTCCCGAAAGTCTATACAAATCCTGACCTTTCCATCTTTCTTGATGACTGGGACGATGTTAGCCACCCAATTAGGATAGAGGACAACTCTAACAAATCTAGCCTTATGAAGCTTATCGACCTCTTCTTTCATTTTTAAAGCCATGTTAGGGTGGAAACGTCTCAACCGCTATTTGACTGAGACAGACCCTGGCTTAAGTGTAAGCCGATGTTCAACGAGCGCAGGATCTAGTCCGGGCATATCTTCGTAACTCCATGCAAACGTGTCCTTGTATTCTTGAAGAACCAAAATGAGCGCCTCCTCTTCGGATGGCGGCAAGTTCTTTGAAATGAGGACGATCCTAGGGTCTTCTTCCGTACCCATATTTATTTCTTTGGTAGGTTCTTCTACTGAGGCTGATGGTTCATCAAATCTTCTCATGCCACTAGCAAAAGCATCAGCCTCGTCCTCATATTCTTCGTAACCTTCATCCCCCTCTTCATTAGGGCCTTCATCATTCATTATTTCATAGACACCAAAACCCTCATTAGAAGCATAAATATCATCATATTCTATCTCTGGCAGGATGATCGGATTTTCCACAAATTCTGGGATGGCTAGGCAAGCTCGACATCTTCTAGCTAACTCCAACAAGAACCTACGGGGAATCTGCTTACCCTTGGATTTCTTATGTGAATCTACCCCATGAGTTTGAAAACTAGAGGAAAAAGAACAACTAGCTTGATCATTAGAAGATGGGGAAGAAAAGGCGGGTACAGAAGGGGATACAGACGAAGTCCCCTCACCGGAGGGGTAGGGGAGGTCCCTTAACAGATCCGGGAAGAGCGGCCCCGGGATCGGGACACACTCGGGAAGAAGATAGGAGGTCTCCTCAACGAAGACGGATTGGGAAGTTTGAATTTTGGCTTTTTTTTTTCGTTTTCAAGGAGAAAGCAATGGGAGGTGGAAACAGGGGAGAGTGTTGAAATTGAAAGTTTGGTGAAGGATTGAATCAATGACGACCCACGCGGGGGTGTAATGGAGAGTTTGGAAAACTGCTCGAGGAGCAAGGGAGGAATTGGAAGAGAAACTTGTAGTGAATTTGGAGAGAAGTTTATGAAGACCGCAGGCGACCAAGGGATATCTGAAAAGAACACCCGATCAATCAAACGGACAACATCCGTCGGGTGAATGGATTTGGTAAAGAAAAGGCCGGCCCACAGCCTGTCTGTATTGAAACCCTCTTCAAACGGCACATTAGGTTCTCTAGTATCTGAATAGTCACTCAGAAGCTGCCTCTTGTCTGTAATTACTGTTGGCTTTTCAATCAACTCATGAATCAACGGCGGCCATTCTGGATCAGTCGGCATGAACAAGCGGCTCAGAGCAATAGAGATATCATTCATGTCAAACCACCTATACCAGTCACATTCAGGATCGTCCATTTTCCTTCGCTTATCTGGCCTTAATGACTCCAAAGCTTTATATGTGGCTAGTGGTGCTATATGGCGAGCAAACTGCTGTGCATGTACATCTTGACAATCCAGCATAGAAGTGATTACTGTAGTATGCTCATCATCATTCTGAATACCTCCTGTTACAAAATGTGTTTGAAGGGTCCATGTAAGAGGTTGCCGGTCAGTCTTGAGAGTGGAAGTCATAACGGCCCACAGTTCTTTTTCATCTTTACCTGGTGCTTTATATCCGAGGCCACCTCAGAGAATCATCTTTTGAGGATTGACAGGCTTAACTCTCCCTTGGAGATTGGCGCCTAAGCCTTTACTAGTTCGGTACCCCATCTTCATTAAAATGTTCCATCCGGGCGTATTCATCAAACCTTTCTTTTTCTTGCCCTTGGATAGCTGTGTGGTGGAAGGGGTTGAAGGAGATGATGACGTCATCGGGTCTTGCCGCAGATCGGCAACATCCAACACTGAGAGCAAAGGCATATTGGAAGGCCACATGGAAGGCACTGATGTTGCAGAATGTATGTCTTCGGTCGGCAAAATGGGCATACTGGTCACTTTAATGATACGTCCTTTGTGTGGAAATTTGATGCATTGATGATTCGTGGAAGGAACGGCATCCAGTTCCTGAATGTAAAGGCGACCCAAGATGCCATTAAATGTCGAGTCCATATCCAAAATATGGAAATCTACCGTGACCGAGACTGGCCCCAAACCAACTTTCAGAGTAATCATTCCTAGTGGTGGCTTTCTTGTGTTATCATAAGCTGTGACTGTTATAGTGGACGGTCGAATCTGACTCTCCGGAATGCAGCACATCTTTAAAGTGCTTGGTGGCAAAACATTAATGGATGCCCCAGTATCAACCAAACATTGCTTCAAGGCTATTTTGTTGATATCAATGGTGATGCACAGTGCATATTTCCTGGCCGGCTGCGGAGCCAACTCATGTTCATAAAAAGTAATAGCCGGCTGATTACTAACTGGGTTTAAGACAGTAGTAACCTGTTCGGCCGGCATATCCTCATTCACCATTACTTTTTGCAGGTATTGTTTCAAAGCTTGTTGATGTGTGGCAGATCTTTTAATCAATTCTAGAATAGAAATATGGGCCGGTGTTCTGTCCAGATGCTTCAATAAATCATACTCCGTGCCCTGTGTAGATTCTTGTTCTTGCTCTCCTTGTTTGTGTAGTGGCTCCTACTCCCGCTAGGGAAACACTCGATGAAACATTCGTCCGCTACGGAGCACCATTGTTCTTTGCGCCTCTGTCGGGATTGGTGTGGGTAAAGGGGTGGAGGAAGTAGAGGGAGTGGTGTTGGGTGTAGGCGCAGGGTTGGTGGGAGGAAGGGTTCTTATAAGGGGCCTCGCCGGCCGTGGATTATTAGAATGAGGTGATGGTGATTGTGTAACAAGAAGGGGCCTTGGAATCATGGTGGCGGTAGATGGAGGTGGAACGGGAGGGGCGACGGCTACCGGCGAGGTACGAATAAGAGGAGGTCTGTTTGGTGGAGGGTTTTGGGGTGATGGAGAATTTGTGGGTTGGCGTAAAAGAAGGGGACGTGAAGGGACGATATTGGCATTAGATGGCCTAGGAGTGAGGGAGCGTATAAGGGGACGTTGTGGTTGGGAAGGAGGGATAGGCTGGTGCCTTCTTATCAATGAGGGTGGTGGATTAGAATTCTGATTAATAGCCCCGGCAGAGGCATTTTCATTGTGCCAAATTTGTCCTCTCTCCACTTCATGGATCGAGGTGACAATATTCACTTGCTGATTTGGGACCGGATGCTCCGGTAGTGGATTATTAACAATCCCCATATTGGGTTGGGGAGCAGGAACCTGTTGTTGTTGAAGGGCTTGTGGTTGTCCTTGTTGCTGATGCTGTTGAGCTGTTGGCTACCGAGGAGGCCTTCGAATTTTTAGAGAAGCAATGACCTTCCTCATTTCATCCCAATCAATATCACCTTGATCATTCATGTCATGTATGTAATCTTTGAAGTGAAAGCAATGATCGATATTGTGCCCCGGTTGTCGGTGAAAGACGCAATACCGGGATGTATCCACATGTTGGGGCCATATTGCTCTTTCCTTTGGCAATGTGAGCAGGTTAGCGGCCATGAGGGCATTAAAGATATCCAATAAGCTTTCGGGAAGAGGGGAGTATTGTGCCCTTCGGGGACCCAAAGGCCTTCTTTGTTGAAATTGTTGTGGTGCATAATTGGCCGGTGGGGGCACTTGGTTATATTGTGGGGTTTGATTTAGTGGAGCAATGTGGGGTTGTTGTTAAGGAGGTGGAGGAGACCGTAAGGTCTGAGGAGGGTTGTTATTTGGCAGGTGGACTTGATTATGGAAGGCGGGCTGTTGTCGTGACGGCCCTAGGTTTGAAGGGTGGCAGAAGGGTGTGGAATTGCCGAACGCGCTCACCTACTCGTTGGTAACGGTGCCTTCAGTGGTTGCCCCAGTATTGCCAATATTAACATTCCTCTTTATCACCTTTGGTCTTGGCTCGAACATGCCCATGATTGGCGAATCCTTCATTTGCGTCTGAATATATCTAGCTCTTTCATAGAGCTCTTCCATAGTGCTTAATTTATTCATGGCCAGGATATGATGGAATTGTGGAGTAGAATTTGAAATAATCATTTTGACTTGCTCCGTCTCTGACAATGTGTCTTTCAATTTCTCGGCCATGGCCCTCCACCTATCAGCAAATAAAAGAAGTCCTCCTCGGGCTTCATCTTTTCAGCAACTAGGTCTGTAACGGACAAGGAGGGACCCACACGGTCCTTGTACTTCTGTATGATTTTTCGTTGAACTATATCAAAATCACCAGCATCGGCCGACTCCAGGGAATAAAACCATTCAAGTGCGGGGCCATCCAAAGACCGCCTGAAGAGATACGCCAATGAATTTTTATTATCTTGCCAAAATGACGCTTCATACATAAAATCCTTCAAGTGGATGTTCGGGTTGCCCGTGCCATTATATCGCCAGAAATTCGGCATTTCTGATGGTGGTAGATGGAAAACCGGCATAGGGGGAAGCACGATCTCATGAGCAACCTTGGGTGTAGTGACCCTCTTAAGCTGTTCCTCCATTTTGGCCATCCTTTGGAATAACAGAGCATGGTTATCAGACTCGACTGGGGCCTGATGAAAGGAATGTTGGTTTGTTATAGGCCTTCTTAGAATTTGGGAACCAAGGGGCTGCTGAGGCCTAACAATGGAGTGACTTGCCGGTTGGTCTGGCATAGTCACAACAGGAGTTGATGGGCGCGAGGGTACCCTAGGGACGACCGATGGGTCATTAGGAGAATTAGCGGAGTGGCCACCCATGGCCTGATGAGGGTTAGAAGACGACGGGATGAACTTTCCCTTAGAAGAGCGGCTTGAGCTGCCTGGCGCTGAGAATCATCCAGCTGAGCAATAGCCTTGAGAATTTCATTGAGATTGAGGGAAGAGGAAGTGTCCCCTGGAGTATTCTGGGTAGTAGGTCGCCCCTGGGAAGAAGGCTCAACCTCCAAAGCAGTAGTGGTGGTGTCCACCATGTGGACTTGATTGGAGGAAGAATAGTAGTTTCCCTCATAATAAACAGAATCTTGAGAGGGAATCTCATAAAACGGGTCAGAATGACCCTCCTCATTACCATCATAAGTGTATCCGTAGTTGGCCATGTTGAGAATTTTACCTGAACACAATTTCATACTTAAGGAGAAAGAGATGAATGTCTCGCAATAAGATATAACCCAAAAGATATCACCTTTTCAAAAGAAACACACAAGTTGTAATGAGCGCAAGACTTCAAGATTTCTCTTGGAAATTAGGGTGGATTCAATATTAGGTACTTTCTTTCAAAGGTGGATCCTGGTTGAAAATTTGGGTATAATCTCCGGGTATCTAGATTTTCTCTCCTTTCCAACGAATGGGTCAACTATACTCCGGGTACTTCAATGGTACAACCTGCCTAGCGTCCGTGAGGGAATCCACGGGTGCGAGGACTTACGGAGGCTTGGCTTAGGAATTTCCGGTCCAAAGAGACGGAATGCTCAATGGAGGGTCCTTCCTTCACCAAGAGGGGTGAAAACTCCTAACAAGTGTGGGGAGAGGAGGTCTCCCAAACCGTATGCCAAGATGAATGCAAACAGGTGATATCAATCAACAGATATGATAATCAGATAATATCAGCCAAATAAACAGACAGGAGCAGTAGTTCTGTGGGCACAAAACTAAATGACGACTCAGATGGGGTCGCCAAATAAATAAATAACGCCTGGGATGCAGGCGCTAGTCACTGCGGGCAGTGAGATAGCAAATGACGCCTTTGGGTGAGCGGTTAAATGATGAAGAGACGCCTCTGTAAAGGGCGTGAATCACATCGAACAGTAACCAGGAACAGTTATAATGCAAATGACGCCTTTGTGTAAGGCGTCCAATTATAAAATGACGCCCGGGAGTTAGGGCGTCAAAACCAATGAGCAACGATCGGGGAGTAGGGACAGGAGCAGTAATAATGTAAATGGAGCCTTACGGTAAGGCGTTGAATTAATAAATGACGCCTCTGACAGAGGCGTGAATTATAAAATAACGGCAGCAACAAGGGCGTTATTTCAGCTCAATGAATCGAAACCCTGATAGTCAACAGAAAATAGATTTCTCATTAAACAGATAATATGACAGATGATATGGGGCTCCAAAATGGCCTAAACAGTGGGAGGTGTGCACGTGGTGCACAATAGGAAAGGTGCTACGTGGAGCACAAGGGAGGGGTAGCGAGGGTACCAATGGGAGGGACACGCGAGGGTGTCAATGGGAGGGTGCTACGTGGGGCACAATGGAGGGGTATCGACGGTACCAAAGGAGGGACACGCGAGGGTGTCAATAGGAGGGTGCTACGAGGAGCACAATGGAGGTGTAATCAAACTAAAAATAAAAGAAGTCCCACCGTGATCACCAATTTGTAGATTCTAAGAAAAATCCACTTAAGAAAAGGGGAATGAAACCCAAACTCAATTTTTAAAGCTTAAAAATTAATGGTGAAAGGAAGAGCATGCGGGGGATGCTAAAGGGGAATGTGATCGCCAGAGGGGTTACCTCAAATAAGAAAAAGGATGATCGCGAGTACCTTGTGTTAAGCGGGGGAGATTGTGAACCCTTTCTTCCTCCTTTTACCGGCCGGCCGATGAAGGGGGTTCTTAGTCTTGATTACCTTGCAAGAACACACAAATCAAATAAAAGAGTGGATTAGCCAAAAGGTGTAGTATCAAAGTTCTAAGATTATGAGATTAATCAAATTGAACATGAACATGAACACACCTTGTGTGTTTTGGTTTTAAACCCCTAAGAGGAGTAACAATGTTTTGAAGATATGAATGCAATGCTAAGCAATAATATGATATGAGGTCTAGCAAGAGCTAGAGAAAAAGAAAATGTAAGATGATGATATGAATGCTAACAACACATTAAAACAAGCAAAAGAGAAAGAGAGAGCTCCTCTTTGCTGTGCGTGCAGCAGAAGAGGTGAGGAAGCTTCAATATGCAAGAGGCTGCAGCAAAGGATGAAGCTCAGAAAGGATGAAGAACCGCTCGGAAGAAGAGCTTGCTTGGACGAAGAAGGACCTGCAATCAAGAACAAACTCTTTTCTCTCTGTTAGCTTTCTTTTGTTTTCTTCTCACTCTCGTGTCTGCAGCTCTGCTCTCTTAATGATGATCTCTCTCTGTTCTCTCGCGCGAAGAGACCCAGGAGGGGTATTTATAGGGCTAAGATCCTTGGAGAACAAGGATTAAAACAAGGTAAAGATCTTCCATCAAGAAAACCCTTCCCAGTCGAATACAAGGCTCAAAATGAGGAAGGAACCATTACTGGAAAGAAGCAGGCGAAAAGGAGACGGAATTAAAAATGACGACCCCATGAAGGACGTCAATTAAAAATGACGACACATCCAAAGGCGTTAATTAGAATAACGACTCCCATCAAGTCGTCAATTCCTGGATTTAATTATAGAAACAAATAACTTTCTTTATTTAAAATTATCAACTGATGCCTGCCAGACAGACGTCAAATAATCAACGTCTTTAGGAAAGACGTTAATTATACAATTTTCATTTTATTTGAAATTCAGGATTTTTAGTAAATCCAGAAAATGACGCCCATATTGGTAGTCGTCCATTGTTAAAAGCGGTGCCCTTGGTCATGCCGTCAATTTAAATAGCGCCCCTTATCAGGGCGTTAATTTCAATTTCCCAAGAAAAAAACAAGAAATCACAATTAATTTATAGAAAATAGAAAAACTTCATATTAAATCAATATTGAAGTCCGCTTTGGGACGTCACATGGTGGCATGAGATATACTCAACATAGCATCAATTTTAGCGTGTCTACACTAAGGCTATAGGCAAGAAAGAAAACCTAAGAACAAAGGAATAGAGAGGGGGAAAACAAAGAAACAAAAGAGGAGGAGGTGTTGGGGATCAAAGCAGGGACGATTGTCCACTGCTCTTTCCCCCACCTTCCCCTACTACATCAAGGATATTGGGAATATCAATAAATTCGCTAGCATTTGAAAAGCCCTGTATATATAGGGTCCACGGGGCCTGAAATAGTGTGCCGTTGAAGGCCTGAAATAGTGTTTTTTTTAATGCCCCCGAGGCGGGGTGTAGCTCTCTTCAAATGCCCCCATGGTGGGGTATACACTTCACGGCTTCTATGCCCCCAGGTGGGGTATGTTTCTTCTTCAAATACCCCTAAGCCAGGGTGGACTTCTCTTCATATGCCCCTGAGCCGGGGCATGTTCTTTATAGCCTCTAGGCCCTCGAGGCGAGGTATGTTTCTTCTTCATATGCCCCCGAGGCGGGGTGTAGCTCTCTTCAAATGCCCCCAAGCCGGGCTATACTCTTCACGGCTTCCATGCCCCCAGGCGGGGTATGTTTCTTCTTCATATGCCCCTGGTACGGGGCGTAGCTCTCTTCAAATGCTCCCAAGCCGGGGTATACTCTTCACGGCTTCTATACCCCCAGGCGGGGTATGTTTCTTCTTCATATGCCCCTGGTACGGGGCGTAGCTCTCTTCAAATGCCCCAGGGACGGGGGTGTATCTTTTGCTTCTTATGCCCCCGTGAGGTCGGGGTGTATCTTTTGCTTCTTACCCCTCCCTGAGGCGGGGGTGTTGTAGACACGCCAAAATTGACGTTACTGTGAGTACATCTCATATTACCTTGTAATGCCCCAATTTGACCCTCAAATTAGCTTTGTTTGAGTGGTTTTCCCCACTTTTCTTGGATTTCTCCCTTTTTTTCACCATTTTCTTATTTTTTTTCCTATTTTTCTGGATTTTTTTAGATTTTTCTGGATTTTCTGAGCATTTTTCTCTATTTTTATTAATATTTTCAGAAATAACGACTTGACGTGGGGCGTCTTTTAAATAACGACTTAGGCTTGGGCATTTCTTAAAAAATGGACGACTATTTATGGAGACGTCAATTCCACTCATTTTCTATTTTTCTGGATTTTTCTGAGAATTTTTCGGATTTTTTTGGGAATTAACGACTTAACCATGGACGTTATTTCTAATTTGAAAAGAGTCGAAAATTGAATTCACGCCCTATGCACGGTCGTCACTTTTCAAATTGATTATTTTAATATTATTTTCAACCTCATTCCAGAGGTGATTTGGTGGCCTTCCGGGTGTCAGAAAAATTCGCAAAAATAGTCGTTGGAATCAGGGCGACGAGATGCACCTTCACCTAAAAAATAGGAAAATAATATTGAGAAATAAAAAATGGCCCTATTTTGAATATTTTGAATTAACGTCCTTTGTTAGGGCGTGTTTTAATTAACGCCTTTGACTCAGGCGTGTTTAACAATTTTCAAATAAAAAAATATATATTTCTAAAAATGATCCAGGAGTTAACGCCTTGGTCTTAGGCGTGTTTTTAAAAGACGCCCTATGGAAGGTCGTCAATTCGTGAATTGACGCCCTCGTCTAGGTCGTGTTTCACTTTTGTGCTCCGAACGGATGCAGCTTTTCCCCAGAGAGTCACTGCTTCGTTTGGGCTCTTGCCCAGTCTAATCCTCCCCTATTTTAGGCTCTTGCCCAGTCTAATCCTCCCCTATTTTGGGCTCTTGCCCGTTCTTATCTCTTCCTCCTTTGGACTCTTTCCTTCTTATCTCTTTTCTATCTTATTAATAGAGCTTCCGAGCTCTGTTAATCGGTTGGATTCCGAAGGCTTCTGCCCCTTTGTTTTTCTTTTGTTTTGCCTTCTCCTTCTTCTGTTTTTCTTTTTCTTTTGTTTTCTCTTCTCTTCATCGCAGGTTGCTGTGGCTGAAGGAGGGGCTTCTCTGCAGTTCACTCTCCACCCTTTTGGAAGTCATCTCCCCATTGAGCATTTAAAGCCAACGCACAGGCCTTTCTTCCTTTTATATATATTCTTTCTTTGGTCTTATCATCCTCGGTTTACTCCTATATGCATGCATGCATGTTCATATACACATTTTCTTCTCAACCACGTTGAGAAAGTTCCCCACAGTGCAACTCTTGCACAATTCTATATTTTTATTTTGCATAGCATTCACCTCCCACACCCTCTTTGCATAGGGGTTTAAGGGCAACCACCCTTAAGGTGTGTTCTTCACCACGTTATCATGCTCATCTTTATACATAGAGTTTGATGCTACACACCATATCTAATGCAATTTCTTTTATTGGTGTTTGTCTTTTTTTTTGCAAGGGTAATCAATTGAAGAACTCTCTTCATCGGCCGGCCGATTTGAAGAGAAAGGAGCACTCACATCCCCGCATCTTTTGAGGTATTTTTCGCGATCCCTCCACACTTTTTCATTGTTATATTTTTGAGACCTCGTGTCTCTGGCGATCACACACTCCCCTTAGCACCTCGTGCTCACGCTTATTGTTTATTAATTTAACTTTTCTTAAGTGGATTTTCTTAGAATCTACAGGTGTATCTCTTTACGGCTTCTGTGCCCCCGAAGCAGGGTATGTTGTTTCTTCAAATGCCGCTTGGGCAGAGTATATCTTTCTTCTTATACTCCCAGATTGGGATATATGTCTCTTTGTTTCTGTGCCCCGGGTCGGGATAGATGCTTCTACTTCTTATGCGCCAAGGGCGGAGTATATTTTTGTGCCCCCAGGCTGGGGTAGGTGCTTCTGCTTCTTATGCGCCAAGGGTGGAGTGTATTTTTGTGCCCACAGGCTGGGGTATGGGCTTCTGCTTCTTATGCGCCAAGGGCGGAGTGTGTCACTTTCTGTGCCCCTAGGCTGGGGTACATTCTTCATGTTTCTCATACCCTTTCCGCAGGGCGTATTCTCTTGCTTCTCATGTCCCTGGATCGGGGCGTATGTTTCTTCTTCTAACGCCCCTAGGTTGGGGTATATTCTTTCTTCATGTGCTCCCAGGTCGGGATGTATGCCTCTTTGCTTCGGTGCCCCCGGGTGGAGGTGTACTCTGTCTCTTTGCTTCTGCGTCCCCCAGGTGGGGTATGTTTCTTCTTCAAATGCCCCTGAGCCGGCGCATATTCTTTATGGCTTCTATGCCCCCTGGCGGGGTATATTTCTTCTTCAAATATCCCTAAGACGGGATGTATTCTTCTCTTTCTTATGCTCCCGAGGCGGGATGTATCTTCTTCAAATACCACTAAGCCGGGGCGTGTTCTTTATGGCGTCTATGCCCCCTGGCGGGGTATGTTTCTTCTTCAAATACCCTAGGCCGGGGTGGACTTCTCTTCATATGCCCATGAGTCGGGGCGTGCGCTGGCCAATGTACAGACTTTGAGCTGATGAATGCAGCCAATGTATAGACTCTGAGTAGCCAATGTATAGACTTTGAGCTGATGAATGCAGCCAACGTATAGACGTTGGGCTGATGAATGTACAGACTTTATATCGCAGCGACCGGCCAATGTGCAGACTTCAGCCCTACAGCGGCACCCTCCTTAAGTCCTTCAACGGCACACATCTCCAGCCCTTCGCCGGCACACTTTCTGCCCACCTTTCTTCAGCGGTACATCCCCCTTTAGCCTTTTTTTTTAACCCGCCAAGGGCCAACTCTCCCCCCAAACAAAAAATACATGTATATATGTACATACCGGTATATAATGGTAGCACTGACAAGCCAATAAAAATCATGGTGAATAAATAAACCTGAACATATCCATATAGAAAAATGATGAATGAAATAAGTGACAATAATAATAATAATAATAAGGGTAATAACGACAATGAGCAAGATGAGGGAAATCACCCGGAACAGATACGGAAAGAGGAATAAGCAACGGAGTAATAAGAACAACAATGATAAAACAATATATAGTATTAATAATTCCACATTGCAGCCCCCTCTCTCCGTGACTCGACGCAGAAGGAACAATAATGCCGCCCTCTCAGGCCGGGCCCGAGTCTTGGGGTATATCTTTTGTTTCTTATGCTCCCGAGCCGGGATGTAGCCTCTTGGCCTCATACGCTGCCGAGGCGATGGGTATGTTGCTTCATGTGCCCTCGGGGGGAATGCATTTTGCCTCTACTGCCCCGTGGCAGGGCATAACTCTTGGCTTCTTACGCCCCCAAGGTGGGGTGTGTTTTCTTCTTGTGCCCCCGGGGTGGGGTATATCTTTCGCTTCTTATGCCCCCCCCCTTGAAGTGGGATGAAGTCTTTGCTTCAAATGCCCCTAAATCGAGGTATAGTTTTGTCTCATATGCCCCTGGTGCAGGGGTGTATTTCTCTTCCTGTGCCCCTCAATCGGGGTGTATCTTTGTTGCTTGTTGTGCCCCCAAAGGGAGGTGCCTTTCTCTTCATGTGCGCCGGGCACCAGGTGTATCTTTGATTTTCTTTTTTTTATATGCCCCGACATATAAAAAAGGCATATGGGGGGGGGATTCTTCTTCTTCTGCCCCGACACGCTGGGGATTGTTTGCTTCTTATGCCCCCAAAGTGGGGTGTATGCTTTTTCTTCAGACTCCCATAGGGCGAGGTGTATTCATTGTTGCTTCATGTACCCCTGACTCAGGGTGGATTCTCTTCATGTGCCCCCATGGCGGGGTGTACTCTCTTTATCTGTCCCCAGGAGTGGGGTGTGGTTTGCTTCCTGTGCGCCCTAGCAGGGTGTATCACTGCTTGCAATGTCTCTCGAGGCGGGGTATCCTTCTTCTTCAAATACCCCTAAGCCGGGGCGTATTCTTTATGGCTTCTATGCCCCCATAGCGGGGTGTGTTTCTTCTTAAAATACCCCTAAGATGGGGTGGACTCTTTTCTTCTTATACTCCCAAGGCAGGATGTAGCTTCTTCAAATGCCCCAGAGCCGAGGCGTGTTCTTTACGGCTTCTATGCCCCCAGGCGGTGTATATTTCTTCTTCAAATACCCCTAGGCCAGGGTGTATTCTTGCTGCTTCTCATGCTCCCGAGGCGGGATGTGACTTCTTCAAATGCCCTTAAGCCGGGGCGTATTCTTCATGACTTCTATGCCCCCTGGCGGGGTATGTTTCTTCTTCAAATACCCCTAGGCCGGGGTGTATTCTTGCTGCTTCTCATGCTCCCGAGGCGGGATGTGACTTCTTCAAATGCCCTTAAGCCGGGGCGTATGCTTCATGACTTCTATGCCCCCTGGCGGGGTATGTTTCTTCTTCAAATACCCCTAAGCCAGGGTGTGTTCTTATACTTTTTGCGCCCCTTAGGGCGAGGTGCATTCCTCTCCATATGCCCCAAGCATGGGGTGTGCTTTTGTTTCTTATGCCCCCAGGCCGGGGTACGTTCCTTCTTCATATACCCCTAAGCCAGGGTGAGTTTCTCTTTTTGTGTGTCCCCAGGCTGGGGTGAATTCTTTTCTTCTTATGCCCCCATGGCGGGGTATGTCTTTTGCTTCAGGTGCCCCCATATCGGGGTGTATTTCTCCTTCAAATGCCCCTAAGCCGGGGTGCAACTCTATTTCTTCTTACGTCCCCGGGTCGGCGCGGATTCTTCTTCAAATGCCCCGAAGCCGGGGTGTAACTTTTGCTTTGTGTGCCACTCAGTCGGGGCGGATTCTCTTCATGTGCCCCTGGGAATGGGGTGTATTTCTTTTTTTGCCTCCTATACCCCCGTAGCAGGGTATATATCTTCTTCTCATCCCCCATGGCGGGGTATGTGCATGCTCTCTTCGGGAGTGGTGGCTGTGCTTGGCCTCATTGCTATAAAGCATTCCCCAGAGCGGGCAACCATTCACCAAGCTACAATTGTGGCTCGCTGGGTCTTTTAACAACCACTCGGGGGCCGTTTTGTGCCGGATGGAGGCAGCAGGAAGGAGGAACGAGCGGGGTCATTGCACCGCGGACTCGGGACCTCTTAGAGTCGGGCGGGATGCCGTGTTTCTTCTTACTCTTTCAGTCGGCGATGCTGGCCAACTTTTCTTCCTTTCTTCTTTATTTCTCCCCCTTTTTTATGATTGACCAGGGTGGAGGTGCAGGAGAGCGCTCACCCCCTCAGGGAGGGGATGAGTGGTTCGCTCCACCGCATCAACCCCACAGTGGTAATCTTTGTTCAGCACGGGTCTCGACGGACGTGGCCGTACAACTCTCTCTTGCCAATTCTTTCTCTTCTTTTTTTTTTGCTTCTTTCTTTTCTCTTTTTTTTTTCTTCTTTTCTTCTCTTCTTCTCTTCTTCTTTTCTTCTTTTCTTCTCTTTCTTCTTGAGGGAAACGGGGGGGTCTTGATTTCCCCTCCCTTCTCTTCTCTTTCTCTTCTCCCCACTTTTTTTTTACAGCAGCCCCCATGATTCCTGGAAGCTGCATATGCTTCGAAGCAGTGTCCTTGAGGCCGCGAAGGCAGCTGCATCGAGTCTGGATTTTCTCCCCATAGGGCTGGCGAAGACAGCACCTGCAATTCATCAAAGCAGGCAAACATCGTTTATTAGTGGGCCATGAGGCCCTGAATCCCGGCGAAGAGATGAAGGGTAGTTTCTGTCCCACAGGGCGTGCCAGACTTGTGGACGCACTAAAATCGCTTGTTCAGGTGGTTCGTCTATTAAGTGCGTGGGCGTGCCAGTCACCGAAGTGACAATTTATTTAGGCTCCGAAGAGCCCATGGTGCGCTCGATCTGACTCGGTCAGACGATTGTGTGGTTCGTGTCGGGACAAAAACCTGCCGCGCCATAAAGGTCACGGCGTCATTTACATCCCCCATACGAGGGAACACCCTTGATTAATCGCTGAGATTCAGGGCCTCATGGCCTAGAAATTAATTGCACGAAAGGTCTATTAGGAAGCATCGAAACCCCCGTATGAGGGTAAGAAGAAAACATTCACGATCATGTCAGTCGTGTACTGACCATTTAATGTTCGAACGAATGTCTGGCTCGAGAAAATCGTGGTTGTCGCGGGAAAACCGGAACGCATGTATGCCGAGGTACGGCAAATTTATTGTTTGGAAGAGCGGAAAACGTTCAGCTGAGCCTCGGTTGGAGCAGTCAAAAACCAGTAATTCTGTTAGCCCGGTGCAAGAGCAAGATGCGACCATACTGCGGTGGACCCCCCGCGGTCGAAACAAGACTTGCATGAGCGTCATTAATACTTTCGGTGACAAGGGGCAACGAGGGAATATCCCTTGAATCGGCTGAAAAGCCCTGTGCCAAGGGCGGAGTGTGAGGGAGAGTGAGAAAGAGAGTGAGACGGTGAGGAGGTGTGTACCGGTGAGAGAGACGGTGGGAGGAGTGTGCCGGTGAGGGGCCAAGAAGGTGCGTCGTTGAAGGGCTGATAGGTTGTGCCGCTGGAGGGCTAATAGGGTGTACCGGAGAGGGCTGGACAGACATGCCGATGAAAGCCCACTCCTCCGCTGCTTGTTTTTAAGGCTTTTCTTATCTTCTTTTCTTTGAGTTTTGCGTAGTTTTATACAAATCTTTCTTCCTTCTTCTTGCAATCTGTTGTTGTTCTATTCGTTTGATGGTTTTGTTGTCTTTTGATATGTATTTCTTATCTTTTTATGTGTTGTTATTTTCTTATAAAAATTCGGTAGCATCTCCCCTTGACTCGAGCGTAAGGGAGATAAGGGAACGTGCCCACATGGAGTGGCGGAACCCGACAACTGGAGGTGGGCACCCGAGGGCGGCAACACCTTGATAAAACCTTGGAAAACACGGGAAAAACAACGAGCCAAAGAACTCTAAGACTGGATAGGGTGGGCTGGGGGTTAGTCAAGGCGTACCGGCCAAGGACAAGCATAGGGTGCTTGAGGGGTGTACCGGGCTAGGGAGAGGCCAGGTGTGCCGCTGGGGCACCAAGGGGAGGTGTACCGCTGGGGGGGGCTACTATGGGTGTGCTGGCCAAGGTGCCGGAAGGGTGTACTGCTGGGGGAAAGTGCAGGTGCACCGGACAGGGCTCCAAAAGAGGGTTGGTCTGCTAGCAAGGAGGGGTGTTAGACCGATCAAACCCACAGGGACTTCCGGAAAAAGGGAAAAAGGTTCAAAGGGGCAGGCACAGGTGAAGGTACTGGGCTTCACAGGAGAAGGTTCATGACCTCAAACCATTCAAGATGGTGCCACATTCGGAGGAAACCGTCGGCGTGAGGGATGAACGCAAACACCGGAAAGCGAAGGGAAAAACGACCAAACGCACTGTGGCCCAAAACAATGAGACAAAGAGAAAACCCACTGAGGGGGGGGGGAGATCTTCATTCATGGGAAATAGAGGGCCGTAGCCACCCATATACATCACAAAACATGCCCGAGCTAAGGCTATAGGTAAGAAAGAAAACCTAAGAACAAAGGAATAGAGAGGGGGAAAACAGAGAAACAAAAGAGGAGGAGGTGTTGGGGATCGAAGCAGGGACGATCGTCCACTACTCTTTCCCTCACCTTCCCCTACTACATCAAGCCCTCTCTCTCTCTTACTCTCTTCTCGTTGCCTGGTGGCTGTCGGAAGACTCCACGCCGGAGCCCTCGCCCTTCTCTTCTCTCTTCTCCTTCTTCTTGTAGGTGGCTTTCTGTTCGTCTCTTCTCCTCGTATCTCTTCTCTGTATCTGTCCGTCCATCTGTGTATCTCCCCTCTTCGCCGGAATGGGAGTGGTTTTATACTCCCAGCAGCGGGAGCCCTCGAGCACGGCAGTTGGAGGCGGGAAGCGGCTAGTCAGGATGGGGTTTGACTTCCCCCGTCCTAGATGTCAGGGGAGTAGCCTGCGTGGCCCAACCTCTGGTTGACACCTCGGACAGCTCACTGCGCCCCAAGGATATGTAGGGCATGGGCGTCACGTCGTTCGGGCGTTGAAACGCCTTCACGCTGTGCCGCTGGCGGGGTCAATAAGTGTGCCGTAGGAGGGCCAAAAAGGCGTGCCGCTGAAGCCCCAAATGGGCATGCCGCTGAGCGGCCAGGAGAGCGTGCCGTTGAAGGCCTGAAATAGTGTGCCGTTGAAGGCCTGAAATAGTGTGCCGTTGAAGGCCCGAAATAGTGTGCCGTTGAAGGCCTAAAATAGTGTGCCGTTGAAGACCTGAAATAGTGTGCCGTTGAAGGCCCGAAATAGTGTGCCGTTGAAGTCCTGAAATAGTGTGCCGTTGAAGACCTGAAATAGTGTGCCGTTGAAGGCTTGGAGGGTGTGCCATTGAAAGGGCACAAGGGCGTGCCGCTGAAGGCCCAGGGGTGTACCGCTGAAGGGCCAAAAGGTTGTGCTGCTGAAGGGCCCAAGGGTGTACTGCTGGAAGGCCAAGGGCTGTGCCGCTGAAGGGCTAAAATGGGCAGTTCTGAGCCCGTTGTGAGCACGAGTTGTGGCCCATTTAATTTTCTTCGAGGCCCATGGATTGTGGGGGCTCTTGGTGGTTGATTTCTCTTCACTGTCATGACTCCGGAGACGGCTTCACGGTAGTGTGCATATTTGGGGAGTCCAGATGACCAGTCCCATTGGGGCTTCTTCACTCGGTGCTGTTGTCGATGCTGGGCCGAGCAGGATATCTGGGTGTGCAATTTTTGGTGTCTACATCGACCCACTACTGTCCAGACTGTGCATGGATGTATTGACTTACGTTCTCAATAATGCACAAACACAACACAATGTATAGATTATGCTGAGTGTGTAGACTCGTGTGTGTGTGCAATGTGTAGACATGTGAAAATACATAGAACACACAGACAATCTGATAAAATAATTTCATCAAAACATAAATAGTTGCCAATCAATCAAAAGAAGGTGTTGCCAATGAAATAAAGCATATGTCAACATCATCAACACAGAGGAGTCACAACATAGCGGTCAACATACGACCGCGATAGAGCGCACCACGCTTCATGTGATCCCATCTTTTGACGCGGTCGGTCGTTTGACCGCTACTATAGTCCACGGTCGTTATAAAATCACGTCGGAATTGTTGACTCTGCATGCTCCTTCCTTTCTTAGTCATGTCTCGTCCTCGCACCATTCTATCTCTCTCCACCTTGAGTCAATCGTATGAGGCATTAGTAGATTGGGAAGCTATTTGGTTTCGCATAATCACTCACGCTTTTTAAAAAAAAAACAAACCCATCGCATTATATATTTGAACTAAAGTCTTCCATGTACAAGTGTAGTGCAGAAACATAGAAGAAAACAACAAGGCGTAATCAACTCCCTCCCTCACTAGGGCCCCCGCTATCACCCGTCCCCTCGTGTCTGTTCCTCGGCAGGTCCATAGCTATGCTGCCCTCCTAGCGACGTCGGCACCGTTCCTCGTCCTCATTCCTCCATTGGCCGGAGGACCCGATAAAGTAGTCCCTGAAAGAACTGCTATGTGCAACACTCTGGGATGCGCTCCGCTCAGGACCTCGCCCTATCATCTGGACCATCCGCTCCATTGTTCGTAACGAGATCTTGAGGTCATGGATCTGCCACCGAGCCTGCTCCGCCTCCTCACGATAGCGGCTCACGACCGCTACCTCCTCTCGTAGCCGATCTATCTCCTGCATCACTGCCTCTAACTCCTTCGCCTGCATTGTACACCCCATTTGTGAGCAATTATGTCAAAGAAATTTCATTGAAAGAGGCTGTGTTAGTTACCCTCTCGGCAAGTAAGGCCTCCGCCTCATCGGCCCTTGCAACCGCCCTAGCGAAGTCGGCATTCCGCTGGGCCCGATCTGCTGGTGTCTGTGTAGAGGAGGAAGGGGCATCTGATCCCTAGCGCTGAGCTCCCTCAGCACGCTGCGCATTGAAATAAGTCAGTTTCATAAGTATCATGTTGCATTCTAAGTCTAGAGGGCGGTAAAAGCGTACCAAGAGTTCCAGCGAGCATTGGAGCTCGTCTCGCTGCTGTATGGTCGAGTGAAGTAGACCCTGGAGCTCCACGATGTGCCCCTAGGGGTAGAGCTGCATTTAGAAGTGTCAACATGTCAGCATATCAGCACGACAGGTAAAAGGGGGGCCAAGCTCAGAGATTGTTACCGGTCGTCGGGTGCCGCGAAAGACCTGATCCCCGTAACATCGTGCATAGGCCTTCAGGTAGGCCTCATCTGTGTCAGCTCTGGACCGTACCTCCCGACCGCGTCGTGTCCAGTCTCGAATCTGCTCCTCCGCTCGAGTGATCCAGTCTGCTGGATCAGCTAATCCGCGTGAGTGTCGCCCCATGCGCTCCTCCTCGGTAGTCTCTCGGGCCGGGAATGCCACGTCTGGCTGGTGCACTCCCCGAGTCCTCATGATCAAACGATAGCGGAGTGGCTCCACCACATTCATGCTGTGAAGCCAGATCTCTCAACCGGAGTAGGCTAGCGCCGCCTCCACCCAAGGCTGGCCCTCGTACCCCTCATCCAGGTAAGGTGTCCAACGGACCTGTGAAAGGAGTATAAGCAAGCATGCATTTTCATGATAGCATTTTGAGCTTTAGTTTACATGTCACCGATACATAAGGGAAAGAGTCGATGTCGTCCTAAATCGCTCGCACCTGGGGTTGGAGTGATCCTATGTCCCATCTAGCCACCCACCGCCTCGCGATGGGCAAGCGGTCAGCATGAGCCTCCAGTCCCCTACCTAGGTGAGGTAGGTAGACATACGCCCACACCTGCATTCGCCACATGAGTTAGTAAGATAGTCGCACAGGCATGATCATTACATGAGCATTTAAATTTAAATCATACTTGAAGAAATGGAGCAAAGCCGCCCAACATCATCTGTCGTGTGGTAGTGCCGAGGGAGTCATACAAGAAGGCAAGTACTGCTGCGCCCCACGCGTTGGACCCCACTCCCTCGAGGTGGTCCAGTATCGGCAGTAACCGATAGTTCACCGAATCTCCCCTCATAGCGAAGAGTATCCGCCCAAAGAGCAGCATCAAGAACCTCCTCAACACTATGTCTGCCTCGGGTCCTGGCCCAGTAGACACTCTCTCTCTCGCTCGGTCTATTAGTCGCTGCAAATGCTGCTCTGGTAGCTCCCCAACTGAGATCCCTGCTCCTCTCAGGCCCAAACTATCCTGTAACCTGCCCCGTGGTAGTAGTGATGACGCCCGTCCTGGTCTCTCCAGCTCTAGCCCTAGCAGTCGTTGTGCCAGGTCTCGGTAGTCTGAGTAAGTGAAGCCGCTCACCGGTGCCCTGTGCACTCGGAGTCCCGTGAGCCGCGCAACGTCCTTGAGTGTGGGGATCATATGACCCCATGGGAGCAAGAACGCCTTGCTCACCGGGTCCCACCTGTCCTGAAGCGCTAGCAGTAGTACCTCCACGCTCAAGAACTTTGTGAACCCCATCGCAGTAAATCTCCCCCGCTGGAACTCTAGCAATGCAAGGTACACTGCCCTGACTTGCAACCATGAAATCCTCGTTCGACTCTTCCCCTGCAAGGCAATTGGTCAGCCAAGGTCAGTACCGTCGAAATATCTATTTTTTGGACAAAATTCACAAAAGAAAGAAAAGCTGGGGTTGTCGCGGTCTTCTGAGAACCGCTACTTGATACCGCGGTCACTGGTAGACCACAACTAGTTCGTCACCGCAGGCTGGGCTGTTATTGTTTCTAGCATCACCCAAATGGGCATTTTAGCACTACACTTTGTCATTTGGGGATCATAGGCCCCACCTCCATCGCGTTCACCTGGTTTGGGTCAATCAAAAGGGAAGAACAAGGGGTTTTTGGCCGTGTGCTTACCTCGGACGGTGGTGCTCCTGGGGCTTTCTCTTCCTCACCGTCGTCTTCGATTTCTTCGACAGCGGCTTCTTCAACAGCCTCGTCATGTGCTTCATGAGCGATGGTAGCCTCTTCTCCGGTGGGCGGCGACGGCCGCTCCTCTTCCTCCGGTTGCTCCGTGGAGGGCAAAGCACCCGCGTCGGTCTCCATGATCCACTTAAGGAAGCGGTGGGTCAAGCTCTTCCTTGGCATGGTCCACGGAGGGGGGTGAGAAGGGAAGGCGAGGAATGGGCCGTCGGGGTGTTCGGATGTCGGTGCTTCTGAGAACGGCGTCGGAGGAGTGAATAGGCCGAGGAGAGGGCGGCCATTGTTTTTTTTTTGAAATCTGGGGTCCGGTCGCGGTCTGTCGAAGACCGCTATAATACATACGCGGTCGGTGACAGACCGCTATAACTAGAAGGCTCGGTCGCCATCATTTGTTCGGTCGTTTGCCTCCTACCATGTCATGTCCTTGGTATTTTGCTTCCCATCTGTGATGTTTGTTCCACCATGTTCACGCATGCATGTCGGTTGTTCATGTCGTCTCTTGTATATGGTGTTTGTTCGTTGCATTGTGTGCCATTCATTTTTTCATTATATTATGCTCATCATTGTTCATATTTGTCTGTTCGTAGTTATCTTATTTGAAAAAGCCATAAAAATTTGGATATTCAAAAAAAAGGAGATAATGAAAATCCAAAAAATGTCGTTTCGCCTGCACAGGTAAGTCAGGTAGGGCTCTCTATCCCTTCTCTCTGTTGCATTACTATATGGTATCTACATTATTATAGCCTCTCAAGGACCGGCTGGTTGTCCATGTGTTCTAGGATCTGATGTTCCCCTTTAACAAAAATGATGATTGTCATGCCCCGTACTCTATACCGTCGAGGTATTGTCCGCTTTGGCTTACCGCGGTTTTATCCCTTTCTAAGAGTGATCGGCTCCAGAATGGGGGACTTCCCGGGCAGGTCACCCATCCCAGTACTACTCCCCATTAAGCACGCTTAACTTCAGAGTTCTTTTCAAGAACTGAGCCGATACTTCAAAAGGCGTCTCGATGATATAGAATACAACTTAGCTATATTTGAGAGTGTTACAATCTACCCCTCTTATATAGGCGACGTCCTCGTCGCTGGGCACATATAGCACGCAATCAAACCCCCAGGCAGGTAGGATTCTAGAGGTGGCCCTTAGAGGCTCAAGAGGTGCCTCCCACTATGTAGCACTTTGTCCCATTGCGGGTTCAAGAGGTGGCTCCCATAGCGTTACACTTTGCCCTGCATGGCACTTAGTTACCACACTTCTGGCTGGGGTATAGCTCTGATACCATTCTGTCACGCCCCGTACTCTATACCGTCTAGGTATTGTCCGCTTTGGCCTACCGACCTCATGGTTTTATCCCTTTCTAAGAGTGATCGGCTCCAGAATGGGGGACTTCCCGCGCAGGTCACCCATCCCAGTACTACTCCCCATTAAGCACGCTTAACTTCAGAGTTCTTTTCAAGAACTGAGACGATACTTTAAAAGGCGCCTCGATGATATAGAATACAACTTAGTTATATTTGAGAGTGTTACAATGATGATCCAGGAGCATATGGTTAATCGTTGGATAGGCCGCTCGGTTGAGTCAGGTGGGGGACGATGGACTCTGTCTCGCACGTCGTGGTTGTAGGAAGACTCCTGACCCTATCTTGGCTCAGTCTAGCAATATTATCCTTGAGTACTTTCTATTTTATCTTTCTTTGCATTCATTTTTTTTATTTCTTTATTTTTAGCCCAGCATGCATCATGTCATTTTTTGAACTCTTACGCCTCATGATTCCTTCAAGATTTCTCCATAGCAACGGATAATTGCACCTGATTTCTCTTGGATAAGAGATCCTAATTCCACTCAGAATTTGATCATCTTCTCTGATCTTCCCACTTGGTCGGATTGGCCAGCGTGACTCCTGTCTGAATTTTATCTCAGTTATATTTCTCCTATTTTTTTTTACATTGTGCTCTTTCTGACCCCCTCATTGTCTATGGATTGTGTCTCCGATGAGGTTGGTCGTATTTCTTTTTTTCTTCTGTTAGTTTAGTTCTCTAGACATTTTTTATCCTTGTCATCCATTCCAGGTGGTCAGTTTGACATTTTCGGGAGAATTCCTGTCGCTTGTTGGTTGTGATGGGTGTCTTTTTTGCCTTGATGCCCGCTTATCAGTTCTCTTCACTTCATCTCCACGTCATCTCCATTTCACGTTACTTTCGCTTTCGCTCCATCTCCGTTCCATTTCGCCTCTGCGTCGCTTCCGCTCATTCCCTTGCAAAGCTGACATGAAGGAGGGACATCTGTTGACACCCGTTTTATGCCCACAAGTCGAGTCTTTTCTCTTATTTCGCTTAATGATGTCCCAGGTTATCTACTGCTCTGGGGTTTCTCGTGACGGTATTCTGAGCTTGTTTCTTACATTACCAAGCCTCTTACTCTCTGCACGAGGTTTTTTCAGGGTCTATCTTCCCTTGGCATGCTCTTTCATGGACGCTGTCTCCAACGAACTGCTATTACAATATCACGGTCTTCCCAAGACCGCTTCTATCCTTCCGCATTATCATCGCCTCGGCCTTTGGCGCTAACCCAGTCGACCGATATCCTCGCATTACGGTCGCGGTCTCGCATGGACAGTTTCTGTTGATCGCGGCTGCACGATGGACCGCGTTAACCGAACCGAAGCCTGTGCCATCCGAGCTCCGTCTTCTTCGGCCTGGAGGGTTTTGGGGCACCATTTTCAATGAGATTAGCGCACCAGGAGGGTTTTTGACCTTTTCAAATGATTATTCTTTGATTTTTCCCACCACATTATCCTTTTAGAACCCAAACTCTCGCAAAAAGGCCTGAACTCGACCTAGGGTTTTTTTAGGGAAAGCTCTATAAATAGGATAGCTTTGACCTCACTTCGGGGGGGACTTTTTGGACGTTCAACGTGAAACACTACCGTTTCTTGGAGTGATCTTCAGTCAGGGGGTTCCATTTTCCATGTTCTAAGCATGTTCGATCCAGGGAGTATCTAGTTTTCCACGGATTAAGTCTCATCCCGTCTCAATATCTCTTTACATCGCATCATCCTTATTGCATCATTTTTTGTTGCTGATCAATCGCGTATCTATCACTCATTATATCTTCAAACACTCCTGCCCATTGTTTTTTCACGCCCCACAGGGGTTAAAAACCAGCAACCCTAGGTATTTCACCCCCCCATTTATGTGTTTTAATCATCATAGTTCACTAGATATTGCACTTCCCTTAGATCTAATTGGGTTTACTTTCTTTGTATTTTCACTCTTCCCTGCAGGTTCATAGCACATCCAGCACGAGGTCCCTCTCTTTTGGCCGGCCGAAAGAGAGGGAGGAACCAACCCATAATCTAGCTTCTGGACATCGTTCGCGATCACCTGGAAACCACCTTTGAATGAAAGCGGACGTGCGATAAACGCCGTCCATTATGTGCTAGGCGACCCTCTCACGCGGTCTTAATCAAACTGCGTTCAGGCGTTAGCGGACCTCAACAGATCGCGTCTTGTGCCAGACACCCCTGCTCACGAGTGCATATCCGTCCATTCTTCCAAGGTATGTAACTCAGTCCTTCTGAGTTACTAGCCTTGGTGGCGATCACAACTTTTTCTCTGCATGTCACCTCTCATTTATTGCATGTTCCATATCTTGCCATGCGCTTTTCTGCTTAACTCTACATGGAGGTGATATCACTCTAATCATGTTATGGTGTGGATTGCTGTCCGTGCATAGCACTCTCTATGCACCCTCTGTGTCTTGATGTTCACACCACTAGAGAGAGGGAGGGCGAGGAAAGATGAAAAATATATCCACAACAAGAATTGGTGTCCATTCAGATGGGCGCTCAATCATGATTGTGCATCCGTGTGAAATGTCACCTAATCATTATTTTACAAAATTCTAAAAAAATATACTAAGAATTAGCGACACAATGGAGGGGCGCTAATTATAGAATTTCCAGAAATCAATAGCATTTAATTATAAATTGGCGTCCTTGTATAAAGGCGCTCAAACTTTCAATAACGTCCAAACTTTAAATAACGTCTAATACTATGTCAGATATTCATGTTTTTCACACAATTTCTATTTTTACTTAATTTTTTTATAAAACAACACCTCCTTATAGGGGCACTCATTCGTTAATTAGCGAATGTGTGACAGTCGCCCATTCCTTTTACTGCTACGCATCGGACAGACACGTTTACAGACACAAATTACTATTCATTTGTACATGAACAATAGCTCTTCATTATTTTCATGAAGTTTCCAGGAACTAAAGACATGGATAGCTAGATGAAAAATATAGCGAATCTAGAAACATGCTCATACAAAAATTTTAACGCAAGGTTTCATAGATATTAAAAATTTAAACATGGGTAATTATTAATTCTGTTTACAATAAATAGCGGCAGGGGTAGGGTCGCACATTAAATTGCGCCCTAAGGACTATCGCTAATTCGAAACTTGCAACCTTCTACGAGGTCGTTAATTAATATACGGCCACTGTTCAGTCGCTATTTTCATGTAGATAGAAAACTTAAGAATCGACGTAAACTGAGATGCAGGAACTAAGATATCATGAACTAACTGTACTTATGCATGTCATGGACCTTTGCTATTGATCTTGGGCTTAGAACTTGAGAAAACCTACCTTTTTGCTTGATCTGGACAACGGAAACGAAGAGATCTGGGAAGAAGTAGGAAGAATATAGGGGTGATTACAGCAGCAGCAGCAGTAGCAGCAACTACAATATCTTCACGTGTATAGGTGAGTGGCCAGCAGGAAGAAGAAAAGAGCATGCTCGTCAGCTCCCCCCAGCAGCAATAGTAAGAGGAAGAAGAAGCTCTTCCCTCCGTTCACGGTAGCAGGATACAGCCGCAGCAGCAACAAGAGTTACAACGGCAAGAACATGAAGAAAGGGAAGAAGCAGCAGGCTTTTTCACAGCAATAGTTGCAGACGATGTAGGGCAATCCTTCGAACACAGTATTAGCCTTGAACTCATTCGATGGAGGGCTTTATTTATAAGAGTTGGGTTCATGGTATCCTAGCGGGATTTAACATCCCACGTAGCAAACCTAAAGGGTTTAGAATTTCCCTGTAAATCCCTTTCTATCTACATCCACAGCCGCAATCCTTATTGGGTTTCAAAACCCTAATGTTCCATGCAGCTCCCACGAACGTTATAAAAACCTCATAGATATATATGAAAAGGGTATTTTATTCCTAAGCCATCTCTGTTCGTAAGGCCTATTAAGCCTCATTTGGGCCTTATTAAAACAACCCAATACATATATATATACATGTATCATGCTTTATGCCCTTAAACCCATTTGTAAGACCCATTAGTTCTTATACGTGAAGCCCACGTATAAACATAAAGGACTTTGCATTTTTGTTTTATTTGAAGGGTTTATTTATTTTAGGAAATTTCATTCCCATAATTTATCCAGGTTGCTCAGTTATAGTCCTTCATCTTCAAAAGATTGAAGTGACCTAGCAATTCCCTCCCTTCAATAGATACGAGCAAGGAAGGATAACTCTTTGTAGTAGACAATGCTCCGGCTGGTGTGTGCACTTGAAGGGGCACATCTAAGTCGCTTGCTACCAAACCCAACTCATCATGCAATATTTTTGAAAATCGGTCAGACACGAACGAAAGAGTAGCACCAGTGTTGAGGTGACACCACCTTGGGGGTGGCAGCCACTCGACCGATGCCCTTGGACCTACAACCCGCAAGCATGCAATTTTGATGGCGGACTCACTCGAGCGGACTCACCCGCTTGGCGCACACTAGGGCCCGTAGGCAACTCGGTGATGGTGGTAAGGGTCCGGGATGGGACCTCGCTACTCCGAGGGTTGGCTAGCCTAAGATTGAACCCCTAAGGGCCCTGGGATGCCCACTCTCGGGGGCGGACAGCACGCCAAGGGCGTGGGGTATAGTATCTCTCTCACAACTCACCCGCGGTAGCACTCAATTGATGTAAATTTGGGATCGGGCACTCTCTCACCATCCGACGGAGCTAAGATGAAATACTAATTAAGCAAGATAAATCAGCAAAGAGAGGGGGGCAGGAGCTCTCCTGATCAGCTTGAATACGCCGATCCCGGTCGGAGACGATGACGAGCGGGGAGGCGTGGGCATGCACCCGCACGCCGCGTCGGTGTAGCTTTGGATGGCGACCTGCTAATACATGCACTACTCCCCTTGTAAGGCGGTTGGACTAGGGGTGGGGGAGTAGAATTAAAACCAAAATGTACCTCCACACTGGGAGGGGCGCTCAGTCAGCCAGGCGGGGAGGGGAAAAGCCGAGCTAGGAACTAATTGGAAGGCGGTTGTCGGTTCTGTCCGCTCTCTGGAATAGGGGACAGGCAGTCGATGTCGGTGCCGCTGCGGCCACTCCCAGACTCCGTTTGCTACGAAAACTATGGTAAAACTTCTTGGGTTGGCCCAGGAGGACGTCAGATTTTTGGGAGGACTTCTGGTTGCCGGCGTTAGTCGGGGCAGGGCCGTGTGCAGGGTCTCTATTCTCTTGTTCATTCTACTTCAGCACCACTACCGCAGGAAGATGAGGTCACCACGGGTGCTCCTGGGCTCTGATTCAGGCGTGTCTGGAGTCACTGGATTCGTTGTCGAGCCCTCTTCGAAATGAGACTTGCGGGGAAGCCGGAGGATGTCATAGTAGATAGGGACAGCTGGAACAGTGATCAGGTGTCTATTCAGTCCCAGAGTGGACAGAACAACACACCCGAGGGAGAAAATTGAGAAATCACTGCTCCGGATGTCGAACGGGGTGCCGCTTCTTGGTAATGGAAGAAGACTAGAGTCTCTCAGACAAGTGGAGGCTCAAGAAGCATAGGAATGTGGCCGTGGGATTATCTGGAAGTTGCTTTAAGTTGTTGACCAGACCTATCCTATGTAGTCAGAGAAGAATGGCACTCCCTAGCAGTCACGAACTCAAACGGGGACGAGACCACCACCGTGGCAAAGCTGACAGGAAGACGAATCCAACGGTATGTGATACACCTCAAGGAGTTTCACGGTGACATTGTGGGAGCCTCTGTAAGTCGATGGAACACTGCGGCCTGCGAGCTGGAATAGGCTGGTTGAAGATGATAGGTGGGAAATGGGGTAGATGAGAGGGGAAATGGGGTGGATGGGTGTGGGGGTGACCCCAGACTATGAGGGGGTCTGGGAGGGGGCAAACCTAGGTGAGGAAGGGGGAGAATGGGGGTAGGAAGGGGGTCTAGCAGGTGGTGGGAGGGAGAGCTACGAATTTGGTGTTTGGAGGGAAAGGGAGAGGGAGATCTCTCTCCCTTGGGGAGTCTAGGGCATGGGGGAGGAGAGAGTGGAGGGAAAATATTCAAATACTCCTTGGGAGCTGCAGGATTGTGTGGGGAATAGGGTGGATTCTATTGGGGAGAGGGAGATTGTGTTGGGAGAGCCAAGATTCTCCTAGGGAGGGAGAAGATTTGGTGGTAGTTGGGAGAGGGGGTAATTAATGCTCCTAGGGAAGTGAAGGGTCTCTAGATGAGATGGAGGGTGATGGATGAGGTGGAGGATGATGTGGAGGGGTGAGGATAGAGAAAGGGGCACAGGTTTTAGAGAGAGAAGGTGGAGGAGAGAGAAAATGGCTTTCTAGAGAGAGAGGTAGAGAGAGAGGGGGGGATAGGGGTTTCTCACACTCAATTGGCTTCTCACCAAAAGAAGAAGATTTAAGTTGGACACTAGAAAAATTAAATATTCATTCATTCATTAACTTCAAATGAGGAGATGGGGGTCCTATTTATAGGGATCCCACAATTTACAATAAGTTCCTGACTTTAGTACTAATGACAAATAACCAAGGGGAAGGGGGTGCCCTTGGGCCTAGCCCACTGAATTGGGTCCATTAGCTAACTTTAATCAACCTAATGACACATAACGTAGGTAAATGACTCATTAACCAATGTACATGACTCAAATAAAAGAGAAATTACAATGATATGACTCAAAAAAATATGAAAATTACACGACTTGACACAGAAAAATGTGACGGATACAATGGAACCATGCCGGTGAGCAATCGGAGCTGTGGAAAAATGTGAAGGGCGAGAGATGCCCCCATTATGCCCCCGGGGTGGGAAGAACTTGACTCCGTCGAGTATGGGCCGGCCGGGGAAGAGGTCCTCCAATGTAGCTCCGGGCAAGCCACAACCTCCAAACTCAACCTCGCGTCCTTAGCCGGGGGACGGCTCTTCATCATCTCAAGGTGGCTCGGGCACACCCTCTTGCTGGCGATGGTACCCTGCTTGCCTAGTATTACCTCCGTGTGCACACGTAGACTCTCAAGCTGATATGTGGAGGCTCTCTGAGGGTGTCACTCACAAAGGTGGGGGTAGGCTCAAGGTGCTCACTGGGATCCACCGCGGTGCCCTTAGAGGGTGCTAGATCCACCACGTGAAAAGTGGGGTATATCCCAAAATCCCATCGGTAAATCCAACCCGTAAGCTAGGTTGCCAAAGCCACTCGGAACCTGGAAGGGCCAAGTCCTCGTGCCCTCAATTTGGAGGTGACCATAAGGTAGAGCCATTTCAAAGCCACCATCGTAAGGTTTCCTACTTGGAATCCAAAGTGGCAATCACGAGTTTTTGCCCGTTCATTATGAACCTCACCGCCCGTTGCTAGATGCTTGCTTGAATGAGTATGCCATGAGCTACGGTGCGGTGTGGGTGGGAAGTGTGTGGTATGCAAAGGGGGACCGAGGCAACCATAAGTGGAACTATCATGCAATGCGGCTATGTAAACCTCGATGGACCTAGGAGGGCTGGGGCACCCTTAGGTGAATCTATCATGCATGGGTGAAGCAAATGCCAGGGGACCAGGGCAGCCATGTATAAACCTATCATGCTCTAGACCCAACTTATTGATGCCGATGGATGGGGGAGGGCCGGCACACCCAAATACGGACCACTCATACTTCTGACTTGACATGTGGGTGTGATGAATGAAAGGACCTGACTTACTAATCATGCCAACTTGTGTGAGGTGCCAAGACATAAGCATTCCTACTCCAAAGATGATTTCTTTGTGAGGGGTTGTGATGAGGGCATCACCCATGATTCCCTCTGGCTCGGGACCTCCCTTCCTTTCGATGTGGGCCAGACTTGAGCTCCATGTCATCCAAGCCTCTACAGCACTTTGATGGATCACTTTGGTGTACATCTTGTCTTTATTTTGAGTCATCTTGATGTAATTTGTCTTTTAATTGAGTCCAGTACCTATGTTATGTGGTTATGTCCCTTAGTCTAGTAGTCATCATGTGGGTGATGGGCCCAATCACTTGGGCTTGGCCCACTTGCGCCCCCTTCCCCCTAGAAATGTGTCATTAGTCTTTTTAGCAGGGACTTTTTGTAAATTTGGAGTTCCCTATAAATAGGACTCCAAACCCTCCATTTGGAACTAATGAAAAAATTTGAGTTGAATATTGAAACCCTTGTGCTCTCTCTCTCTCTCTCACTCTACCTCTCTAGCTCTCTCTCTCTATTTCTCTCTCTCTCTCTCTAAAGGGGGCGAACCCCATTCTCTCTCCTCCCCACCCCCAATTTCGAAATTCACTCTCTCTCCACCCTATTCACCTCTAATTAAGACCCCTCCCCCTTCTCCATACCTCCCATTTAATCCCCCTCCAACCCCTAGGTGGAATCCCCTTCTCCTAGGCACCTCTCCCTCTTCCCAACCAATGTTTCCCCTTCCCCATACAACCTTTCACCTTCCCAAGGGGGAATCCCTTCCCCCAAGCACCCCTTCCCCTCCCCAAGGCAACCCTTCCCATTCCCTAGGCCACCATTAACCCCTCCATTAACTCATCTCCCCATTCCCCTAAGCCCATTTGCGCCCGCCCCTCTCTCTCTCACCTTCCACCCTTGGCCGCACCTCCCTCCCCCTCCACCTCCTAGCTGCGACCCAGCCCTCTTCTCCAGCCTCTCCACCATCTCTACTCACCCCCATCCAAGCCCCACAGCCATTAGCCCTCTCCCCATTGCAGTCCCTTCACCCCTCCCCACCATTACCAACATCGTTCACCTTCCTGCTCTATCCTGTTCGCAGGCAGCAGCAGGAGCCCGACTTGCAGAACCTGCCCCGAGGTCATTCGGCATCGTCTGGAGGCGTACCATACATCAACGGAAAGGTAGTCAAGATAGATTCACAGCCGAGGTGGTCTCGTCAGCATCCGACATCCCTACTGTCTGGAGGGTTCGTTCTCGTCCGACTGCGCAATCGGGACCTGAAACTGGACCAGAGCTGCAGTGCAGAAGCTCCCACGGCCACACCCCATCACTTCTGAAGACGTCGTTCGGCCGGGGTCTTCTACATCCAATATACTTCCATCAGCAGAAGACGGCATCCCGTTTTGCATCCGGAGGAACGTTTTCCAATTTTTCTCCCCCGGGTGCGCAGATCAGGCCACTCAGGACCTGACCAGACACCTCCCCACTCAACGGGCTCTCCCTCCCTGCCCCGACATCGTCTGGTGCCTTCCCTGGTGGCCATTCGAAGAGGACTCGTCTGTGGTCATTATAGTTTTGGTCTCGCCTCATTCGGGCTTCGGGAGAGGTCGTGACACCCGGATCTTTCTGCTACTGCATCCTGGAACCAGAACAAGTCAGAGCGCAGGGCACCTGTTCCAGGGTCCACTCCGACCGGTGGTGACGAAGGAGCCGTCCACCAAAATTCACCAGCATACCAGGGTCAGTTAGAAACAATTCGGCACTGGTTTTGGTGACTTATGAGCTTGGGGGAGTGCACAGCAGTGACTACACCGACTCCCTATCCTGCTGTTCCAGACCTGGGCAGATTCTGCAGGGTGCTCGATCGGCGCAATTCAAGCAAATCTCCCCACCCCGCCTGGCCGGCTTAGCGCCCCTCCCTGCGAGGAGGTAGTGTTTGAATGTAACCTCTATTTTCCCCACCCTACGATCACCCTCCTGTGTGAGGAGTTGTTTTGTACTAGCAAGTCTTCAGCCGAAGCTTCATCGGCACAGTGTGCGGGGAACCCACACTTCCCCGCTCACCCATCGTCTCCGAACGGGGTTGGTTTCTTCAAACAAACCAGGTGAGCTTCTGCCCTTGCTCTCCTCTGTATTTCTTAACTTAATATCTACAAAACTAGTCCGCTGGTCGGTGAGAGAGCGCTCGTTCCCGAAGCTTCCAGTTTATGTGCGGTCACCGGGGGCTAAAGTGAGAGAGTGACCCAATGCCCTCAAGGCACCTGGTCCCCCCTTGATTTTGGGCACTGTACCCTCAAGAGGGAAAACCATAGCCTTGATGGCCCTCTACCGGCAAGGGTCTTGTTCCACCACCTCGACTCGGCATCACCGAGTCACCACGGGTAACGGGTGTGCACGGTGGGTCGGTGATTTCCAATCAACCTCGAGTCTTACGATTGTGTTTGCGAATAAGGTCCAAGGGCCCACATTCACCTACTGCATTCTTCATCATTTGCCTTAGTGTGTCACATCAAATGGTATCAGAGCAAGTTTTAGACTTGTCTCTACGAGTCTAGTCCTAGGGCATTGACATTTGAGTCTCCCTTGCATCATGTTTTCCATCACTCCATTGCATGACCACCCTAGGGAGATGCCCCAAGTACCCATGGACCAATTTGACACTGTCATCAACAAAATTCATAACTATATAGATACCATCACCACCTGACTTGACCGGTTCGAAGCAAAAAGTAACCACGGCCCTAGAGCTTGGTCACCACGGGATGAATTTGGAAGGGAAGCCAAAGGACCCATAGACTCATGGGAAGAGATAAAGATTGAGGTTAGGAAGATCGTCACTCCCCGACCTTCCCACTCCTACCTTGAGAACCATAACCCGAGGAGCACTCCCACTCCCCCTTTCCCTCCCAGTCAACCCAAGACCTCCCTTAGGGCCCAAACTCCACCACCCCAAATGATTCCAATCCCGATCACCACCACCATTCAAACCAAATTGGCCACCACCCAACCCAAAATCCTCCATCAAACCCACACCCCACAAGCTTCCACGGTCCCCACCACCACCCCTCCATCTTCCCCTAAGAGAGACACACCCCCCAAAACCAATCAACCCAATCCTCCTCAACCCACCCATCTTCCACTACCAACCCCAATCCTACCCCAACATAGGTCTCCACTTCTTCCACTCCCAAACACAACCCAAGTTCGAACACCCTCACCACCCCGGGTGCACCCCACACCAGCTATCATCACCCCATCCCCAAAAGACCTTCCATTTCCCTTGGAGAGTAAAACCTCTACACCCCAAAGAGATGAGAATGAGATTGAGGTACATGAGGCCTCCCCCGATTGGGAAGAAGAATACGAGTCACAATGTCATGAGTTAGGCCGGGAAGTTCCCATGCCATGTGTAAGAAGTGCCCTAGCTCACACACCCGACCACCTAGAGGAGGAGAACACCATGGTCACCATCCCAACTGTGGGGGAAACACATGTCCAAGTTGAAGAAGAAACCTCGCACAGTGGTCTTCACCCTACACCACCCTCCCTAGTTGGGGCCGAGCTCATCTTAGGAGAACCCCTTTTATGTTGGCTGAAGGAGAACCCAATTAGAGATATCATGCCCCATGTTTGTCCTCCGATGGAACAAAACCTTCCTATAGTACCCTTATCCACCTATCACACCACAATCCAATCATCCTATCAAGTGGAAATATTAGGGGATCTTCTTAAGGGTCTATCTTGGCAAATGGAGTTAACTGGCATGTTGACCACTGTAGCCGACCGACCTAGGAGCCTTGACCTCCTACACCTATGTGTCGGGTCCATCTCCTCGATTTACACTGTGGGTTGCTACACTAGCAACCTTCTTCTATTCCTCCCTACACTCGATGAGCCCGATGCTATCCGCAAACTAGAGTTGCTTATCTCGGGTAGAACATCAAGCCCTCAATTCATGAACTTTGACCCAATTTTTCGACTAGAGGAGGATGACTCACCACTATGTGAGGACCATGAGGACCTAGAGTTCCTCTCCCTAGGTGACCCTTACCATGACCCCTTCGATCCCTTCCTATACCCACCCACCTTACTCACCACCAACCTTTTCCTACCCCAACCCACCAGGATAGACCAAGCCCACCTCTCTCTAGACTCGGCCCACACCAAAGGTATCATGACCATAGGAGAAATACACCTAGGAAACAAGAAAGTGCCCCACTCCATGACACATACCTTCTTTGACCCCTATGACCCTTTTGAGTGGAAGCTCGAAGGCCACCCCACCACCCCACACAAGGAAGTCACCTATGGGAAAAGAATTCCTATGTCTTGGCACATCACACCTCTTGGCATGAATAGAAAGTCGGGTCCTTTCATACATGACACCCACATGTCAAGTCGGATGCATGATTGGTCCGAAGGTCCTCCCACATTCATCATTGGCCTTAAGCATGTTACGAACCTTCATGGATGTCCGGGACCCCCAGCATTTGCTATACCCATGCGCAATAGATTCCCCTATGGATGCCCCGGCCCTCCAACCATTGTTATAAAGTCCATGCATGATAGAGCCATTTATGGATGCCCCGGTCCCCCTAAGTCCGTCAAAACCAATGTAACACTTGATAGCACTGAATTTGGTTGTCCAGGCCCTCCCTTCATCTTTAGAGGATCATCATTCATGACACTGCATGGCACTATTCGCAAACAAATCAACAATAGCAATGAGGTTTATAAGAAGTCAGCTGATTCCCACCGCAGCCACCAAGAATTTCAAGTTGGTGATTTTGTGATGGTGAGAACTGAGAGGTTATTCCCCGGAAATATCTCAAAGTTGAGGTCTCGTGGAGCCGGCCCCTTTCAGGTGTTGAGACTCCTTGGCACTAATGCTTATGTGTTGGACCTCCCCGAGGAATATGGAGTAAGTCCCACTTTCAATGTAGCTGACCTGGTGCCCTACAAGGGTCCCACGGTGACACCCAGTGAGGAGATCCAGCCTATCCCACCCCTTGAGAGAGTCCCTACACAAACGAGAGCTCCATCCGGCCCGAGAAACCAGCGTGATCAAGTGGAGCGGATATTGGATGAACAAATCACCAACACACGGAGCAAGGCATATGAGCGATACCTGGTTAGGTGGAAGGGACGGCCACCTTTGGATGATGCCTGGGTGAGCCGAGAGGATCTCCAGCAGCTGGACCCCGACCTATTGTAGCAGTATCGCAGCAGGGAGGGCCCCTACTCGACAGAGTCGAGCTCTTCGCGGCTCGGGAGAATTGATGAGGGCATCACCCATGATTCCCTCTGGCTCGGGACCTCCCTTCCTTTCGATGTGGGCCAGACTTGAGCTCCATGTCATCCAGGCCTCCACAGCACTTTGATGGATCACTTTGGTGTACTTCTTGTCTTTATTTTGAGTCATCTTGATGTAATTTATCTTTTAATTGAGTCCAGTACCTATGTTATGTGGTTATGTTCCTAAGTCTAGTAGTCATCATGTGGGTGATGGGCCCAATCACTTGGGCTTGGCCCACTTGCGCCCCCTTCCCCCTAGAAATGTGCCATTAGTCTTTTTAGCAGGGACTTTTTGTAAATTTGGAGTTCCCTATAAATAGGACTCCAAACCCTCCATTTGGAACTAATGAAAAAATTTGAGTTGAATATTGAAACCCTTGTGCTCTCTCTCTCTCTCTCTCTCTCACTCTACCTCTCTAGCACTCTCTCTATTTCTCTCTCTCTCTCTCTCTAAAGGGGGCGAACCCCATTGTCTCTCCTCCCCACCCCCAATTTCGAAATTCACTCTCTCTCCTCCCTATTCACCTCTAATTAAGACCCCTCCCCATTCCCCATACAACCTTTCACCTTCCCAAGGGGGAATCTCTTCCCCCAAGCACCCCTTCCCCTCCCCAAGGCAACCCTTCCCATTCCCTAGGCCACCATTAACCCCTCCATTAACCCATCTCCCCATTCCCCTAAGCCCATTTGCTCCCCCCCCTCTCTCTCTCACCTTCCACCCTTGGCCGCACCTCCCTCCCCCTCCACCTGCTAGCTGCGACCCAGCCCTCTTCTCCAGCCTCTCCACCATCTTTACTCACCCCCATCCAAGCCCCACAGCCATTAGCCCTCTCCCCATTGCAGTCCCTTCACCCCTCCCCACCATTACCAACATTATTCACCTTCCTACTCTATCCAGTTCGCAGGCAGCAGCAGGAGCCTGACTTGAAGAACCTGCCCTGAGGTCATTCGGCGTCATCTGGAGGCGTACCATACATCAACGGAAAGGTCGTCAAGATAGCTTCGCAGCCGAGGTGGTCTCGCCGGCATCCGACATGCCTGCTGTTCGTTCTCGTCCGACTGCGCAACCGGGACCTGAAACTGGACCAGAGCGGCAGTGCAGAAGCTCCCACGGCCACACCCCATCACTTCTGAAGACATCGTTCAGCCGGGGTCTTCTACATCCAATCTACTTCCATCAGCAGAAGACGGAATCCCGTTTGGCATCTGGAGGAACGTTTTCCAATTTTTCTCCCCCGGGTGCGCAGATCAGGCCACTCAGGACCTGACCAGACACCTCCCCACTCAACGGGCTCTCCCTCTCTGCCCCGACATCGTCTGGTGCCCTCCCTGGTGGCCATTCGAAGAGGACTTGTCTGCGGTCGTTCTCGTTTTGGTCTCACCTCGTTCAAGCTTCGGGATCGGTCGTGGCTCCTGGATCTTTTTGCTACTGCATCCTGGAACCAGAACAAGTCAGAGAGCAGGGCACCTGTTCAAGGGTCCACTCTGACCGGTGGTGACAAAGGAGCCGTCCACCAAAATTCACCAGCGTACCATGGTCAGTTAGTAACAATTCGGCACTGGTTTCGGTGACTTCTGAGCTTTGGGGAGTGCACAGCGGGGACTAAACCGACTTCCTATCCTGCTGTTCCAGACCTGGGCAGATTCGGCAGGGTGCTCCATCGGCGCAATTCAAGCAAATCTCCCCACCCCGCCAGGCCGGCTTAGCGCCCCTCCCTGCGTGGAGGTAGTGTTTGAATGTAACCTCTATTTTCGCCACCCCACGATCACCCTCCTGTGTGAGGAGTAGTTTTGTACTAGCAGGTCTTCGGCCGAAGCTTCATCGGCACAGTGTGCAGGGAACCCACACTTCCCCGCTCGCCCATCGTCTCCGAACGGGGTTGGTTTCTTCAAACCAACCAGGTGAGCTTCTGCCCTTGCTCTCCTCTGTATTTGTTCACTTAATATCTACGAAACTAGTCCGCTGGTCGGTGAGAGAGCGCTCGTTCCCTGAGCTTCCAGTTTATGTGCGGTCACCGTGGGCTAAAGTGAGAGAGTGACCCAATGCCCTCAAGGCACCTGGTCCGCCCTTGATTTTGGGCACTGTACCCTTAGGAGGGAAAACCATAGCCTTGCTGGCCCTCTACCGGCAAGGGTCTTGTTCCACCACCTCGACTCGGCATCACCGAGTCACCACGGGTAACGGGTGTGCACGGTGGGTCGGCGATTTCCAATCAACCTCGAGTCTTACGATTGTGTTTGCGAATAAGGTCCAAGGGCCCACATTCACCTACTGCATTCTTCATCATTTGCCTTAGTGTGTCACATCAGGTTGTAGGATGACCTTTGAACTTCCATTGGAAAGGATCGAAGGGATCTAAGAAGGTGGACATCATGGGGTGGGGCACAACCTTATTACCTAGGGATATGTGGCCCAAGGTCATGGCTCCCAAGGTGTGACCCGAGTCAAGGACTTGGTGGATTGGACCAAACATGGTGGGTTGGGGTAGGAAAAGGTGGGTGGTGGGCAAGGCAGTTGGGTCCCATGGGTTCCTTGACCCCCATTGGAAGGAATCAAAGGGATCATAAAAATGGTTATCAAGGGGGAGGGGCCCTATGTCCTCAAGATCCTCAAATGGTGGTGGGTCATCCTCCTCTAATAAAATAATTGGGCCGAAGTTCTTGGTGGGTGGGTCGGCCATGAGGGGAGGGCTTGGCTTTCTACCCGATATAAGAAGCCTCAAATTTTGGAGAAGGTCGGGCTCATCGGGTGTGGGGAGGAATAGAAAGAGGTCGCTAGTGTAGCAACCAATGGTGCAAACCGAGGTGATAGACCCGATGCATAGATGTAGGAGGCCAAGGTTCCTAGGTTGTTCGGCCATAGGGGTCAACATGCTAGTGAACTCAATTTGCCATGCTAAGCCCTTAAGAAGATCCTCTAAGGCCTCAACTTGATAGGATGCTTGGATTGTGGTGTGATAGGAGAAGAAGGGCACTATGGGAAGGTTTTGTTCTATGGGAGAGAAAACATGGGCCGTGATCTCTCTAATTGGGATCTCCTTTAGCCAACTAACAAGGGGTTCTCCTAAGATGAGCTCGGCCCCAACTAGAGAGGGTGGTGTAAGGTGAAGACCATCGTGTGAGGTTTCTTCTTCAACTTGGACATTAATTTCCTCCAAGGTGGGGAGTGGTTTTAGAGTGTTCACCACTATGGGGTCGGGTATGAGTTCCTCTACCAAGGAGGTGAGACGGTCTTTTGGGGTGATGAGGGTTGGTGTGTGGTGCTCCCGGTGTGGAGGGTAAAGAGGAACTTGGATTGGGATTCATAGGGGAAGTAGTGGAAGCCTAGGTAGGGGTAGGATTGGGGTTGGTAGTGGAAGGTGGGTTGGGTGAGGGGGTTTGAGTTGATTGGATTTGGCGGGGGCGTTTATTTTAGGGGATGATGGAGGGGTAGTGGTGGGAACCAAGGGGGTTTGTGGGGTATGGGTTTGATGAGGGATCGTGGGTTGGGTGGTGGTGGTCGTCATGGGCCTAGGTGGAGGGACGGACACGAGGTCCACTTGGGTTTGAATGGTGAGGGTTGGGTGAGTGGTGGTCCTCATTGGGGAAATCGGGTTGGTTAGGGGTCTCTTCCCCTTGGGATCGGCTGATTGTGGAGGGGTGGGAGTGGGAGCCAATTTGGTTTGGATATTGAGGACTGTGGAAGGGGGTGTTGGTTGGGGTATGGGGGCCCTCATGGGGTAAGGTGGAGAGGTGGATGCTTGGATCATTTGGGTCTTAAGGGAGAGTACTTGGTGGCGAAGTGTAGTGATGATGGTTGAGAGGGGAGTTGTCGGGAGTGGTGGGGGTGGAGACCTAAGGGTGGTCTCAAGTTGGCCGGGTGGGGATAGAGGAGTGGTAGTGCTCCTCGGATAAGAAGGGGAATGTTAGGGAGCGTAGATCTTTCTAAGTTCCTCTTTCATATCATCCCATGAAGAAATAGGCTCTTGCCTCCTAACCCTTCTTAATCCCTCTATATGTTCCCACTTACTCTTGTCTTGACCCTGAAGTCGTCCTTTGGCAACGAGGACTCTCGCGGGTCCATATGCCATAATCCTTTCAAAGTACTTTTCCATGGTAGCCTCCCACTTTACATAGGCACTAGGGCTCGATCCGTCAAAGCGAAGGTCCTCATCTAAAATGATGTCCAAGAGTGGTGGACCGATCGGACCCTTGTGGAGGACCGAGTGGGACGGATATGACCAAAGAGAGGTAGCCATATTGATGCACCGGTTGATGAATGCAAATGTTCCTTAGGACTAGACTTAGTAGAGACAAGTCTAAAACTTGCTCTGATACCAATTTGATGTGACACCACGTTGGGGGTGGCAGCCACTCGACCGATGCCCTTGGACCTACAACCCGCAAGCATGCAATTTTGACGGCGGACTCACTCGAGCGGACTCACCCGCTTGACGCACACTAGGGGCCGTAGGCAACCCAGTGATGGTTGTGAGTGTCCGGGATGGGACCTCACTACTCCAAGGGTTGGCTAGCCTAAGATTGAACCCATAAGGGCCCTGGGATGCCCACTCTCAGGGGCGGCCAGCACGCCAAGGGCGTGGGGTATAGTATCTCTCTCACAACTCACCCGCGGTAGCACTCAATTGATGTAAATTTGGGACCGGGCACTCTCTCACCGTCCGACGGAGCTAAGAGGAAATACTAATTAAGCAAGATAAATCAGCAAAGAGAGGGGGGCAGGAGCTCACCTGATTAGCGTGAATACGCCGATCCCGGCCGGAGACGATGACGAGCGGGGAGGCGTGGGCATGCACCCGCACGCCGAGTCAGTGTAGCTTCGGATGGGGACATGCTAATACATGCACTACGCCCCTTGCAAGGGGGTTGGACTAGGGGTGGGGGAGTATAATTACAACCAAAATGTACCTCCACGCAGGGAGGTGTGCTCAGTCAGCCAGGCGGGGAGGGGAAAAGCCGAGCTAGGAACTAATTGGAAGGCGGTTGACGGTTCTGTCCGCTCTCTGGAACAGTGGACAGGGAGTCGATGTCAGCGCCGCTGCGGCCACTCCCGAAGTCCATTTACTACGAAACAAGCGGCAAAACCTCCTGAGTTGGCCCAAAAAAATGTCAGATATTTGGGAGGACTTCTGGTTGCTGATGTTTTTCGAGGCAGGGCCGTGAGCAGGGTCTCTATTCTCTGGTTCTGTCTGCTTCAGCACCACTGCTGCAGGAAGATGAGGTCGGTACTGGTGCACCTGGGCTCAGATTCGGGTGCGGCTGGAGGCACTGGATTTGTTGTCGAGCCCTCTTCGAAATGAGACCCGTGGGGACTCCGGAGAAGGTTAGAGTAGACAGGGATAGCCCAAACAATGATCAGGTGTCTGCACAGTCCCAGAGTGGACACAATAGCGCACCCGAGGGAGAAAATTGAGAAATCACTGCTCCGGATGCCGAACGGGGTGCCGCTTCTTGGTAATGGAAGAAGACTTGTCGTAGAATCTCTCAGCCAAGTGGAGCCTCAAGAAGCACATGAATGTGGCCGTGGGAGCTTCTGGAAGTTGCTTCAGGTTGCTGACCAGACCTATTATGTGCATTCGGAGAAGAACGGCACTGCCTGGCAGTCACGAACTCAGACGGGGACGAGACCACCACCATGGCAAAGCTGACAGGAAGATGAATCCAACGGTATATGATACGCCTCAAGGAGCTTCACGGTGACATTGTGGGAGCCTCTGCAAGTCGATGGAACACTACAGTCTACGAGCTGGAACAGGCTGGTTGAAGATGATAGGTGGGAAATGGGGTAGATGAGAGGGGAAATGGGGTGGATGGGTGTGGGGGTGACCCCGGGCTGTGAGGGGGTCTGGGAGGGGGCAAACCAAGGTGAGGAAGGGGGAGAATGGTGGCTGGAAGGGGTTCTAGCAGGTGGTGGGAGGGAGAGCTGCGAATTTGGTGTTGGGAGGGAAAGGGAGAGGGAGATCTCTCACCCTTGGGGAGTCTAGAGCATGGGGGAGGAGAGAGTGGAGGGAAAATATTCAAATACTCCTTGGGAGCTGCAGGATTGTGTAGGGAATAGGGTGGATTCTATTGGGGAGAGGGAGATTGTGTTGGGAGAGCCAAGATTCTCCTGGGGAGGGAGGAGATTTGGTGGTAGTTGGGAGCGGGGGTAATTAATACTCCTCGGGAAGTGAAGGGTCTTTAGATGAGGTGCAGGGTGATGGATGAGGTGGAGGATGATGTGGAGGGGTGAGGAGAGAGAAAGGGGTGCATGTTTTAGAGAGAGAAAGTGGAGGAGAGAGAAAATTGCTTCATAGAGAGAGAGGTAGAGAGAAAGAGGGGGGACATGGGCTTCTTACCCACTCAATTGGCTTCTTACCAAAAGAAGAAGATTTAAGTTGCACACTAGAAAATTCAAATATTCATTCATTCATTAACTTCAAATGGGGAGATGGGGGTCCTATTTATAGGGATCCCGCAATTTGCAATAAGTCCCTGTGTTTTGTCCTAATGACAAATAACCAAGCGGAAGCGGGGCGCCCTTGGGCCTAGCCCAATGAATTGGACCTATTAACTGTGAGCGACGTCACGCGGTTCGGGGAAGAGTGGAGAGGACGCGGAGCGCGCGCGGGCTCCTCTTTTTTGTTTGTTTGTTTGCTGCAACACAAAAATAAGAGAAGAGAGAGAAGGGGCCACCACGGGAGATTACTCCTGCGGGGCGAGCGGGACAAGTGTGATATAGCAAGATATGGGGGTTAAACGGTCATAGCGGGAAGTGACTCACCGCGGCCTCGAGAATATGAGCAGATAATAAGATGACAGAATATAAAGAGAATACAAAGAGCGGGAATTTAAACGGCCATTGGGGAAGTGACTCGCCGCGGCCTCGAGAACATAAACAGATAAGAATATAACGTATAAGAACGTGAATTTAAACGGCCATTGGGGAAGTGACTCGCTGCGGCCTCGAGAATATGAGCAGAATATAACAGAATATAAAGAGAATATAAGAACGGAAATTTAAACGGCCATTGGGGAAGTGACTCACCGCGGCCTCGAGAACATGAATAGATAAGAATATAACATATAAGAACGGAAATTTAAACGGCCATTGGGGAAGTGACTCGCCGCGGCCTCGAGAACAATATGTGATCGCCAGGGGCCAAAAGACCCCAAAAATAAGAAGGTGATCGCGCCTACCTCAAGAGCGGGAGATGGCGGGTTGCTTCTTCCTCTCCCTCCGGCCGGCCGACGGAGAGGGCTTTCCTCGGCTACCCTTGCAAAACAATGACAAACAAATGACAAGTGGATTAGAAAGATGGAGGTGTAGTATTCAAATCCTTGCGATAAAAAATAACGAAATGATGGCAAGACACACACCTGGTTGGTGTTATCTTTTAAACCCCTCTCGGACTCGAGTAGGAGGAAAATGAGATGATGGATGTAAGAAGTGTATAAGAAAAGGCGCCCTTATGAAGGGGGATAGGGGATGCAAGATGATGAATGCAAAAGAACTACGAAGAAAAGGAAAGAATTGGCTTATTGAATGTGCCGATCGTGAAATCCGGCGGAGCTCCGGCAGCGTGGGGACGACGTGGAAGCGCGGTGGATGAAGATGACCTTCCTCTCGCGAGCGTGAGCACCCGAGAAGCCGACAGAACCTCCACCTATAAAAGAACCCACGAGTTAGAAAATGACTCTGTAGCCTCTGGGCTCCGGCAGCCTATCGGATCACTTCGAAGCTCCCAGAACTGAGGGGGTGGGCCTCTATTTATAGGGCTCCGGAGGGTGGAGGCGTCCAGGACCCTGGACACCTCCATCAGGGCCGAACTAATATTTTATTCTATTTTTATATATTTTTTTGGAATACTTTTGTGCAGGCGTCTAGGGCTCCGGACGCCTCAAACAGGTCCACCGAAAACCGACGACGGCCGCACGCGGTTTGGCACAACGCGTGGTTTTGTGAGCGGCGCCTTGTGATTCAGAAATGGGCGCGTCCAAGTGGCTGGACGTCTCTATAATTTGGATTTTTTCACACACGACAAACCGTCGTTCGGTGAGCGGCGCCCGTGAGAGAGTTGATGGAGGCGTCCAGGGGCCTGGACGCCTCCAAAATATATATTATTTTTTATTTTTCTTTTGTCTTTTATGCCAAAGCTGGCATTTTGATTTTTTTATAATTGTTTTTATGGAGGCGTCCAGGGGCCTGGACGCCTCCATTAATATATATATATATTTATTTATTTTTTTTGTTTTTTTATGCCAACTGGCATTTTACACATATTTTTTATTTTTGTTTTTATGGAGGCGTCCAGGGGCCTGGACGCCTCCATTAATATATATATTTTTTATTTGGTTTGGGCCCTGAGAAAATAAAATAAATTAAATTAAAAACATGGGGGCGTCCAGGGCCCTGGACGCCCCCATTAAGACCCACCCGGGTCCTCAAATCAGGCGTCGGCGGCCGCCCGTCAGGCACCCTTCCTGATTCCGGAACCTCCTGATGCGTCTGACTGGTGTTGACGCTGTCCGAATGCCGTGACGGGACGATTCCGAATGCCGAAAAAGGTAGAAGAAGACCCAAGAAAAGAAAGCACTCGAGTGATTCGAAATGCGTAAGCCGTTGCGGGGCGTTGTATAGTAATATGAGACTTTCTCAGGAGACGTCAAGAATGGCGTGTCTACAGCTGTCCCGCCTTGGCGTCTGCTTTGCAAGGGAGCGACACGTAGTGGAATGGTATCGAAGTGGAGTGAAATAAAGTGGGAGCGGACTGATAAGTTGATGTCAAGGTGTGATGAGACATGCTTTTGACGTTACTGTTTGGAATCTTTCTTGGAGTTTCAATGAGGCGACCTTGAAGAAGGTCTTTCAAATATAGATGATTGTTCGGACGGAGATCAAATAAGGGAGGGTGAGATGTGTGCTCAGGCACGAAAAAAAAGAGACCAACTTCTCGGTGTGGAAGTACCTGGGTCATAAACCTGCAGGTTTCACCTTTGGGGAGCTGTTACCAGCCAATGTGGAAGTGCTGCGGCCAAGGTGGGTCAAACAAGGTCAAAAGTAAAGGAATATCTGAGGGTCTGTCCAAACAAGGGTCTCCTTTGGAAGAGCAGCGTAGGGCTGTCTCAAGGAAACTCAGTATTTCATTCGGAGTGGAATATCTCATATTTGTGGGAATTGAAACACAACGGCTTTCACAATCGAATCACTTGAATGATCTTCCGCAATAAATCAAAGTCCTATATTAATGCATGCTGGGTTTAAAGAAAAATTTAAAACAAACTAAAATAAAAAATAGCCAAGGATAATATTGTCAACTTGTTAAGAACGGGTCAGGATACCGATCCGGTGAGCCGACACTGGGCTGGGGCCCGTTTATCTGCGCACCAACTCACTGAATGGAACCGTCGTCCCCATGCTACCACAAATTAACGGTCTATCCGTACAACCCAAATTCTCCCGGGATCATCACTATTTTTGTTGAAGGGGAACTCAAATCCCAGATTTGTTCGGGTCGCAAGGTCCTTGACATGTTCTAGTAGCGTAAGTATCATATACTACGATGGATGACATGGTGGGACCAACCATTGAAAGGTGGGACAGGAGACTGGACAACGATGTCCGTTAGTAAAACCTGCACAGGCCAGCATGGATTAATGACATCAGAAAGTAGCAGATTTATAACAGAATCACACCACAATGGAAAGGAAATCTAGCCAAAATCTTGACACTGACTGCTGATGTGACATGTCCCGTCCTGTAGCGATCTTCCCTTCCTATAAGAACTCCCCTTAGGCTAGTTCATTCAAATACACCAAGGTGGGTTTTGGAAGCTCAGAAGAGGAAGGAGAGGAGAATCTAGAGATTTCAGGATGGAAGGAGAGTCTTCCCGCGTTATGAAGAGGAGCAGGCCTAGCAGCGAGATCAGGCGACTCTCCGACCTTGAGGGTCATCTGAGTGGGACGATCATGTCGCATATGGTAAGTTGATTCATTTCAAATTTTCCATGTGAACCTTCTTCTTACTTCCTTCATTTCTTCTTCTTTCTTTTCTCTTCCAGTCATATCCACTCTTCCCAGGCCCGAGGAAGTTTTCCAAACTGCCATGGCTTTCAAAGCTAACTTCCAACATCTCCATTGGCATGAGGGCCATACTCTCGAAGTGGCATCTGCAGGGGCTCCTTATTCACGCCAAACACTATGAGAAGATTCGTATGGATTGGGCGGCTATGGGAGCACTAGTGGAGATCTGGCATCCCCAGACCCACACTTTTATCTTCCCGACCTTTGAGGTGACCATCCTCCTCGAGGAGGTGGAACTTCTGCTCGGATTGAAGAAATTCAAGAGTGACGGGAAGGTGAAGGCTATGCGGATGCTGACACGGGGGACTTCTGAAAGTGTCCTTGGAAGCTTCATGCCGCCCGACGCAGCCAGAAAGGTCCGTACTCAAAAGGGGATCGATCTCCAAAAGCTTGCGGAGTGGGTCATGGATGCCCTGAGAGGGTCACCAGACGATGACTATTTAGAGGGAATCATGAAGGGGTTCACCATTTGTCTGGCGGGTGCTCTCTTGTTTCCTTATACCGACAACATAGTGGAGGAAGACCAACTGAGTGGTATCTACAGGATCTGGCATGGAAAGAGGGTGGGACCCGCCGTCCTTGCCTATCTTTACAGCGGCCTTACTGCCTCGAGCATGGGTAAGCCTCCTTTTGGTTGCGCACTTGTCTTAAGTTGCTGGCTTGATCTGCACTTCAAATTCGACCACCGCGAGGGAATGCCAACTGCTTCGAAGCTTTTCCAACAAAGCCCGCTTCACCACATAGCCGACGTGTTAGGCTTCGGTGGTACTGTAGTGAACCGCATTCCGTGGCTGAAGAAACGTGAAGATTGGCGGTCTCACTTCCGCACCGTGACACAAGGCTTCTTCACTTGCGCACCGGCATGTTTGCTTTCGCTTGATCTCCTCATGAGGCCTTCTCCCGAAGTTGATCTTCAACTGATCGGTGCGACCGAGTTCGTCCTTTATAATGCGCATCGGTGCTGCCTCCAGATTGGCATCCCACGCCATTCGTTCCCGCCACCGACTAGCATCGTTCCTTTGAAGAAAAGGGAGTTGGGCACTGAAGCAGACGCGAAGGATGCGAAGGCCATTGAAGCTCCCTGGAAGACAAGTGTTGCGGGAAAGGCCTTAGCGCACGTGGTGGAAGAATGCGAGCCGTGGAGGGCTTATGTAACCGAACTGGGGAAGTTAAGGCCTAAGGCGCCTAAACCCCTGATGTAGCTCACTCTGCTTTTCTGATGGAATAAAATCTGGCATTTGGCAGTTTTGGACCAGTTCCCTTAATTATTATTATCTTTTTTGTGGTTTTTCTTTTTCTTTGTGTTTTTATTTTTTTGTTTGGATTATATACATACTCTTATCTTTTTTACTTTTATTATATATATATACCTTGTTTTTTGAAATATTTTTTTTATTATGGGGGCGTCCTGGGGCCTGGACGCCCCTAATTTTATATTTTTGATTTTTTAAGTTTTTTTTTTGTCTTGGGGGCGTCCAGGGGCCTGGACGCCCCTATTTTTTTTATTTTTGATTTTTTTAAATTTTGTTGATTTGGGGGCGTCCAGGGTCCTGGACGCCCCAACATCTTATTTAATATTTTTTTGGTTTTTTTTTGTTTTGGGGGCGTCCTGGGTCCTGGACGCCCCTATTTTTTATTTTTGTTTTTTTTTAATTTTTTTGATTTGGGGGCGTCCAGGGTCCTGGACGCCCCTATTTTTTATTTTTGATTTTTTTGATTTTTTTTTGATTTGGGGGCGTCCAGGGTCCTGGACGCCCCAACGTTTTATTTATTATTTTTCTGGTTTTTTTTGTTTTGGGGGCGTCCAGGCGCCTGGACGCCCCTAAATTTTTGAATTTTGAAAAAAATAAAAAAAAGTGGGGGCGTCCAGGCGCCTGGACGCCCCAAACAGGGCGGATTCTATATATATGGGGGGGGCCTCACCCTCTGCTCATTTGTACTGTTCATTCTGACGACCCAGTCACCCCAGACGACCCATTCTTAGTCCCAGTGGAGCGAGGAGGATCGAGCCAGGGTCCACAGAAGCGGAAACGACGCGCTCGTCGTCCGAGGAGGCTGAGGGATGATGCCGAGGAGGCTGCTGCGGCGGAGGAGATTGCCGCGGGTGAGGAGGCCCTTCCTTTGGCCCTGGAGGCTGCAGTGGACGCTGGCGACGCGGGAGAGGACGAGCACGATCGGGTAAGCCCCTCGGAACTCTCACTCTGTGGTTCAATAGGCTAAACGGACGGGTGAGAGGCTGTGAGAGAAGGCCGGGGAGTGAGGGAAAGGAGGCGTCCAAGGCCCTGGACGCCTCCACATTTTTCTTTTTCTTTTTTATTTTTTTATTTATTTACGAAATTAATAGAAATATAATTAAAAATAAGGAGGCGTCTAGGGCCTGGGACGCCTCCATGATAATATATATATTATTATTATATTTTTTGTTTTGGTTTTGGGGTTTTTATAAAAAAAAAAGAAAATAAAGGAAAAGGAAACGAATATACAGTGTTATTGTTTATACATTCCAAAATATATATATATATATATATATATATATATTAAAAAAAATAAAGTAAAATGAATAGGTAGTATATACAGTGTTATTGTTTATTATTATTCATGATGCTGATATGTTCTCTGTTGGTTTTGTGGTGTACAGGGCGTGATGAAGGGACGGATCAGCTGGTCCCTAGTGGTGGCAGCATACCACGGGCTGCCGGACTTCCAGAGGGCGCGTGTGGACGCCATGGGCTTTGGAGCTTTCCTTAGGATCGAGCCCTTCCGGCTCGACCTTCCTCTTATCCAGGCACTGAGGGAGCGGTGGCACGCACCGAGCCGGCCGTTTCTGATGCCCTGGGGGCACATGGTGCCGACACTAGAGGACGTGGCTCGGATTATCGGGCTACGAGTTGACGGAGAGGCAGTCAGCGGGGTCACCTACCTCGACTACCGAGAGAGTGCCCTGGACCTGCTGTGGTTAGAGACGAGCGTGACTGATAGAGACAGCAGGGTAGTTGGCCGAGTGGAGATCATGGAGGCGCTCGGATTCGTCGACCCGCGCCAGCGGGTTAGCGAGACTGGAGCGGAGTTCTTGGCTCGACTAGAGGGGGATGCTCGTGCAGCTTTCACCCAGGATCCGAGCGAGAGGGAGCTGGTGGATCTAGACGTTCGGAGGTTTCTTTTCTTCTTCCTGGGCCGCCTTCTGCTGGGGACGAAGGGGGACGGCATCCACTACCGCTTCCTCGGGATTCTGGCGGACCTTGACAGAGTGGGGCACTACGCGTGGGGAGCGACTCTGCTTGCCCATTTGATTGCTGATCTCTCCCAGACTTCGGAGAAGGAGACGACAGTCAGCGGCTTCGCACCTTTTCTCCAGGTAAACATTTTATTTATGCATTCCCACAGTTGAATATGCAATTATTGTACTAATGATGTATGATGGATGCAGGTGTGGAGCTATTACTATTTCCCGATGGGGAGGGCTAGGCATGGGAACAGGAGGGCCGTGCCTCTGGCGCGGCGGTGGAGGCCGGTTGTGGTTGCAGCACCCCACGGCTACCAGCTGGCGTCGCTTCGTCGGGAGCTGAGCGAGTATCCTGAGGCCATGGTATGATGCGTATGATTTTTTTGTGTTTTTATGCATGTGACTATCATGATGTATGCATGGTGATGCAGGTGGTGTGGAGGCCCTACCTGGACATGGGCGATGCTGGCCAGTCCTGGGTTGTAGCGGGTCTTCCTCGTTTCAGGCGGGACGTGTGGGTCAATTGCCTGAACGAGATCGAGCCGCTTCGGCTGAGGCTGGTTATGAGGACGTTGGGGCTGGCCCAAGAGTGGGTTGATGTAGAAGAGCCGGCCCGTATTGGGCGGAAGACCAAGGGGAAGGCGAAGGTTGTGGACTGGCGTACGCGCTTCCCAGCACAGTACCAGGACTGGCAGCAGGGCGGGGTCCCAGTGGTGTCCCATGTACAGGACAGCACAGACTACATGAGACGGTACCGGGCTACGTATGGGGACCGCCTCTTCCTTGGTGGTATGGCAGGGGTAAGTGAAATGAGAATGCTTCACTCTTTTATATGTATATGCATGTGGTACTAACTTACGTGCAATGCAGGATGCTCGTGATACCATGATCGCCGACTTGCGGGCCCAGTTGGCGGATGCCAGGCGGCAGTTGGTGGCCATCCGACAGGAGTTGGAGATCCTGGTGAGTTTAGGTGATGCATTTTTTTGTGACCTGGATTTTTGATGCTTAGCCTTTGACTGACGTTTGCCCCGTGTTTTAGCGGGCCCACCAGACAGCGGCAGCCGGGATGGCTGGTGGAGCGGGTTCCAGTTCGCGGGGCCCTCCTCCGGAGGTTTCTGCCCTCCAGGAGCAGCTGGCGTATGCGGTGGCTCGGGCTGAAGAGGCCGAGCGTGACCGTGAGGCTCGAGTGAGCGCTTGCCTGACCTTGACTCTTCTCTGGCTGCTTTCCTTCTATCACTGTTGTTCTCTTATGGTGCATGCGTCCTTTGACAGGTGGCCGAGATTCGGGAGGCCCTGGCGCGTTCTGTTCGTGCCGAGCAGGAGCGCGACGCTCGGGTGGCGGAGCGTGACACCCGGATTGCGGGGCGTGACGCCCGATTGTGGAGCTGGAGGAGGAGCGTCGACGGGAGGCTGAGGAGCTCCCTTGTGACGTGCTGGATCTGCGGATCGCCCTCGAGCTGTCGAGGAGGGAGGCGATGAGAGAGAGAGAGGAGAGGGAGAGAGAGAGGGAGGAGCGATAGCGGGATCAGACCGAGAGGAGGGCTCTGGAGGCCCAGCTGCTGGAGCTCCGACTGAGTCTCGGCACGGCGGAGGGGAGGCTTCAGGAGAGCGAGGAGCGGTACCAGAGGGTGAAGGAACGCGGGGCGTGACTTCGTTAGTCTGGTTCTTTTTCCATGGGCAGCTACCTGGTCTCTTCGGCCGAGGAGCGTCGTCGCGCCTTCGAGGCTGGAGTGCCACCGCAGGGCGAGGCGAGCACGGCTTCTCAGGGTTCGCAGAGGCCCCCTAGGGATCCCCGGCAGAGGAGGGAGGAGAGAGATGACCAGGAGGGTGATGGTGAGAGTTAGAGAGTTGCTTGTACACGTCACCCTTCTCGCTGTATGATGTACTTTCGGCTATTATATGAAATGAAAATAGCTTTCTTGTGTTGTGTGTACTTTTCTCTCTCCCACACTTTCTTCTTTGCACTGAGTTGTCCTTCGAGGCACGCTCCACGAGACCTTGCCCTGAACAGCGGGGAACTACGCTTTGCACGGGGGGATTCTGTTTCCTTTCTCCTCCTTGTGGGTGCGTCCAGGCGCGAGGACGCGTCTTAGTCCTTGAATTCAAATTTAAAGCGTCGGGTGGCCTTTCTTCTCCCGTGCCTTACCCGCAAACGAGCCCGCCTTCCGCCGAAACTCGCTTGCCCCCTTTTCGTCTTCCTCCTCTTTTGATTGATGGAGTTCGGTGGGCCCGATCATGGTGAAGGTGGAGAGGGACGAGGAACTCCTCGCCCGAGGAGGGACGCGCCAGAGCACGGAAAGGCGTCCATGGAGGAGGAAGGGCCGCTTCGGGCCCCCGAGGGACCCGAGGGGCTCGATGGCGCGGGAGGAGGTGAACACGGTCCGGTAGGTCCTCCGATCTCTTCCTCTTTTAATTCATTTTGGGTTTTGAAGCGAGCCGCGCGAGGGGGGAAAGGGTTCGGCGAGTGTTGCACTCAAATGATGGACGCGTCCTAGACAGGGGACGCGTTCTTTTTGACTGATGTGGGAACCCTTTCTTGGTGCAGGACATGGCAAGGACCCTGGGTCTGGCCGATGAGTGGGCGAGTGCGGACGAGCCGAGCCGCGTCAGGAGGGAGAGTCGCGGCAAGGCGAGGCTCGAGGACTGGCCCGTACGTCTCCCTGGACAGCAAGGGGGTGTACTCGTGCAGGACAGTGCCGACTTCCTGCGGCCGCAGAGAGAGAGTTACGCGGGGCTTCCCCAAGCTGGGGACACGCGTGGCATCGGCGGCTCGCGCGCCCAACTGTCAGAGACTAGGCGGCAGCTGGCCGTCGCTCAACATGAGCTGTCGCTCCTGATAAGTTACGTGCCGCACTTTTATCTTCAGATTTTGGAGTTTCACTGACGGTCGTTATTTATTTTGTTCCAGCGTGCCCAGCAGACAGCGACAGTGGGAGTGGCTGGCGGATCTTCCAGTTCCTCGACCCCTTTTCTCGAGATTGCCTCCCTCCGGGAGTAACTTGCCGGTGCGGTGGCCCGCACGACCTGGGCAGAAGAGGAGCGTGACGCCTGGGTGGCGACTGTAGCGGAGCTGCGGCATCGTGGTGAGGAGAGACCTTCTCCAGACATCTTGGAGTTAAGGGTTCTTCTGCAGATGATGAGGAGAGAGGCAGAGAGAGAGAAAGCCGAGAGAAGGTCCGAGCGACAGCGGGATCTGACTGAGAGGAGGGCCTTGGAGGCCCAAGTGAGGGAGCTCCAGCTGGGCCTTCAGGCCATCGTGCAGAGGCTAGGAGGGATGGAGACGCGCTACGAGAGAGCGCGAGAGTTCGGGGAGCGACTCCGCCAGTCCGGTCGCTTTGCCACTAGTGGCTTCTTCGCCACGCCAGGGGAGGAGCAGCGAGTCACTGCTGCGGAGCAGGCGCCAAGAGGCGAGGCAGGTGCTACTGCACGGGGATCCCGGAGGCTTCTAAGGGACCCTCACCTCGGGGGAGAGGAGGAGAGTGCCCAGAGAGATGAGTGATGGTGAGGATTGGCGAGCTAGTGGACCGCCACCTCTCTATGATTGTAGTGTTTGTGACAGCTTATATAGAATTATGAATGGAGTGATTTGATTTTCTGCTATTTATTTGTTCTTTTGTGCGTTCCTTCTTCCCTACACTTCTTTTCCTTTGCACTGTTCCCATGTGATGGGTCTGCCGAGACTCCGCCTCAAGCGGAGAATCGCGTCTTGTGACCATTTTCCACGGGAATCTGCCGTCGAAGTCAAAAAAAAGACGGCCCTAGTTTCTTTTCCCAACGTTGTGTCAAATTTTACGGACGTCCTCCAAATCATGATAGGGTATCCCTAGACAACATAGGGGCTATTCGTCCTATTCTTCGTCCAGTCAATCACCTTGTGCGAGCGGTGAAGCGACACATGGGACCGCTTGGCCGGTGCCTCATTGCGAGGGCTATCATTAACAGGTGATGGAGGCAATCTTGGCCCGCACACCTTCCATTTCTATAAATTCTTGTCCCTTTTATCTTCCCAGGTATATCGAGGACTAACTCGAGGAGCACAAGTTCTTACGGGAGAGGAGGAGTTCAAAATTCTGAGAGTTGGATGGAGGGCGAATCTTCCCATTCCTCGAAGAGAAGCAGGTCTAGTGGTAGTAGTTCCAGGAGGCTTTCAGACCTTGAAGGGCACTTCAGCGAAAGGGCCCAATCACAACTCGTAAGCCAAGTTTTCTTGCCCTTTTTTCATTCTTTCTTCCTTTCTTCTGACCAAACCTCACCTCCATTCCTTGTATGTGTAGGTTGTGATGAAATCATAAATCTTATGGGAGTTGGTAGTAGCAGCGTACAGGGGCCTCCCAGATTTTCAGAAGGCGAGGCTAGACGTGATGGGATTTGGTACTTTCCTTCGGATCGAGCCGATCCAGCTCGACCTGGTCCTGATCCAAGCCTTGTGTGAGAGATGGGACCCAGTGAGTCGGGCATTCCTGATGCCCTGGGGGCACATGGTGCCCAGCTTGGAGGATGTGGTCCGGATCACAAGCCTGAAGGTAGAGGGCGAGGCAGTGACCGGAGTCACTTACGCGGACTACAGAGAAGGTGCCCAGAAGTTACTGGGTTTGGACCTAGATGGTCGAAAAAATAGGTCGGTAGCTAGGGCGTCCCTGATGGATGCATTAGGGCTCACCGACACTCGTCGGCGGGACGATGAATCCTCAGAAGAGTTCATGGAAAGGATGGAAATAGGATGCCGTGCCGTGTACTGCACAGATTTCGACAACTGGGAAAGATGCAACATAGATTTGAGGAGATTTCTCCTCTTCCTTTTGGGGAGATTGGTACTGAGCTCGAAAGGGGACGATATCCAATGTTGCTTCCTGGAGCTGCTGTCAGACCTTGAAAGAGTAGGGTATTATGCCTGGGGAGCCGCCATGCTGGCACACTTATTTGCAGGCCTATTCCAAGAAACGGATCGTGAGATGACTGTGAGTGGTTTCACACCATTCATCCAGGTATTTTTTTTTGTTTTGCTTGTTTTGTATTTTTTTGTGTTTTTGTAAAGTTCTGATGACCTGCGCCGAGCAGCTGTGGAGCTATTATTACCTCCCTATGGGGAGAGCTCGGCATTGGCGACCTGCGATGGTGCCGCTAGCCAGGCGGTGGGAACCCATCATGAGTGCGGCACCCCTAACCTACCAACTGATGGTGCTAAGGCGGGAGCTACAGGAGTTCCCTGCAGCGATGGTAAACTGGAGACCCTACTCAGACATGGTCGATGCCGACCAGCCGTGGGTTCTAGCAAGTCGTGCCCGGTTCGGACGGGAACTGTGGATGCACTGCCTGAATGAAATCGAGCCGCTTCGGCTACGATTAGTTATGAGGACTTTAGGACTGGCTCAAGAATGGGTGGATTCAGCGGCGCCACCTCGTGTCGGGAGAAAGACGCGGGGACCGGCGACCTGCATTGACTGGCGCGTGCGATTCCCCGAACAGTACGAGGACTGGCAACGGGGTGGCACGATTGTAGAATCACAGGCGCGGGATAGTGAGGACTACTTGCGTCTATATAGGATAAAGTACGCAGAACGGTTCCAACCCCGGGGACTTGTGGAGGTAGGTTTCCCCTTTTCTCTTCTTTTCTTTCTCCTTTTTCTCTTTTTTTTTGGTTTTCCGGTGGAAATGCTGACTCGTATGGCTGCAGGATGTCCGAGATGCCATGATAGCGAATTTACGAACTCGCTTGGCAGAGATGGAACAACAGTTGGGCGATGCCCGCGGAGCTACGAGCGCCTTGGTAGGTGTACAGTGCGCGTTCGTAATTAAATCCTCAGATTCCTGATGTTGGCTGCTAATTCACGCGGTCGTAGCATGCCCAGATTGGCGCGGCTTCCCCAGCGATGGGAGTAGGTGGTGCCTCTTCCAGCTTGTGGATTCCCACCTCAGAACTTGACTTGCTTCATGAGCAACTTGCTCACGCCACGCAGCGTGCTGCGGAGGCAGAAGGGATGCTTTCTATACAGGTAAGAGTCTCAGTGTTGAGTTCTCCTTGTTTATGCCTTATCGTGTATCTGAGATGGTACACTTGGCAGGAAAAGGAGACGGAAGAAGCGCTTGGCCAAGCCACGCAGAAGGAGGCTAGGATAGCAGAACTGGAGAGGGAACTGCGGCGTCATCCTGATGACGACTCCTCTAGGGATGTCGTGGAACTGAGGATCACTCTCCAGTTGGAGAGGGAAGACCGCGAGAGAGAACGTGCAGAGAGAGAAAGAGACGCATAGAGAGAAAGAGCCAACAGATTGACTGAAAGGGAGGAACGAAGGGCGATGGAAGCCCAACTATTCGAACTCCAAATCAGCCTTGGCCTTGCTGAACAGTGGCTGAGAGATGGTGAGGAGCGTTACCGAAGAGCACGAGAGCGCGGCTTTCGTGTTGGTAGCTTCTCTGCTGTTTCCGTGGATCAAAGCCGGGGTGTGGGAATAGGAAGGGGAGTACAGAGCTGTAGGAGTACCGTTTTTCGTAGTTGGGTAGCACCTTTGAGAGCGTTTTGCCCGGAGAGTAGTGGGACGAGTAATGCAGAGAGAGAGGGCGGAACTTGATGTAATTTTTTTGGTTTTTTGGAATAAAATACAAGGTTCGGTTTGTTTGTTTTTCACCTTTGCTTCAGTTGCCTGAATCCCTGCATATATCACTGAAACAAACAAATCAGAATTTCTGTTCTGACTTGGCCCCTTGCTCAATAAGCAAATGGTCACTGTGACTGTCCTTGATGACTGGTCAAGGGGCCAAGCCTTTATTTTAACAAAGGCAAGGGAAAGAAGTGGTGATGATAAATGCGACATGCAAGCATACGAATGCAAGCGGTATTAAAGTGAGATGCTGCACGCAAATGCAATCATGCAAAATTGATTTGTTTTCTTTTTTATATTTGGCATTTTTTTGTTTTATCATAAAAAAGATTTTTTTGTTTGCAAATATGTACATTTTCTCTTTTCCATTTTTTTTTGCTTTTATGATAAAAAAATTTTTATTGCTAACGCCCGGCAAGCACCCAAATGGCTCCTAACCTACGTGAGACAGGGGTTTCTTACTAACCTCCCAGGTATCCTAAGTGCACATCTAGGTTGATTTGGGCCTCTAGACCCCTCGAATGATGATCCCGCCGGCTAAGACTTACCCTGATGACAATACCGTCATGCCATGCTTAGGCTCCTAGTTGCTTCCGACCACAGGGATTCACCCAAAAGATGTTTGAGGTAAAAGATTTGCCCAACCCGGGTCTGTTTCCTCACAACTCTAGATGGTATATGATGGACCACCCTGGAACCCTAACGACCAACCGCGCGACGCTGACCCGGAATCAGACGCCGTCGCACCCATAGGTGACGCGCTTGCATTGGCCTAAGCCCGAGGTTAAACAAGAAGACATCAAGGTGGTAAACAGGGGTCTTGACCAGCCACAAACAAAGAGACTCCTTCGCAGCGATTGCTTTTGCTTTTCAAAGTAGGCAACCAAATGTGTATATTAAAATAAGGTCACAGACCCTGGGCAGTTTTCACCTTTCAGAAACTCCATCGAACCTTCATCTTTAGAGGGAGAAGGAAGAGTGTAGGGGATAAACCTCCTGAGAGGACCGGCAAAGCCGTTAACCCGGCGAGCGAATAAGGGCCCATTAACTCTTTCCTTTCAGACAACTTCGGACCAAATCTTGAGCATTTACATTCCACGGCCCCTTTTGTGGATTCAGACTTTTGCTTTGAGGGGTTCCGTTTATCGTAACGGGTACGGTCACGACCATGCTTTTCTCTTGATTTTGATTTTGTATTTCTTTTTGTGAGGGAGATATAGTCGTTTGACGTTTGTGGGCTCCCTTTTCGTATGCCTGCGGGGACACTGCCCTCTTCTCGTGCTCTGATCGATGCTCGAGGAAATGGATCCTACTCTTGCCTTTGGGGTTTGAGTTTCGGTTTCTCATGCTCAGCGTTTTAAGGGCGCCGACTGTCTCATTTGGTCGAAGGGAAAAGAATAAAGGTTACAGCTTCCGGAGATCTTCTGGGTGGGACCCCACCGTAGGTGATGCTATCGACTTTTTTGAATAAAATACATAAGTGAGCACATGTTAGCTTCCTTCGAGAGAGCATAGGCCGACGTGGCCGGACAGGGATCTCCACGGTTCTGGCAAACCAAGACCCGGTGCCTACCAAGCCTCAATGGGCCCTATCCTAACATGAAGGTTAGATGCAGGGACTTAACTACATGGTGACTGCCAGGCATCGGCATTTTGAATCTTCCATGTTTTTAGTGGTTTTTGGTATTTCTTTGTTTTTGATGTTTTTTTATCTTTTCATCATTTTTTTTATTTTGTGCTAAGGGTAGTATTTCTTAAGGTAAAGCCCATTCCAAGGGTGGGATAACTCGGTCCCTTCGACGTTGACTAGCTTATAGGCGTTGCCAGAGTACACGGCTTGAATTACAAATGGTCCTTCCCAATTGGGTTGGAGCTTAGAACGCGGACCTCCAGGTTTGACAAAAATTCTTTTTACGACCATCTCACCAACTTTGAATTTTCTCTCAACGACTTTCTTTTGGTAAAAGCGAGCGAGTCTATTTTGATACACACGCGCGTGTTCGGCAGCGGCCAGCCGCTTCTCATCCAAGAGTTCCAACTGGGCGAGGAGTGAATCACGACGATCGTCGAGGAGAAATTCCTCATCCAATTGTACCCTGAGAGAAGGGATCAGAGTCTCATACGGGACTACCGCTTCCATACCATAAGTAAGGGCAAATGGAGTCTGCCCGGTGGGGGTACGGATTGAAGTGCGATAGGCCCATAGAGCTTCGATAAGCTTTTCTGGCCAGTCTGAAAACTTACTAGACTCGTAGGTTTTTTTGATGATTTTGAGCAATGTTTTATTGGTGGCCTCCGCTTGGCCGTTACCTTGTGGGTAATAAGGCGATGAATGATGCAATGCAATTACGTACCTTTTGCAGAGGTCCTGTAGGTCCTGAGAAATGAAATGTGGCCCATTGTCGGTGACGATCATGCTTGGGACGCCGAATCTGGCGAGGATGTTCTTCATGATGAACTTGCAGACTGTTGACGCCTTGATTTCCACGTAAGCTTCAGCTTCGGCCCATTTGGTGAAGTATTCCTGTAATGCCCTGGATCTCGTTGGATCTCGTAGGATCTTTAATGGATCTTTCGGATCTGTTTCGGATTGGTTTCGTTGAGTTTCGGTTCGCTTTTGTGGCTTCCGAGTTGAGTTTGACGAGCCGTGTGGGTTTTTCTCACGTACTAGCTACGGAACCCTACGGTGAGCTTATTTGTCAATTCTCGAACTCGTGGATGCTACAGCGACGATGTACTCCTCGAGCCGGTCGTTTCGGCTATTTTTGCGTATTTTTCTGAATTTGTGCATTTTCAGCGCATTTTCGGAATTTTCGGAAATTAGGAAAATTTCCTAATTTCTTTTCCTTTTTCTTTTTCTTTCCTCTCTCCCCTCCTCATTTCTCACCGCCGCCGTCTCTCTCCCGTTCTCTCTCGTTCTCTCCCCTTTTCGGCTCCGGCTGCAGACGGAGGCGTAGGTGGGCGAGGTGGCGAGGCCGTGGAGCTGTCGAGGTGCGCGAAGGGGCGAGGATCGGATCGATTCTGGCGCGATCCCGAACGGTGGATTCAAAGCCGGTGAAATTGGTTCGCGAGTGGTTTTCGGCGTGGTTTAGTCCCTTCGGGGCACGGTTTCTTCGGTGGAGGTAGGGTGATGGATCCTTGCTTCCTTACCTTCGTTTTCCCTGCCATTGCACGGCGTTCGGCTAGGAAATGAGCGTGTTTGGGCTTGTTTTGCCTAAACCGTGTTTTTCGTGGTTTTTAGGGTCGGCCGGCAAACGGCGACCGATTGCGGTTCAGTTAGTTTCTAAATGACCGCAGGGATGTTAGAATCCCATCCACGTAGTTTTCGTGCGATTTGGTGCTCATTCGAGGCCGGTAGAAGCCCGGGAACCTCGGTGACCCATTTTGGGTGGATTTGTTTAAATCGCCCGGATCTTGCGTTTTTGATGTTGCATGTGGGGTTTTTGTTGCCCTGATGTTGTCTTTTGGCGTTGTGGTTTGTATCCCCTGCGTTTCGGCGTGAATGGGGCGTGGAACGGGCCGATCCGGCCATTCCTATGTTTTCCCGCCGTGACCGAAGTAGCGGTCTAGCCAGTGACCGCCACTTTCTTTTGACGGCCCTACGATGGACCGTTATTTGGTTTGAGGGTTTATTAGCCCTCTACCTTCTGGGTAAGCGACGGCCCAAGGATGGAGCGTTATTTCCATGTAACGCCCCAGTGCCTAGCCGTTACTTTCCTTCTTGTCGTTTTGTGTTGAGGTTAAGTCGGTTGATCTAACGCACTTGACCCAATGCGTTAGATGGAAGTGGCGTGCCTTGCCCAGGCCGTTACTTGCCGGTTGACTGACGTTGACTCGTTGAGGCGGTGCCTTCAACGGTCGGAACCTCATCCGTTGTTTGAGAGTAACGGTGGAGCCCCTGGCCGTTACTTTCTATTTTGGCAGAGCTGGGTTTGCTGCACCGTTGGGTGTGACGGTGGGGACCCTGTGCGCCGTTAGTGAGTAACGCGCATGTTTCTGTCCGTCGTTTGCTGTGGTGTTGGGTTGAGGGTGGCCATGCCGTTTGTGAGTAACGGATGGGCCCCCGTGCGTCGTTTGGTTCTGACGGCCCTCCCCTGCCGCGCTGTTTCGTGAGTGACGTGCCTGGCCTAGCGCGTTACTTCGCTTTGGTTTGGGTTACTGCACTGTTGAATGTGACGGTGGAGACCCCGTGCGTCGTTTGCTTGTAACGCCCCTGCTCCCGTGCGTTACTTGGCTTTTGTGTGTTTTGTAGGTTGTCAGGGTGGTGTGAGTGACGGCCTGGTGTCCGTCCGTCGTTTGGGAAATAACGGCCCTAACCTAGACCGTCGCTTGCTTGTAGCGGTCTAGAGCTGGTGCGTTACTTTCCTTGTGCCTTGGTTTTCCGCCCGATGATTCTGTGTGTCTTGGCTTGGCCTTGTGGTCTGCCCGTTGTCCCGTGGATGTCTCTTGACGTCCTATGAGGGTTAAGACTACGTTGTAAGGTAGCCAGGAGTCTTCTTGCTTGTGGTAGGGTTCCTTATCCTACCTTTGCATGTGCTTGTTTGGGTTTCGGTCAACCTGGTCTGACCCAGTGGTTGACATGTGACCTTGTTTGCGCGTGTCTTAGCGGTTCTGTCCTGCCTAAGACACTGCTTCTGGATGCTTCGAGGTATTGTTCTACCTCGGTTTGCGTGTCCAGGTGTGCTGAGGGTTCTTGATGTCTCCCTCAGGTCTCCGTGTGTCGTTTTCTGCGGAGCGTGGTTTCTTTGGCTTAGGATTAGACCGATTGGCGGCTTGTTCCGCTGTTGTGACGATCTTACCTTTGAGTCGTTTGGCTCAGGATCGTTACGTAGGAGGTCTAGTGCTTGTCCTGAGTTGTCGGCAGTGGTGATACTGTCACTTGGTGCCTCGAAGTGCGTGTTGAGGGGCGTGGTTGCCCGTTAGTACTTCGGCGCTTGTGTTTTGAGCTTCTGTGTCGTGTGAAGCCTCCACTTGTTGTTGCCTAAGGCCGCGGGCCGACCCGCTAGCGGATGGCGGAGGGTTTTTCCCAGTGAGCGGTTTTTAGTTAGTTCCGCGGGCTCCTAGTCAACGGTGGCGTCCTGCCGAGGGAGAATACTAGCTAGAGGACCTGGCTTAGACTATAGCCAGTGTGTGCACACGTGGTCAGGGACTGAGGACTTACGTCGACGGGCGTGACCCTGACTAGTTACTTGTTTTGCTGTTACTGTTTGTTTCAGCTGGTGTCTACATCTCTGCTGTTGTTACAGCAGTACTGTAGGTGAGACACTTGAGGTGCAGCATGAGACGTCAGTGGACGCAGCTGGCCTTTTAAGGGGGTGCTTCCGTCACGTGATGCGTAGCTCTTCGCGGTTCTCGTGACGCGTAGCTCTTCGCGTTTCCTTGCGCGTTGTGACCTTTGCGAGTTGCCCGTTCGTGGCCGTGCTCGGGGTCAGTGTTTTGTTGTCCGCACGATGTTCTGATTGTGCGCGGGGCTTTGTGCACGACGTTCCCTGTCGTGTTTTGTCTGTTTCCCCGGTGTCGGCGTTCGCCTTCGCCTTTGTTTTGGGCTGGTTGACAGACTGGTGTACCCTTCTGCGTGAGTTTAGGGTCATCCATCTGTTGCCTTTTTGTCTGGAGTAGTTTGGGATACCGAGGTTAGTTCGGTAGCCGCTTGTTTGGTGCGGTTTCCTACCCCTCTCCTGCTTGTTCCCTACTCCTACTCCCCGTCTGTTCCTTCACAGCTTTGTAGTGTAGCTTTTCCTGCTTTGCTACACCTGCTGTTCCTGCTGCTTTGTTGTTGCTTCCGTTGTCTTCGCTTTGCACGTTTTCCAGTGGGGATCCGCGTGACCCCTACTGAGTTTCTGTTGAGACTCACCCCTGCTGCTTTTCAGGTGGGTTTCGTCGTCCGCCTCTACTGTTCCGGGTGGAGTGCGCGTCTGCTGTTGTAGCTGCCAGCCGTACCTGCGTCGGGTTCCTCCGACTCCTGTGTACGTTTCTTTCTGTTCGACTGTACTGTGCTAGACTTGTTGTCTTTCCTTTGGGCTGGACTCTGTGTATAATTGTAAAACTTGAATGTTTAATAAAAGGTAATTTTATTTCTGCTACTTTAGCAATCCAATCTAATGAAATTTAATTGCTTACTGTTATATCTGCTGGCTTCAATGTATTTCCCACACAATCCTTTTTCCCTTCGGCGCTTTCCCGCGCTTGGGAGGCCTCGCGGGTCCCATGTGGTATCACGTGTATTCGGTATTTATACCGGGTGCACCGGGTATCCGGAATCCGGGTCGCCACAGGTGGTATCAGAGCAGTGTTCTGAGATGTTCAGAGTTCTTTTCTGAGCTATCAGATCATTGTCGTGTGAAATACATGGAAATCCAGATATACAGTTACCAGAGTCTTTAGGCCCAGTACAGTCTCTTGCTGGCGTAGGTGTTGCGATGGTTTATCGCGGTGCTTTTTGCGTGTGGTCTTGTACGTGCTTGGTTGGCACTGTGCGAGATGGTTTTGCTCTCGTCTAGATGAGACGATGTGCTTCGTTCGGTTTTGAAGTTGGTCTCGATCGTGGTGCACTTTGCAGTGTTTGTCGGTTGGCATGAACCTGCAGTGCCTTGTTCGAGCTATTTTCTGTATTTTGCTCAGGTGGCTTATGACTTCTAGCGTTGGTGTGATGACCATGCACGTTCTTACGTTGCTTTGGTTGTCCCAGCTTGAGTTTGTGTAGCTCCTGATGCATCGTTGTTTCGGTTGTTTCGAATGTCGTGTTGCCTCGATTGAGAAGTTGCTCGAGCGAGCCTTGGATTTTCCCTTCCTGGTGAGCTTTTGTTGTCGAGCTTGTTGCTTCTCGTCCTTCTTGGTGAAGCTTTTTCGAGGTTAGCCTTGGAATTTCTGTCTTAGTGTTGCCCTTGTCCTGTGTCTGCTTAAGTGTAGACAGCTTTGTTTCAAGCCTGATCTGCTCCTTGTTGTACGGTTGCTTAGCTTTGGACTCCGTAATGGTGTTAAGAGCTGTTGTGTACCGTATTTGTAGTGCTGTGTCTAACGGCCGATGCGTTGTGAGGGCTCATTTATTGTGTCAGGACGTGAAGGTAAGCTGAGACTGATGCTTTCCTTGTGCTTTGTGCTGAAGCTGGTGCTCTTCTCTTGTTGCACTTAGGCTCTTTGTGATCGGTTGTTCGCCTGATCAGTGCTCGTGGCGTGTTAATTGCGATCTTTGTTGATTGCGATGACGCCTGGTGTGTGCTGAGATGCGATTATCGATGTTGTTCTGTTGCCTGTGCACGTTGTTGAGAGTACAGCTGTAGTGTGTGGGTTGGCTACCCATTTGTCGAGAGGTTCTTTCTTTCTCGATGTGGCTTCGTCTTGGCTTCTCGTGCCTTGACTTTGGTCGTTGCCGTGCCTTTGCTCGTGGTTTTCTTGTGTTGGCATTGGCAATTGTGCGAGTGTTGGGGAATTTGTCGGCATTCCTTGCTGATTAAGTACCCTTTTGCTCTGCTTTTTCTTCTTGGGTGTTATGCTCTTGAGGCGTGTTGCTAGTCCTTGAGTTGCATTTCCCTGAAATTGTTGTCGTTTCTCGTTGTCGTGGGTCTTCTCTTGGTGAGCAGTCTGATGCGTGACCTGTCTCTTGTGGTCGTGTGCTCAGCTGTTCTTGTGCCTTGTTGTGACCCTGCTTGCAGTTGTGTTCTGTGGTTCTGTGTGTTCTGCAGACCCGGAATTCTGCAGGTGTTGCCATTGTGTTGTTTTGGCGCTGTTTCTTTATGATTTTGTGTCTCTGCCTTGGACCATGGTCTTGTCAGTTGGCTTGCTGTGCTCTCTTTCCCTGGTGGAGTTAGCTTGCGACTTGATCAGATGTGATGTCTGAGTGAGTACTGACTTGATTGTGTTTCGGGTCCAGCAGTGTTGTTGTTGTCGTTGGTGTCCTGTGTGCCAGGTGTTCCCTGTTACCTTTGGCGCTGGAGCCGATGATGTTGCGAGCTGTCAGCTGTAAGGACTGTGTCTCCTTGTGTAAGCTGCCGCTTGCCGTGTTGTTATTGTGTTTTCTCGGTTGTTTGTGGTTGTGGCAGTCGTGTCTCTAATTCTGGTGAGACGTAAACGACGTTGCCCTTGCTTCGGAGGTGTCAGATGTGTTCACTTTGGTGTCATACTCGTGCTGTAGACTTGCTGTCTTAGAAGCTGAGCATGTACCTGTAATTGTGATCTGACGATGTCCCTCTGAGCTGTGTTTTCCGAGTTTTGTGCTGTTGGGTTATTCTTCCCTGCTTCTCCTTTGTTAGTCCTGAATTTCGAGGGCGAAATTCTTTGAAGGAGGGGAGGATGTAATGCCCTGGATCTCGTTGGATCTCGTAGGATCTTTAATGGATCTTTCGGATCTGTTTCGGATTGGTTTCGTTGAGTTTCGGTTCGCTTTTGTGGCTTCCGAGTTGAGTTTGACGAGCCGTGTGGGTTTTTCTCACGTACTAGCTACGGAACCCTACGGTGAGCTTATTTGTCAATTCTCGAACTCGTGGATGCTACAGCGACGATGTACTCCTCGAGCCGGTCGTTTCGGCTATTTTTGCGTATTTTTCTGAATTTGTGCATTTTCAGCGCATTTTCGGAATTTTCGGAAATTAGGAAAATTTCCTAATTTCTTTTCCTTTTTCTTTTTCTTTCCTCTCTCCCCTCCTCATTTCTCACCGCCGCCGTCTCTCTCCCGTTCTCTCTCGTTCTCTCCCCTTTTCGGCTCCGGCTGCAGACGGAGGCGTAGGTGGGCGAGGTGGCGAGGCCGTGGAGCTGTCGAGGTGCGCGAAGGGGCGAGGATCGGATCGATTCTGGCGCGATCCCGAACGGTGGATTCAAAGCCGGTGAAATTGGTTCGCGAGTGGTTTTCGGCGTGGTTTAGTCCCTTCGGGGCACGGTTTCTTCGGTGGAGGTAGGGTGATGGATCCTTGCTTCCTTACCTTCGTTTTCCCTGCCATTGCACGGCGTTCGGCTAGGAAATGAGCGTGTTTGGGCTTGTTTTGCCTAAACCGTGTTTTTCGTGGTTTTTAGGGTCGGCCGGCAAACGGCGACCGATTGCGGTTCAGTTAGTTTCTAAATGACCGCAGGGATGTTAGAATCCCATCCACGTAGTTTTCGTGCGATTTGGTGCTCATTCGAGGCCGGTAGAAGCCCGGGAACCTCGGTGACCCATTTTGGGTGGATTTGTTTAAATCGCCCGGATCTTGCGTTTTTGATGTTGCATGTGGGGTTTTTGTTGCCCTGATGTTGTCTTTTGGCGTTGTGGTTTGTATCCCCTGCGTTTCGGCGTGAATGGGGCGTGGAACGGGCCGATCCGGCCATTCCTATGTTTTCCCGCCGTGACCGAAGTAGCGGTCTAGCCAGTGACCGCCACTTTCTTTTGACGGCCCTACGATGGACCGTTATTTGGTTTGAGGGTTTATTAGCCCTCTACCTTCTGGGTAAGCGACGGCCCAAGGATGGAGCGTTATTTCCATGTAACGCCCCAGTGCCTAGCCGTTACTTTCCTTCTTGTCGTTTTGTGTTGAGGTTAAGTCGGTTGATCTAACGCACTTGACCCAGTGCGTTAGATGGAAGTGGCGTGCCTTGCCCAGGCCGTTACTTGCCGGTTGACTGACGTTGACTCATTGAGGCGGTGCCTTCAACGGTCGGAACCTCATCCGTTGTTTGAGAGTAACGGTGGAGCCCCTGGCCGTTACTTTCTATTTTGGCAGAGCTGGGTTTGCTGCACCGTTGGGTGTGACGGTGGGGACCCTGTGCGCCGTTAGTGAGTAACGCGCATGTTTCTGTCCGTCGTTTGCTGTGGTGTTGGGTTGAGGGTGGCCATGCCGTTTGTGAGTAACGGATGGGCCCCCGTGCGTCGTTTGGTTCTGACGGCCCTCCCCTGCCGCGCTGTTTCGTGAGTGACGTGCCTGGCCTAGCGCGTTACTTCGCTTTGGTTTGGGTTGCTGCACTGTTGAATGTGACGGTGGAGACCCCGTGCGTCGTTTGCTTGTAACGCCCCTGCTCCCGTGCGTTACTTGGCTTTTGTGTGTTTTGTAGGTTGTCAGGGTGGTGTGAGTGATGGCCTGGTGTCCGTCCGTCGTTTGGGAAATAACGGCCCTAACCTAGACCGTCGCTTGCTTGTAGCGGTCTAGAGCTGGTGCGTTACTTTCCTTGTGCCTTGGTTTTCCGCCCGATGATTCTGTGTGTCTTGGCTTGGCCTTGTGGTCTGCCCGTTGTCCCGTGGATGTCTCTTGACGTCCTATGAGGGTTAAGACTACGTTGTAAGGTAGCCAGGAGTCTTCTTGCTTGTGGTAGGGTTCCTTATCCTACCTTTGCATGTGCTTGTTTGGGTTTCGGTCAACCTGGTCTGACCCAGTGGTTGACATGTGACCTTGTTTGCGCGTGTCTTAGCGGTTCTGTCCTGCCTAAGACACTGCTTCTGGATGCTTCGAGGTATTGTTCTACCTCGGTTTGCGTGTCCAGGTGTGCTGAGGGTTCTTGATGTCTCCCTCAGGTCTCCGTGTGTCGTTTTCTGCGGAGCGTGGTTTCTTTGGCTTAGGATTAGACCGATTGGCGGCTTGTTCCGCTGTTGTGACGATCTTACCTTTGAGTCGTTTGGCTCAGGATCGTTACGTAGGAGGTCTAGTGCTTGTCTTGAGTTGTCGGCAGTGGTGATACTGTCACTTGGTGCCTCGAAGTGCGTGTTGAGGGGCGTGGTTGCCCGTTAGTACTTCGGCGCTTGTGTTTTGAGCTTCTGTGTCGTGTGAAGCCTCCACTTGTTGTTGCCTAAGGCCGCGGGCCGACCCGCTAGCGGATGGCGGAGGGTTTTTCCCAGTGAGCGGTTTTTAGTTAGTTCCGCGGGCTCCTAGTCAACGGTGGCGTCCTGCCGAGGGAGAATACTAGCTAGAGGACCTGGCTTAGACTATAGCCAGTGTGTGCACACGTGGTCAGGGACTGAGGACTTACGTCGACGGGCGTGACCCTGACTAGTTACTTGTTTTGCTGTTACTGTTTGTTTCAGCTGGTGTCTACATCTCTGCTGTTGTTACAGCAGTACTGTAGGTGAGACACTTGAGGTGCAGCATGAGACGTCAGTGGACGCAGCTGGCCTTTTAAGGGGGTGCTTCCGTCACGTGATGCGTAGCTCTTCGCGGTTCTCGTGACGCGTAGCTCTTCGCGTTTCCTTGCGCGTTGTGACCTTTGCGAGTTGCCCGTTCGTGGCCGTGCTCGGGGTCAGTGTTTTGTTGTCCGCACGATGTTCTGATTGTGCGCGGGGCTTTGTGAACGACGTTCCCTGTCGTGTTTTGTCTGTTTCCCCGGTGTCAGCGTTCGCCTTCGCCTTTGTTTTGGGCTGGTTGACAGACTGGTGTACCCTTCTGCGTGAGTTTAGGGTCATCCATCTGTTGCCTTTTTGTCTGGAGTAGTTTGGGATACCGAGGTTAGTTCGGTAGCCGCTTGTTTGGTGCGGTTTCCTACCCCTCTCCTGCTTGTTCCCTACTCCTACTCCCCGTCTGTTCCTTCACAGCTTTGTAGTGTAGCTTTTCCTGCTTTGCTACACCTGCTGTTCCTGCTGCTTTGTTGTTGCTTCCGTTGTCTTCGCTTTGCGCATTTTCCAGTGGGGATCCGCGTGACCCCTACTGAGTTTCTGTTGAGACTCACCCCTGCTGCTTTTCAGGTGGGTTTCGTCGTCCGCCTCTACTGTTCCGGGTGGAGTGCGCGTCTGCTGTTGTAGCTGCCAGCCGTACCTGCGTCGGGTTCCTCCGACTCCTGTGTACGTTTCTTTCTGTTCGACTGTACTGTGCTAGACTTGTTGTCTTTCCTTTGGGCTGGACTCTGTGTATAATTGTAAAACTTGAATGTTTAATAAAAGGTAATTTTATTTCTGCTACTTTAGCAATCCAATCTAATGAAATTTAATTGCTTACTGTTATATCTGCTGGCTTCAATGTATTTCCCACACAATCCTTTTTCCCTTCGGCGCTTTCCCGCGCTTGGGAGGCCTCGCGGGTCCCATGTGGTATCACGTGTATTCGGTATTTATACCGGGTGCACCGGGTATCCGGAATCCGGGTCGCCACAATTCCGTTGCAGTAAGGATGAAAGATTTCTGCTTGGTGAGAGAATTGGGATCACCTAGGGGACCAATGATGTCGAATGCCCACATGGAGAAAGGCCACGGGGAGGATATTGGGTGAAGTGAGGAAGATGGTGAATGGATTTTATCGGCGTGAAGTTGACACTTGACACACCTACGGACATAGACATCACAATCCTCTTCCATAGTGGGCCAGTAAAAACCTTGCCGAATGATCTTTTTGGCGAGCATCTGACTATTCACGTGGCCACCGCACACACCCGAGTGCGTCTCTTCTACACACTTCCAAACCTCATCGTCACCAAGACATCTTAACAAAATACCAGTATGGCTCCTCCTATAGAGTAGACCTCCAACCAAAATATATTTCTGAGCCACCCTTCTTATGGCTTTCTTGTCCTCTGTGGTGGCCCCTTCAGGATAAGACTGATCTTGGCAGTATTTGACAATTTCATAGAACCATGGTTTCTCTTCATCAGCCAGTTCTTCTTCGGCCTCTGCCAACATGATTTCCCTCTTCTCAAGGATATCTTCCTGCAGGATCTTCCTTGTTATCCTGTCTTTGATATTTACATAGGAGGCATCATCGATTGCAGGGGTGTGAAGTTTATAGATGGAAATGGACTTAAACCATCTTCCTAGAGGGAACCTTATGGATGATGCCAACGAGGCGAGGGCATCGGCGAGAATATTCTGATGATGAGGGACATGAACAAAGATCAGTTTGGTGAATAGTTTGGCAAAGGCAGCAGTGAGTTCTTGGTATGGCTTGAGTTTGGGATCGCGAGTGCGATATTTAGTGAGCACCTGGCGAAGGATGAGTTGACTATCACCTACGACTCGCAACTCAGTGATACGAAAAGAATGAGCGAGTTCTAGGCCAGCTAGAAGGGCTTCATATTCAGCTATATTGTTGGTGACTGGAAATTTGAGTTGGTATGCCAATGGGAATGTGAGGCCTTCAGGCGACAGGAGGGCGATGCCGATTCCTCTCTCTTGAGAATTCAGAGCTCCATCAAAATATAGCGTCCACATTGGCTCATCTGATTGGTTGATGGACATTAGTTCCTCATCTGGAAACTCTGATTGGACGGGATCGAACTTGGGAAGAGGATGGTGAGCGAGATGCTCAGCTATGGCATAGCCTTTAATCGCCTTTTGCTGGACGTAGACGATGTCAAACTGAGAGAGAAAACTTTGCCAGCGTGCTAATCTATCCGTAAGGACGGATTTCTCCAGAAGGAATTTGATAGGATTCATTCGAGCAATCAAGTGGACCTCATGAGCCAAGAAGTAGTGCTTCAATTTCTGCACTACCCAAACGAGGGCAGCACAGGTTTTCTCCATGACGGTGTACTTCTGCTCACAGGGATTGAGAAGTTTGGACAAGTAATAGGTTGCCCGTTCCTTGCCTTCTTCATCAGCTTGTGCGAGGATGGCTCCTACGGAGTCATCCAAGACTGAGACGTAAAGGATCAGAGGTTTTTCCGGTTTGGGTGGAATGAGAACGGGTGGACTAGCCAGATATTCCTTCAACCCTTCAAAAGTTTTCTGACTTTTAGAATTCTCGTGGAATTCTACTCCTGGCTTGGTCAACTCGTAGAGAGGTCTACACCTTTGTGAATGTTGGGACACAAACCGACGAATAAACTGCAACCTCCCGATTAAACCTCGGACTTCCCTCAAATTCTTGGGAGGCGGCATATCCCCGATAACCTTAGCTTTGTCAGGATCTATCTCGATCCCTCTTTTGCTCACAATGAACCCCAGCAATTTACCTGACGACACACCAAACACACACTTCTTCGGGTTCATTTTCAGTTGGAACTCCCTTGACCTCTGCAAGACCTTAGCCAAAACTTCTGGATGTTCCATCCTGGTCCTTGATTTTACCAATAAGTCATCCACATACACTTCCAGATATATGTGCATCATGTCATGAAATATGGCCATCATCGCTCTTTGGTAAGTGTAGATCGGATTAAAATCCACACTTAGGAATTAAAAATAAAACAAATGAATATGAACAACGTAAAAGATGCGATAAAAATAGCACGAGGGGCTAATGTGGAGATGATGTGATCGCCAGAGACGCGAGGGTCTCAAGAGGAGATGAGAACGGGGAAAGAATCGTAATTACCTGGTGGAAATGGAAATGCGGGAGGATGTAGAGTTTCTTCCTCCTTCTTCGATCGGCCGGCCGATGAGAAGGGTTCTCTTCTTTGATTACCTTAAAAAAAAAAGACAATGAAAACAAGCAAAGAAGAAAGGATCAGTCAAAGTGCTATAGTATCAATCCCAAATAGAATATGTAATGAGAAGAGGACATCAACGTGCGCACCTCCTTTTTTGTTGTTTTTAAACCCCTTAAGAAGACTTAAGGGTAGGGAGAGTATGATGATAAAAAAGATGCAACAAGACGTGAACAAATGCAAAGGGTGAATAGATATGAAGAATGGAGGGGTGATGATATACCTAAGACACGAACGAAATAAAACAAAACAGATGAATAAGTGGAAACCCTGCTGTCCCTGACGACAGTAAAGGGAAAAACCGAATGAATATGTTGATGGAAGAAGCACCGGATGTAGCCCAACGGAGGATGCAGAGGGGGAAGCAGATGCAAAGGATGCAGCCCAAGGATGAAGAGGGCTCTGCTCGTGGCCTGCAATGAATGTTCTGGGTATTCAACCTTCTGAGTGCTTAACCCTTAACACGATCGATCAAGCCTTCATTTTATAGCTTCAATCGGATGTGATCAAACAAGGTAAGATAAGAACGGGTAATGAGGCATCCAAGGAAGGATCGAGATCGAGTAAGAGACCAATTGATAGTAGGGAACTGTGAGGGAAAGATGGAAAAAGGAAGGACTCTGGAGTGAAACACGACTTAGGACAGGGCGTCAAATCATGAATTGACGACCTTCACAGAGACGCTTCTTGAAACACGACCTGGGAAAGGGCGTTTCTTCCTGGATTTAATTTTGGAAATAACTTCTTTTTGTTTGAAAATTAGGGGGACACGCCTGACGGAGAGACGTTTCTTTAAAAACAAGCCCTGAGGAAGGACGTTACTCACAAAATGCTTTTTATTTTGAAAGTAGATAAATCCAGAAATTAACGGATAATACCAGGAATGGACGCCCTCACTTATGGTCGTCTCTTCTTTTGAAAACGCCCTATGACAGGTCGCTACTTTGAAAATAACGCCCTTCTTCAGGTCGTGAATCACGAAAATGCAGGAAAAATGCATAAAACTCACAAAAAAAAGAAAAACTTCATTTTATAGGAATATTGAAGTCCACTTGGGGCGTTTATATAATGACATGAGATTTGATCAACCTAACGTCAATTTTGGCGTGTCTACAGCTGCCCCGCCTTGGCGTCTGCTTTGCAAGGGAGTGAGACAGAAATGGAATGAAGTGTAATGAAAGGAATGAAGTGGAATGAACTGATAAGGAGACGCCAAGGTGTGATGTGACACGCCTCAGACACCAAGCATTTGAAATCTTTCCAAGATTCTGAGTGAAACAACTCTGAGTGGTTCCAAGGAAACATCGATTTGTTGGATAAAAGGAGATTAAACTAAGTAAATAAAGGGTGTGCGCGTGGGCACGACAGGGAAAGACCATTGGAGAGCGATTATCAGCCAACGTGGACATGCTACAACCAAGGTAAATTTCGCAGAAAAGTAAAGAGAATTGGGATAGAGATCCAACAAAAGGGACACTTTCAAGGAATCAGCCTGAACGGCTTCAAATAGAACGAAGTACTTGATTTGAAGTGGAATATCTCATGTCAACTCAATCAAAAGCGAGTGAACTTCATTATTGCCATAATATGAAGATTTTCAGCATGAAACTCAAAGTCCTATATGATGCATGCTGGGCTAAAAGAAAAGATTAAAACAAACTAAAATAGAAAATAATCAAGGATAATATTGCTAAGCCATTTAGATCTGGTCAAGAATCCACATCTCTGAGCTAACACTAAGTCGAAGTCCGTTTGTCCGCGCATCAACTCAGAAAGTGGAACCATCGTCCCAAACCTTTAACGACTCAACGGCCTATCCGTGTGATCAAGACTTTCCTGAAATCGTCATCGTTTTTGGTGAAGGGGAACTCAAATTTCAGGTTCATCAGAACCACAAGGTCCTTGACATACTATAATAGTGTAGATATTATATAATAATAATGCTTACAAGAAACAGATACAAGGTGACACGATGTTACTCCCATGAGTGGTCCAAACGCCTCGAATCCTGCAAACTTCTGCACTTGAAACTTATTAGCCTTCATCCAGCAATTCAGAACATGACATGATCATAAGTGCTTAATCATAAACAATTTCACCAAAATAATAGCACTTAAGTTCATTAAAACATCATAATCCAAAAAAAACACCCCTAAGAATAGGGCGTTAACATCATAAAAGGCGCCTGACCATAGGTCGTTTAACATTTAAAACATGCCCCGCTCGAAGGCGTAAACAGCAACGGAAGCTTAGAAGAAACACGACCCCATCAAGGGCGTTACATAAAACACGACCCCTGACAGGTCGTCAAAACAAAAATCGACGCCCTTACACAAGGCGTTAATTCAGCACGAACATCCGTTTCTAAATCAAGAACACAGTCCTTAACCCAATCAAATTTCTATCTTCGGGACTCTTTAAGACTCTTCAAATCCTTATAAAAAGGAAGGCTTTCTTTCAACAAACCATCCGAATCTCTCTCTGCAGCCGAATTGCTTCTTTTCTTCTTCATCTGCAGGTTGCAGCACGAGCTACTTCTGCAAAGCAAAGCGATGGTCAGGATGATGAAGAAACCTAGGATCTCTACTCCCAGAATTACTGAAGTACAAGGGCACATAAGTAATCGAATTGTTTCGAATCAGGTAAGCTATTCTCCTATTCTTTGCTCTGTACTGTTCCTTTTCTTTTTTCTCTTCTGCCGAACTCTCCTCTTATATTTCATATGCTTATGTTCGTCACTGCATGTGTTATATTTTCTTCTCACAGGATTACCCAACCCTTCCAGGAGCTAGAAGATATATCCAAATCAAGTGGTTGCCCCTCATCCTCTCTAAATTCTCCTCAGATATGAGGGTATATGTAGCTAGATGGCATCTCTTAGGATTGATAACCCATGCCAAGCATTATGACCAAATCCATCTTGATTGGGGCGCCATGGGAGCATTGATTGAAACATGGCATCCTTCCACCCATACTTTCTTATTTTCCACATTTGAGGCCACCATCTTGCTGGAAGAAGTAGAGATGATCCTGGGCTTGAAACGAATGAAACAAGGAGAAGAAGAGCACATGGCCAACATGCCAAGACCTATCTCGTCTTACGAGCTCTTAACCAGCCTTATTCCTAACCCAAACTTAGTGAATCAGATCAAAATCACCAAGGGAATCAACCTCATGAAGCTAGCCTCGTGGGTATACAAAAGAGCAGATCAAGCCAAGGAAGAGGAGGAGATAGAAAGAATAACAAAGGCCTTCGTGGTGTGCATAGCAGGCGCACTACTGTTTCCATCTACGGAGGACTTCCTTGAAGAGAGTCAAATAAGTGCAGTGGTGAGCTTATGGGAAGGTGAAAGAGTTGGACCGGCCATACTAGCTTACCTCTACAGCGGGCTTACATCGGCGGCCATGGGGCGGCCCATATACGGCTGTATGCTAGCCTTCTCAAGTTGGGTGGACCTCCACTTTAAATTTGATCCATGCCATGAAGCCCAACAATCGTCAAGGATCTTCTCCAAAAGTCCGCTTTCTTACATTGCCGGCTCGTTGGGAATAAGCAATAGGGTGACGAACCGCATTCCTCAAATCAAGAAAAGGGCGGAGTGGAGAGAACACCTTAAGGTAATGCCCAAAAACCTCTTTACTTGCACTCCGGGAATACTCAAAATGCAGGAACTCCGCGCAAGATTCTCCATCGGCACAGACCTTCGACTTATTGGCGCATCCGAGCTCATCTTGTATAATGCACACCGGTGCCTTCCTTAGCTCGGGCTCCCAAGGCAAGTGCTAGAAGACATCTCCCATCTTCCTCCAATCAAATCAAGGGATCTAGGCAGCAATGAAGATGGAGAGGAGACAATCACCATTCAAGCTCTGTGGAGACTAAGCAAGCTTCGTCAACCTGTGGAAGACTTAGAAGAAGACAAGGAACATTGGAAAAATTATGTGATAGCATTGAGGAAATTAAGGCCCAAGGTGGCTCATTAGGCATTGTAATCCTTTCTTTCAAATAATAAAGATTGCTTTCTGATTGAGCCAATTATCACTGTGATTATGATCAAAATTTTATAAAACCTGCGTTTCTGTTGCAAATAACGCCTCAAAGAACGCCGTGAATTCAAAAATAAACGCCTTACCTCAAGGTGCCTCAATCGGCCCATCTTCCATATTTGACGCCTGCAAAGAGGGCGTGACTCAAATAACGACTTCAAACAAGGCGTTAATAGGTTCAAACCCCCAAAGAATATAATCGTTGAATCATCAACATAACGCCTTCGCCTTAGTCACATTTAAAGAATAACACGCCCTCCTCAGAGGCGTTACTAAAAAACAGCAATGATGACTTTCATCACATCAATCAACGCCCATTCAATGCGTCTGACGACGGTTATCGTTCCCCATGCAAAACAAAATAACGCCTTAATCATCGTCGTCTACCTTCAAGAAACGCCCAAAGCCTCGTCATGAATTCAATTATAAACGCCTCCTATTAGGGCGTGTCTTCTTTTCGAAACCCAAAAGTCATCAGCCCCTTTCTCCTTCCTCCTTCCGTCCTCATTTCCCCCTTCTGCAAACCCTAACCGAAGCCCCCCCTCTCGATCTCCCTCTCTCGATCTCTTCTCTCACTCTCTCAATCTCCCTCTACCCTAACCCTAGCCATGGCCGGTGGAGGACACAAGTGCCAGAGGGTAGCCGCCCCAGAGGTCGTTGACCTCGACGCCTCTCGTGCCAAAGAAGAACCTGCCGTGGAGGAGCTCGCCATTGTTGCTGTTGAAGAACCGGCGGTGGTTGCCGGCAGTGACGAGGCCGAAGGAGCAGCAACAGAAGAAGGAGGAGAAGACGAAGGTGGAGAAGAAGAAGAAGAAGGAGAAGAAGATGAAGAAGAGGGAGATGGAGAAGAAGAAGACGGTGGACCACCGCCCACGGCGGCGGTCGCTCCCCGGGGTCAGCTCCGGCGACCCAGACGGCCACTGCCTCGACCACAACCCCTGAAGCACAAAAAGGTAGGTTAATTCCAAATTTTTTTATTTTATTTTCATTTTATTTTTATCTTTCCTATTTTCCATAGCCCTCGGGCACGAGTTCTGCAACTCAGAAAAGAAACGCCTCCCGTGGGGGCGTTATTCATAAACAAAACGCCCTGCCCCAGGGCGTTAACTTTTATTTTCTGTTGAAAATTAATTAACCTTCATGACAAACGCCCTGCAGCATGTCGTTTCTCAAAAATTATTATTTTCCATTAATTCCATGCCCATTAAACAATTTTCAAAATATTTTCATGAATTATTTCGCATGCTGCCAGTTATTTGATTTTCTGCTAAATTAGGAAACCACGCCCTCTATTAGGGCGTTAATTCAACAATAAACGCCCATATCAGAGGGCGTCTCTTTATTCATTAACGATTTAAAATTAACCACCCTTTTAGGAAAACGCCCTACCCCAGGGCGTGATTAGAAATATGTTTTAGAATTTAGCAAACAACCACCAAAATACGCCCAATACGGAGGCGTGATGAAGATGAAAAACGCCCTCATCCAGGACGTTGCCTTAAGGCACATTTAGAAAAATGCCCCCCGACAGGGGCGTGAATTCATCAAGAAACGACCTGAGGGTGGTCGTGAATTCCAAAAACATTAAAATTCAATATCAGGCCAAACCAAATGTAATTCCACATGAATATTCAAACAATTAAACAAAATAATTTTCTTTTAATGCATGCAGGGGCTGATGAGGACCTGCATCTCGTGGGTCATGGTCCGGGCAGCATACCAGGGTCTCCCTGACTTTCAGAGGGCTAGAGTAGATGCTATGGGGTTCGAGGCTTTCCTATCCATTGAGCCATTCAGACCTGACCTAGCACTTATCCAGGTTTTACGAGAGCGATGGGATAGGGTTAGCCGGACTTTTCTGATGCCCTGGGGGCATATGGTTCCCAGTTTATAGGATGTAGTCAGGATCACAGGTTTGCAAGTAGATGGTGAGGCCGTGAGCGGGTTCACCTATTCCGACTACACGGAGATGGCCCAGAGGTTGCTAGGGTTGGATATGGTTTATGAGGTACCTAGTGAGTGCAGGACCATCTTTCGTACCGACCTGACTACGGTGATGGGTTTGGGAGACGCCAGGCATAGGTCAGGGGAGACCATGGACGAGTTTTCACAGCGGCTGACCGACGGGGCGAGAGCGGTATACTGCCAGGACCCGACTGACCAGGAGAGTGCGGACCGTGACCTGAGGAGGTTCCTGCTGCTGCTGCTCGGGAGATTATTGCTGGGGACGAAAGCCGACGTCATCAACCGCCGCTTCTTGGGCATCCTTGAGGACCTGGAGACAGTTGGCACTTACGCTTGGGGTGCAGCGCTGCTGGCACACCTGCTGGCGGACCTGTCCACGGGGACAGGACGTGAGACGACCGTCAGTGGCTTCTCACCTTTTCTTCAGGTATTTATTTTCCTTTTTTTTCTTTCCTTTTCATGCAAATGAATACCTTACTAATGCAATGCATGGATGCAGGTGTGGAGCCACTTATACATGCCGATGGGGCGCGTCGACCCACGGCCGGGAGCTGAGGGAGCCTTCCCTCTCGCACGACGCTGGTTATCAGTTATCTCTGGTGCCCCACTCACCTATGAGTTGTGGGTGTTACGGAGAGAATTCCGTGACTTCCCTCCCTCGTTGGTATGTATGAATGAATGATATGTATTTTATTTTTTGTGTTTATTTGAATTGATTATGATGAAATGATGGTGATGCATGTTTATGAATGCAGGTGCAGTGGAGGCCATACGAGGGGATGACAGATGAGGGCCAACCTTGGGTCGTATCGGGGCGACCTCGCTTCGGGCGTGAGCTGTGGCTGCACTGCTTGAGCGAGATTGAGCCGTTACGGCTTCGGTTGGTGATGAGGACCCTGGGCCTGTCCCAGGAGTGGATCGAGGTCGGCGAGCCTCGAGGCATTGGAAAGAAGACCCGCGGTCGCACCAAGGCGATCGATTGGAGGGTTCGATTCGCGGAGCAGTACGGGGATTGGCAGCGAGGCGGGACCCGAGTTGCCTCCCAGGCGACAGACAACTCCAAGTACCTCCGGCGCTACTGGGAGGTTTACGCCGGTAGACCTCAGATGAAGGTCTTAGGGGTATGCATGAATGCAATTATTTCTAAATGCCGATGCTTATACATGTCTATTATGCAACTAATATGTGATGAATGCAGGATGCGCGAGATATAGCGGCTATGGATGCCCAGGCCCATCTACACGGCCTGGAGGACCAGCTGGCCGCCACACGGGCAGACCTGGAGACCCTGGTGAGTGTTTAAATTATTCCTATATGCAAATGAATTTTTTGTTGAATTAATGATTAGCCACTGACGGTCTTAATGAATGCAGCGTGCCCAGCAAGGAGCAGTTAGGAGAGACCCAGGTGAGGCCTCCAGCTCGAGGGGACCTAGCGCCGAGGTGACCGTGCTATCGGAGCAGCTAGCTGGAGCAGTTGCACGAGCCGAGGCAGCAGAGCATGACCTCGCCAGACGGGTAAATTCTGAACTCAAACTCAGTCAATTCAATTATTAATTAAATATAGCATTGTGTACTGATAAAAAAAATGTTTTGCAGACTGAGGAGCTCCGAGCAGCTATTGCTTGCGTCTGTGAGGGACAGCAGGCGACGTCCTCGCAGGCGAGTGATTTACCTTCAACCATGTGTTGTTTATTTGCTTCATTGAATTGTTGATCTTGATGATTTGTTTGCCTGTTTTCAGAGTGCACAGCTGCGAGCGGCGCGTACCGAGTTGGCGATCCGCGAGCAGCGGATCACAGAGTTGGAGCGCTCTGCGAGGCGTTGGGAGGAGCTTCCTCAGGACGTGGCGGAGCTGCGTGTGACCCTTGAGCTGGAGAGGCGCGAGCGTGCCCGGGAGCGTGCGGAGTACCGAGCGGACCTCGTCCGAGAGCGCGAGGAGCGTACTCGCGAGCGTGAGGAGCACCGGGCGGACCTTGCCCGTTACCAGGAGCTAGCTAGAGCGCGGGAGCGAGAGCTGGCAGACTTGAGGACTCAGCTAGTCCTTTCCCAGGAGCGGCATCGAGTGTCTGAGGAGCGCTTGCAGCGAGGCCGAGAGCGGGCGCGAGCTGCAGGGTTCAGCCTTGGCGGCTCTTCTTACGTGGCGGGTTCCTCCTTCCGACCGCAGAGCGAGGCAGGGGACCAAGCGCGAGGTCCAGCAGCGTCACGGGGCTCCATGCCCCCTCCACCAGCACCGCCTCGGGATGCCGAGGGTGAGGCAGAGAGTAGACCAGAGGAGAGTGGAGGTGAGAGCTGAGGGCCTTTTACTTGTACTCCTCCACCTTCACACCTGTACATGATTTTGACATGACATATATATATATATATGAGATTCAGATTTTTGTTACCTGAGCACTTTGTGTGGTTGTGGCCTTGTGTTCGTGTACTTTCTTCTTTCCACGTTCTTCGTGTTTGTTTTCTTTGCCCTGTATCTGCAGCTGTGATTTTCACTTGAACAAACAGGTTAATTCATTTGTTCGACTTGGCCCCTTGCCCGGTGAGCAAGGGGTGTCAATATTCTGACCTTAATAAGGGGTCAAGGGGCCAAGCCTTTAATTAAATAAGGCAACATGAAATAACCAAAACTGGGAGATGCCTCAGGACGTCACACATATGCAAACAATAATTAAAAGATTCCCAGGCAAGAGTGCAATTCATGCAACATGAAGAATTTATTTTTGTTCTTTTCATTATCTATATTTTTTTTAGGATTTTCTAAAAAAACACGCCTTAGATTAGGTCATTACTCTCGTAAAAGACGCCCTCGGGAGCGGCGTGAATTTGAAAAGATTTTTTGAATTTTGTTAAAAAAAAATGACCTTCCCAGAGGTGTTATGTTTTAAAGAAACGACTTTAGGCGAGGCGTGACTTAACATGAACGCGCCTTAAACAAAGGCGTTAATTTTTATTCTTCCCAAATTGTGCTGATAATGCCATTAAGGTGGTGGTCCTACTTGGACATCATCTAAGATCCATTAACCTCTCTTGAATAATTAAAAGGGGGATTGGCGTGCATATAATTAAACTTATACACAAGATTTCATGCAGTGCATTCTCTTCGGTTTGTCTCGACCATTCTGCTGGTTCATGACTTTTCCAAAAATAAAAGAGAAGATATAAGGAAGCCCACAAAAGATTCAGAGATGCCTGAGGCAAAGCTACCTCCCCTACCCTATGCCTGTTGGGGTTCGGTCTTTGGCGTAGGGACGTTTTGTTGCCTTTTGCCTCTTTTCATATTGCATGCATACGCCCAAGGTTTTCCTTGCGGGGACTTTGCCCTCTTGACATGCTTTTCTTTTCACCATTTGACTTTCACTTTGGAATTGATTTGCATTGATGAACAGCCTAATTGTACTTGGGTTTTTTTGTGGCATTTGTTCCCTTTTGGGCCCTGACTTCCTCCTACTAGGGCGGCGGATAGGCTTGGCGTGTCTACCTCGAGACCTCCCTTCCTCCCTTGTGGGCCGAAGAAGAAAAGAATGGATATCGTCTTTCACCTTTAGTCCGGTTTCGACTTTTCATCAGATTTTGCACTGCTTGAGCTCAAGAGTAAAGTGTGTAGTGTGTGCGGGGTCAACTCCCATTTTAAATTAACAAGACTGATGAATGGATTTTGAATTTTGACCTTTCGGGCCGTGGACCCTTGTATGCCATGTCAACCCAAAAGGAAAACCATGAAAGAAAACTTTTTTTGTTTTGATTTTGAAAATATTCGATTTTTTTTTTGGATTATTTGGGAAATTTCTACTTTCTTTGGATTTTTATGAAGTTTTCAATTTTTGTTTGGATTTTTGTTCAGGGGTAATATTTCTTGATATACAAACCATTCCATGGGTGACTCAATTCCTCTCCTTCAGCATTAACCAGTTTATAAGCATTGCCAGGATAAACATTTTTTATGACGAACGGTCTTCCCAATTTGGTTGGAGCTTTGAACGAGGGCCACCGGGTTTTACAAAAATTCTTTTGATTACCATTTCACCGACCTTAAATTTTCTCTCAATTACCTTCTTTTGATAAAAACGTGAGAGCCTGTTTTGATAAACGCGCGCATGCTCAGCGGCGACCAGACGCTTCTCGTCAAGGAGTTCCAACTGGGCAAGGAGTGAATCACGACGCTCATCAATAGAGAGCTCTTGTCCAATTGTACTCGCAGAGAGGGAATAAGAATCTCATAAGGGACTACTGCCTCCATTCCATAAGTAAGGGCGAAAGGAGTTTGCCCAGTGGGAGTTCGAATGGAAGTGCGGTAGGCCCAAAGAGCTTCAACCAGCTTGTCTGGCCAATCCGCAAATTTACTAGCCTCACACGTCTTCTTAACAATTTTGATCAAGGTTTTATTAGTGGCCTCTGCTTGGCCATTGCCCTGCGGATAATAGGGAGAAGAATGATGCAATGCAATGTTGTACCTGTTGCAGAGATCCTAGAGATCTTGAGAGATAAATTGAGGTCCATTGTCGGTGACGATGGTATTCGGGATCTCGAACCTCGTGATGATGTTCTTCATGATAAATTTGCAGACGGTTGACGCTTTAATTTCCACGTAAGCTTCTGCTTCCGCCCACTTGGTGAAGTACTCCGTTGCCGTCAGGATGAACGACTTTTGCTTCGTGAGGAGATTTGAGTCACCAAGAGGTCCAATGATGTCAAAAGCCCACATGGAAAAAGGCCATGGGGAGGACGTAGGATGGAGTGAAGAAGCAGGAGAATGAATCTTGTCGGCGTACAGTTGGCACTTAACACACCTACGAACGTAGATAGAGCAATCCTCTTCTAGAGTGGGCCAATAGAACCCTAGTCTAAGAATCTTCTTAGCTAGCATCTGGCTGTTCACATGACCACCACACACACCAGAGTGCGCCTCTTCCACAACTTTCCAAGATTCATCATCATCGAGGCATCTTAATAGAACACCGGTGAGCCCTCTTCTGTAGAGCACACCTCCAACCAAAGTATAACGTTGAGCCACTCTTCTAATTACTTTCTTTTCTTCTGCGGTGGCTTCCTCAGGATAGGACTGATCATTACAGTATCTGGCAATCTCATAATACCACGGCTTCTCTTCGTCAGCCAACTCTTCTTCCCAGTCCAAAAGCATGACCTCTTTGCCTTTGAGAGCTTCTTTCTGCTTAACCTTCTCAAGCACTTGATCCCTAATATCAAGGAATGCGCGATCCTTAATAGCCGGGGTGTCACGCTGATGAATCAGGGGAACATGAAAATCACGCTCAGGAGGGAAAACTAAAGCGGAAGCCAAAGAGGCGAGAGCGTCAGCCAAGATGTTCTGGCTGCGCGGGACATGAACGAAGATCAATTTAGTGAAGAGTTTGGCGTAAGCTGAAGCGAGTTCCTGGTAGGGCTTGAGCTTAGGATTGATAGTGCGACACTTGACCAACACCTGGTGCAAAATGAGCTGACTATCACCGACAATCCTCAAATGGGTGATGCCATATCGATGAGCGGTTTGAAGACCGGCCAAAAGAGCTTCATACTCAGCTATATTGTTGGTGACGGGGAAGTGAGCCGAGCAGCAAATGGAATGGTGACCCCTTCAGGTGTTAAAAGAACCATGCCGATCCCTCTTCCTTGAGAATTTAGAGCTCCATCAAAATGTAATGTCCACATAGGATCGTGGGGTTGATTGATGGACATTAGTTCTTCATCTGGGAACTCTGAATTGACCGGATCAAAACGGGGGAGAGGGTGATGAGCAAGGTGTTCGGCGATGGCGTAGCCTTTGATAGCTTTCTGCTGGATGTAAGTGATGTCAAATTGAGAAAGGAAGCTTTGCCAGCGTGCTAACCGATCAGTGAGGACAGATTTTTCAAGGAGGAATTTAATTGGGTTCATGCGTGCAATGAGGTGAACCTCGTGAGCTAGGAAATAGTGTTTTAATTTCTGAACTACCCAAACCAAAGCTGCACAAGTCTTCTCCATGGCTGAGTACCTCTGCTCACAGGGGTTAAGAAGTTTAGACAAGTAGTATGCTGCCCTCTCCTTACCTTCCTCATCCACTTGAGCTAAGACAGCGCCTACAGAGTCATCCAGGACAGAAACATAAAGAACAAGTGGTTTGCCTAGAATTGGCAGCCTCAGGATAGGAGGATTGGCCAAATAATCCTTTAATCCGTCAAAGGCTGCCTGACACTTGTCATCCCATTCAAATTTGACTCTCGGCTTAGTGAGCTCGTAAAACGGCCTACATCTCTGTGAATGCTGGGAGACAAAGCGGCGAATAAATTGTAACCTCCCGATTAATCCTCGAACTTCCTTCAAATTCTTGGGAGGAGGCATGTCTCTAATGGCCTTTGCCTTGTTGGGATCAACTTCGATTCCCCTCTTACTGACTATGAAACCAAGCAATTTCCCTAAAGAAATGCCAAATACGCACTTCTTGGGGTTCATTTTCAATTGATATTCTCGGGATCTCTGCAAAACCTTAGCCAGAACCCCAGGATGCTCAATCCTTGTCCTTGATTTTACAACCAGATCATCCACATACACCTCAATATAAATGTGAATCATGTCATGAAAAATTGCCATCATAGCCCTCTGGTAAGTGGCTCCAGCATTCTTAAGTCCAAAGGGCATGACCACATAACAATAAGTCCCCCATGGTGTAGTGAATGACGTTTTCTCTTGATCTTCTTCAGATAGGCGAATTTGATTATAACCTGAGAAGCCATCCATAAATGAAAGAGTCTCAAATCCTTCCATATTATCAATTAGAACATCAATATGAGGAAGGGGGAAGTCATCTTTAGGACACGCCCGGTTGAGATCCCGGAAATCTATGCAAATTTGAACCTTCCCATCTTTCTTCATAACCGGGACAATGTTAGCCACCCAATTGGGGTAAAGGACAACTCTAACAAATCTAGCTTTGTGGAGCTTGTCGACCTCTTCTTTCATCTTCAAAGCCATGTTAGGGTGGAAACGCCTCAACCGTTGTTTGACCGGGACAGACCCTGGCTTAAGTGTAAGGCGGTGTTCAACGAGCGCAGGGTCTAATCCAGGCATATCCTCATAACTCCAAGCAAACGTGTCCTTGTATTCTTGAAGAACTAAAATGAGCGCCTCCTCTTCGGAGGGTGGCAAATTCTTGCTAATGAGGACAATCCTAGGGTCTTCCTCGGTACCCAGATTAATTTCTTTGGTAGGTTCTTCTACAGAGGCTGATGGTTCGTCAAATCTTCTTATGCCACTAGCAAAGGCGTCAGCCTCGTCCTCATAGTCTTCATAACTTTCTTCCCCCTCTTCAATAGGGTCTTCATCATTCATAATTTCATAAATGCCCAAACCCTCATAAGAAGCAATAACATCTTCATATTCTAGCTCTGGCAGGATAATTGGATCTTCCACAAACTCCAGGAGAGCTAAACAAGCTTGGCATCTGATGGCCAATTCCAACAAAAATCTGCGAGGAATCTGCTTACCCTTGGCCTTCTTGTGTGAATCTACCCCATGAATTTTATTAGAAGAAGAGGAAGACGAAGAAGGAGAGCAACTAGGCTGATTAAAAAGGAAAGAAGGAGGTGAAAAAGTGGATACAGGAGGTGATACAGAGGAGGACCCCTCACCGGAGGGGGAGAAAAGACTTACCAAGGAATCTTGGAAGAGCGGCCCCTGGGTCGGGACGCACTCGGGAGAAAGATAGGAGGTCTCCTCAATAGAAATGGAGGATTGGAAAGTTGGAAAATCGGCGTTTTTTTTTCGTTTTTATCTTTTTCTTCATTTTTATTTTCTTTTCCAAGTAGAAAGCAATGTGAAGGGAGAATAGCAGGGTGAGTGGAAATTGCAAGATCAGAGAAAGCTTCAATTAGTGATGGCCCACGCGGGGGCGAGATGGAGAGTGTGGAAAATCGCTCGCGGAGCGAAGGAGGAATCGGGAGGGAAATCTGAATTGAATCGGGAGACAAGTTGATTATGATCGGTGGTGGTCGTGGCACGTGACCAAACCAACGGGAATATAAAGAAGCCAGCAAAGATGGATGCACAGAAGTGAGGGAAAAGAGGCCGGCCCACAGCCTATCCACGGTAAAACCTTCTTCAAAAGGGACATCTGGCTCCCCTGTATCTGTAAAGTCACTTAGCAACTGCCTTTTGTTTGCAATCACAGCTGGCATCTCAATCAGTTCTTGAATCAGTGGCGGCCATTCCGGATCTGTCGGCATGAACAGGCGGCTTAAAGAAATAGTGATGTCATTCAGGTCGAACCACCTGTACCAATCACATTCCGGATCGTCCATTTTCCTTCTTTTGTCCGGCCTTAAAGACTCCAGGGCCTTGTAGGTAGCCAGTGGTGCAATATGACGAGCAAACTGTCTGGCGTGAACATCCTGACAATCCAGCAATGAAGTAATCATAGTCGTCTGCTCATCATTATGAATGTCACCCATGACAAAATGTGTCTTCAATGTCCAGGTGAGTGGCTGGCGATCTGGCTTTAAAGTAGAAGTCATAAAAGCCCATGGCTCTTCTTCATTTTTACCGGGCCCTTTATAGCCCAAGCCGCCTCGTACAAGCAATTTCTGCGGCTTAATGGGCCTAATCCTGCCCTGACAATTGGCGCCCAGGCCCTTGCCGTCTTGATACCCCATTTTCAACAGAATGTTCCAACCAGGGGTGTTAATCATATTCTTTTTCTTCTTCCCCTTGGAAGGTAGGGGCGTCATAGCAACTGCGGTGACGGTCTCAGACGGCCTTGGTTGCGGACGAGGGACGTCCAGCACAGACAAAAGTGGCTTGTTGGCTGGCCAAATGGAAGGAACTGATGAAGCTGCATGAATATCTTCCTCTGGCAGGATCGGCATACTGGTCACCTTGATAATGCGGCCCTTGTGGGGGAATTTAATACACTGATGATTTGTAGATGGCACCGCATCAAGCTGCTGGATATACGGGCGGCCAAGAATGCCATTAAATGTTGGATCCATATCCAAGATGTGGAAATCTGCTGTTATGGAAGCTGGACCCAAACTTACTTTCAGAGTGATCATGCCTAGAGGAGGCTTTTTTGTGTTATCATAGGCAGTGACCGTTATAATGGACGGCCGAATTTGACTTTTAGGAATGCCGCACAACTTTAGAGTACTTGGTGGCAAAACATTGATGGATGCCCCAGTATCCACCAAACACTGCTTGACAGCCACCTTGTTGATGTCGACTGTGATGCACAGGGCATATTTTCTTGCCGGAAGAGGTGCTAGCTCATGCTCATGAAAGGTGATTGCCGGTTGACTGCTAGCAGGTGTCAAAACTGTGACTATTTGCTCGACCGGAATGTCTTCGTTGACCATGACCTTCTGCAGATATTCTTTTAAAGCCAGCTGATGAGTGGTGGACCGTTTGATCAATTCTAGAATAGATATTCTGGCTGGAGTGCGGTCCAAGTGCTTTAATAAATCATACTGAGTCCCTGGCACTGACTCTTGTTCCTGTTCTTGTCCTTGCGGCCCCTGTACGGGCTCTAGCTCTCTCTGTGGGAAAATACGGTGGAATATCCGTCCACTGCGGAGCGGCGCTACGCCTTGACGCGCCTCTGTCGGGGCAAGAATAGGAGGAGGGTTAGAAGAAGAAGAAGGAATGTTGGTAGCAGAAACCCTGCTAGGGGATATCAAAGGGGAATTCAATGAAAGAGATGCCCCCGTAGGAGACGTGGTAGTGGCATTTAACACTGATGCCCCCGCGGGAGGTGCAGGAGGAGTATTTGACGAAGACGCCCGCGCAGGAGGTGTGGGAGAAGAGAGGGATACCTGAATGCGAGGAGCGTTAGTGGGTGGTGGAATAAGGAGAGATCGGGGCACAAAAGGTGGTTGTACTGATGGTGGAGGTACCCTTGCGGTGGGGGAGCAGTGGTGGCGGGTGTTACCGGCGCCGACGGTGAGCGAAGCAAGAGCGACCTGGACGGCGCGGGTGTGGGATTGGTGATGGATGAAGAAGTGGCAGGTTGCGGGGGTGGCAAGCGGGTAAGAAGAGAGCGAGCCGGCAAGGCCGTGGAATTGATGGGGGTAGATGGGTTGACGGGGCGTAAAAGAGAACGTCCTGATTGAAGATTGACAGAAGAAGAAGGAGGGGTGCGCAAAAGGCGCGGAGTTTGATTTTGAGTTGGATCATGGTGAAATGCCCCGACAGAGGCGTTTTCTTCGTGCCATCCCTGCCCTCTCTCCACCTCGTAGAGAGACGTGACAGGGTTCACGTGTTGATTAGGAGCGTGCTCCGGCAATGGATTACGGACGATCCCCATATCCTGTTGGGGTGCTGGAGCTTGCTGTGGCTGAACTTGCTGCGGAGCTGGCTGCTGTTGTTGCTGATTTTGCTGTTGCCGAGGAGGCCTTCTTTCTTTCATGGTGGCGATGAATTGCCTCATTTCATCCCAATTAATGCCACCCTGGTCATTCAAATCATAAATATGATCTCTGAAGTGGAAACAACGATCAAGGTTGTGACCAGGGGCGCGGTGAAAAGCACAGTAACGGGATGTGTCAACATTGGCGGGCCACACCGTTCTTTCTTTTGGTAGGACGAGCAGGTTGGCGGCCATCAAAGCATTAAAAATATCAGGGAGACTCTCTGGGAGCGGTGGATAATGGGCCCTCTTGGGGCCAAGCGGTGGTCTCCGTTGTTGTTGGCCATAGTTGGTAGGCGGAGGGACTTGATGGTATTGTGGTGGTGCTGGAGGGTCGGTGCGGGGCGCTTGGCTTGGTGATGGAGCAAAAGAAGGTTGGGGTGCGAAGTGGTGTTGTGGAGCGGAGGCAAAATGGGGGTTTTGCTGTGGAGGTGGCGGAGGTCGTGGGTTTGATTGGTGGTGGGGGTGGCCAACTACGCCAACCTGCTCATTTGTGACAGTGCCCTCAGTCGTGGGCCCGCTGTTGACATTTGTATTCTTTTTAAATAGCCGAGGCTTCGGCTCAAACATGCCCATGATGGGCGAGTCCTTCATTTGCGTTTGTATATAACGAGCTCTTTCATAGAGCTCTTCCATAGTTGTCAGCCGATTCATGGCCAATATATGCCGGAATTGAGGAGTTGCGTTAGAAATAACCATTTTCACTTGCTCCTGTTCCGACAATGTGTCCTTCAATTTCTCGGCCATAGACGCCACCTATCAGCAAATACGATGAAGTCCTCCTCGGGCTTCATTTTCTCAGCGACTAGATCTGTAACAGAAAGGGAAGGTCCCACCCGGTCTCTGTACTTTTACAAGAATTTTCTTTGAATAACATCAAAATCGCCGGCATCAGCTGGCTCTAGAGAATAAAACCATTCGAGGGCTGGCCCCTCAAGAGATCTCCTGAATAAGTAGGCCAGGGAGGCCTTATTGTCTTGCCAGAAAGAAGTCTCATATCGGAAATCCTTTAAATGAATGAATGGGTTGCCCGTCCCATTATATCGCCGAAAATTCGACATTTCAGAAGGTGGTAAATGGAACACCGGCAACGTAGGAAGAGAAATTTTCGGAGCATTCTTAGTCGCTGTAACCTTCTTGAGCTGCTCCTCCATGCTGGCCAGCTTCTGAAGCAAGAGAGTGTTGGTATCGGGCTCGACCGGGGCCTGATTCTGAACAAAAGAATGTGGTATAGGCGTTCGTAGAATCCGAGGAGGTTGGGAAGATTGGTGCCTAACCGCTGAATAGCTCGCCTGCTGGGCCGGCATGGCCGCAGTAGGCGTTTGTGGACGAGAGGAGGGGGGATGCAAGACCGCCTGGTCATTAACAATCTGATGGCCACTCATGGCCGGAGGGGGATTAGAGGAAGACGAAGGACGGATTTCCCCTTCAAAGCGGCCTGAATGGCTTGCCGCTGGGAGTCATCCAACTGGGAGAGAGCTTGGATCAAATCTGTGACATTAATGGATGGGGAAGGGTTCCCCGAAGTGTTGGAAGATGGAACTTGAGACGAAGGGTCCGCCTCATGAATAGTGGTATCAACCACATGAACTTGTGAGTAATGAGGATGAGGAGGGAGATAGTTTCCCTCATAATAAACCGAATCTTGGAAAGGGTCACCATATTGTCCAAATACATTCTCATCCTCATCATCATAAGAGTACCTGTTGCCTGACATGTTGATGATTTTACCTGAACGGAGTTTCATACTTAAGAGAGAGGATGTTTAATGAAGGAATTTCCAAAAAAGCACTTTAATCAAAACAATTCAACCAAGTCAACCCAACCAAGTATATGCAAACAATGTTGGAAAGCACGGCAGGTTTTAATGTTTGATGTTTTGAGATTAAGGTGGATTATTTGTGAATAGTTCACTTCTTTTGCCAAATGAAACCTAGTTTGATCCAAGTGACCTCCGGGTCAACTAGGTTTTTCTCTCTCTCACCAACGCATAGGATCTCTAAACTCCGGGTACTTCGAGGGTACAACCAGCCCGGCGTCCGTGAGGGAATCCACGGGTGCGGGGACTTATGGAGGTCTTGGAAAAGGGATTTCCGGTCCAAAGAGACGGAATGCTCAATGGAGGGTCGTCCCGATTCCAAGAAAGGTGTGTGGAATCCTAGTGTAGAGAGAGGAGGTCTCTCAACCAAAAACCCACAAGTATAATGAATCAATGCAGATCACAGCAATATATCAAGACAGATCAAGATGCCAAACAACGAATCACAAATAAGGCAGTAATCAATTTCTGTGAAAACTCAGGAAAGACACGACCTGGGAGAGGTCGCTACCAAACAGGAAACGGCAGCGTGGCTGTCGTGAATCCTGTGAGGGGCTCACAGGAAGAGAAAAAACCACGCCTTGGGGTCAGGCGTTACCAGGAAAGGACGCCTCCAGAGGAGGGCGTCAAATCAAAAGAACACGCCTTGATTGAAGGCGTTAATAACAAATAATACGCCCTGTAAATGGGCGTGAATTCTCAGACAGTGCAACAAGATATGAATAAAGCAGGAGAAATGAATAACGGCCCTGATGACAGGCGCTAAGAATAAATAACACGCCCTGGGGTAGGCGTGAATTCTCAGATAAAATGATTAAGCGGCAAAGCAACAGGAGATATGCAAAAGACGCCCACTGGAAGAGGCGTTAACCAACTAAAACACGCCCTTCAGAAGGGCGTGAAATCAAAACACGCCCTCGTGGAAGGCGTTAATTCTGGGAGATATGCAACACTACTGGCTGATCCCGGAGTGCAGTGTGCACAGTGGAGGGTGCCCGAGGGGCACAAAGGAAAGGGTACCGAGGGTACCAAGGGGAAAGGGCACACGTGGTGCCAAGGGGAAAGGGCACACGAGGGTGCCAAGGGGAAAGGGCACGCGAGGGTGCCAATGGAGATGGTAATCAAAAAGAAAATAGTGGAAGTCTCACCGTGATCGCCAATTTGTAGATCGGATTAAAATCCACACTTAGGAATTAAAAATAAAACAAATGAATATGAACAACGTAAAAGATGCGATAAAAATAGCATGAGGGGCTAATGTGGAGATGATGTGATCGCCAGAGACGCGAGGGTCTGAAGAGGAGATGAGAACGGGGAAAGAATCGCAATTACCTGGTGGAAATGGAAACGAGGGAGGATGTAGAGTTTCTTCCTCCTTCTTCGATCGGCCGGCCGATGAGAAGGGTTCTCTTCTTTGATTACCTTAAAAAAAAAAGACAATGAAAACAAGCAAAGAAGAAAGGATCAGTCAAAGTGCTATAGTATCAATCCCAAATAGAATATGTAATGAGAAGAGGACATCAACGTGCGCACCTCCTTTTTTGTTGTTTCTAAACCCCTTAAGAAGACTTAAGGGCAGGGAGAGTATGATGATAAAAAAGATGCAACAAGACGTGAACAAATGCAAAGGGTGAATAGATATGAAGAATGGAGGGGTGATGATATACCTAAGACACGAACGAAATAAAACAAAACAGATGAATAAGTGGAAACCCTGCTGTCCCTGATGACAGTAAAGGGAAAAACCGAATGAATATGTTGATGGAAGAAGCACCGGATGTAGCCCAACGGAGGATGCAGAGGGGGAAGCAGATGCAAAGGATGCAGCCCAAGGATGAAGAGGGCTCTGCTCGTGGCCTGCAATGAATGTTCTGGGTATTCAACCTTCTGAGTGCTTAACCCTTAACACGATCGATCAAGCCTTCATTTTATAGCTTCAATCGGATGTGATCAAACAAGGTAAGATAAGAACGGGTAATGAGGCATCCAAGGAAGGATCGAGATCGAGTAAGAGACCAATTGATAGTAGGGAACTGTGAGGGAAAGATGGAAAAAGGAAGGACTCTGGAGTGAAACACGACTTAGGACAGGGCGTCAAATCATGAATTGACGACCTTCACAGAGACGTTTCTTGAAACACGACCTGGGAAAGGGCGTTTCTTCCTGGATTTAATTTTGGAAATAACTTCTTTTTGTTTGAAAATTATGGGGACACGCCTGACGGAGAGACGTTTCTTTAAAAACAAGCCCTGAGGAAGGACGTTACTCACAAAATGCTTTTTATTTTGAAAGTAGATAATTCCAGAAATTAACGGATAATACCAGGAATGGACGCCCTCACTTACGGTCGTCTCTTCTTTTGAAAACGCCCTATGACAGGTCGCTACTTTGAAAATAACGCCCTTCTTCAGGTCGTGAATCATGAAAATGCAGGAAAAATGCATAAAACTCACAAAAAAAAGAAAAACTTCATTTTATAGGAATATTGAAGTCCACTTGGGGCGTTTATATAATGACATGAGATTTGATCAACCTAACGTCAATTTTGGCGTGTCTACACTCCATAGGGGCTGAAACGAAAGGAAACATTCAGGTGTCGAGACCTTGCTCCGAAATAAAGATAAAGAAGGAGGCTTAAAAGGCATGATAACAGTCGGAGGCGCTAACCGGCAGGTTGGCTCGGCTCGGTCCGGGCAACCTCGAACTCCTCAAAGGACGGGACCCGTGGCGCCGGACGAACGGCGGTCGGGGCCTTGGCCGCCTCTGTTTTTCTCCGCTTCGTGTCCCGCTGCTTAGCCACCTTTGCAGCATCCACTGCTTTCTTCACGGGAGATTTTGCCCGGGACCTCTTCGCTGCCTTGGGCAGAGGAGCCGCAGTCGGGGCTAGTGGCGCAGCTTCAAAATATGCAGGCTTCTGCACAAGCCGAAGGAGATTCCGGTACGTGGCCATTTGCGTGCTATCGGGGTGGTCTGTCAGAAAGGAAAAGAGAAAGAACAAACACGCATTCATGCTTAGCATCCAACTATCTGCAAAGGCCGCAAATATAAGAGACGAAGACAAAAGAAGAAAAAGAGATCAAGTACCGTGAGGGCCAGTATACAGTCACAGTGTAATCGGCCAGTAGCTCAGGGATGGCTCTTTATCCCGACGCGCCGCCTCTCGAACGAGCCAGCACACATCCTCAATCTTCTGGCACCGGTCCGTGAGGCTGGCCAGATCCGCGTGCTTCTTCATGGAAAGGTGGCAGAAGAGGCTGAAGTGGTCTATGCCCCACCCGTCAGCGTAATAGTACGGGATGTGCAGGCGTTTGCCCAGGATGGAGGCCCTCTGATCTTTGATCGTCAGTCCGTTCACCCGGAGAAGGACATATAGCCACATGGTGTCCTTATAGTTCTCGGGCTTCCTCTCCTCCCGCCTCATGAATGTGCGGTATGGGCAGAGCGTATCTCTCTCCGGACGCCAGCTCTTGGCGGGAGTCCCCTCTTCCTCTATGGGGAACGGATAATTGATGAGATCCAGGCGGTCGCTCCCTACCCGGCACAGGTCCCTCAGCGTCTTCTGATAGTTGTCCTTCGCCACCGGAGGCAGCTCCACTTTCGGCGTCGGCCTCCTATCCCGGGCTTCCCGACGAGCTGCCATATAGGCCACTACCTCCTTTTCCTGCTTGTTCTTGAGCCGAAGAAGATGCTCCGGCTCGATATCAAGTACCGGCACTGGTTGCCGGCTAAGGAACCTCCTTTCGGCGCCATCCCAACAATCGGTTTTGTGCAACCGATAGAAGGCCGTCCGGGCATTCCACCACTTTATATAGTCTTGGGTCACTCGGGAAACGCGACCCGGGGCCGGTATCCTGAAGGAGGCAGAGTCCGCCCGGTGGAAGAAGTCCCACCAGCTCTTAGCATGCTCAGCTACTGAACTTCCCCGGACGTTCCGCGAAGGCAGGCCGAACTGTGCATGATAAGCAGGGATATGCTGATCATATCCGAAGTTGCGGCCAAATCGGAAAGGATAATACGGCTCCAGCAGCACATTATCTCCCTTCCGGAACACCAACACGCTGGGGCGAATGGACAGCGCCCAATCCCTCAGCTCGGGCTCCAGCAACGGGCGCACCACGTTTTTCTGGCTGATAGGGTGGACGTACCTCTCCACCTGGTCATCCTTGCACTCCCTCTTATTAATCACAAGGGGGCTTGAATGTGCGGCCAGCGTCCAGAAATGAATGGTGCCAGCCGCATCCTAGGGAACCGTTGTCAACCGGCCCCGAATATCAAATATCCGCATGGAGGTGGAAGCCGGCTCTGCACTGGCAAACTCCAGCATCCTCGGTATTAATCCCCAATCCTGGAGAACTCGCGGGGCGAACTCGGGGAACAACGAGCAAACCCACGCGTTGAAGAAATGTAGTGGGCACACATACCGGGCCTGCCTCGAGAACTGATGGGTGCTAATATCTCCCAGCGCATTGTAGATCAAGCAGAGCGCGGTCGGGCACAAAGATAACTTAATCCCCCATGGCATGGCAAATGAGCACAGCCAGTACGTGAGATAGGCTGCACAGTGGGTTAGCGGGTCGACGCCCATCGGATTAGGCCCGCCCCGACGCCCCTTGGAGGGGATCTTCACACCAAGCTTGGGCTTCACACGCTTCTTGGGGGCAACGGCGGTGCCGACGCACGGGAATTCCTCGTACTGCTTCACCCCGTCGTAGAAGTATTCCAGCCACAGGACCATGCGCACCCTCTTCCTGTCTCCGCGGGCGGGTTGCTTTCCCTTGTGCGACAACTGGTACAGCTCCCGGTACGCCTTCATCAGGTACCGGTACGAGTACCCAAGAGAATAATAGCCATCCCCGTTAGTCTCATCCTTGATTAGGTCGGGGAGGCACACTTCTTCATAAGGCTCACCGTGAATGGGCAAGCCACTCAGCTGACTGAGACTCCATAAGTCAAGGGAAGTCTCGCCCTCTGCCGTGTAGAAGGTGTTAGTCTCTGCGCTGAATACCTCTATCATGCCGCAACAGAGACCCTTGGAGATGAGGTAGCCATACCGAGAGGCGTATACACTGTGGTAGATGCCGGCCCGAACCAGCAGTGGGGCGTAATTGAACAATACATACTCCGTAAACTCCACTGCCCCTTCTCGGAAGCTGTGGGCGTCTTGAAGCTTCAGCTCCCCGAACCAACCCAGCGACAGCTCATACTTGAACCGGACGGCTAAGCAGTCCAAGACGAAGGGTTCCTCCCTGTAACCCCATTTCAGGGGAGCTAAGAACAAACCAAACCGGGGCGGCTCGCCCTGCACCTTCCCTGCAGACATATCCCACTTTGCTGGTGTAAACTGAGGCGCTCGCACCAGCCTGTCTTCAGTTGGCAGCACTCCCTCAATACCCAAGACCGGCTTCCACTCCCGGGCCTCTCCCACCAGGTACATTGGAATGCTCCTGGGGACGCTGTATAGCAGACTGTCTCGGGCATGCAGGATCGCCCGCTCGGCCGCCTTTATGACGCGATAATCTCGCCCCTCTCGAGAGCGCAAATGCTTCAGAAATCGAACGAGGTGCCTATCCTTCGGGAAATCTTTCCTGTATTCTTCGGTGGCCCGATCAAATGTGAAGCCGCTTTCAATCCTGACAAGTCTGCGGACGTCCATGCTTTCACGGTCGGACCCCGATGACTCAGCCAAGGCGGCTATTTCCGCGTGCTCTCGGTCTAGGTCCTCTACATTGAGCCATGTGACTGCCGGTACTGGACCCCGCGGAATGAGGTCAGCACCAATAGCCGCCGCGGGAGCAGAAGAACCACTTGGGGCAGCCATTTGTCTGTAAAGATATACAAAACAAAGATCAGAATGAGCCACGGGCAAAAAGGAAATGAAAGACTGCAAAGGGGCTTTACTACAAATAAAATAAATAAGGCATTGCCAATTTCTGACGAAATTTTGGCAAAGTTTCTCCTAGGCCAGAGGCGTAAGAAAAAATATGGGTGCGCGCCCACAAGGAGTGACGGCCCCAACAAAGTCATGGTGGGCCCCGAGAGGTAACACCAGAAGTCCGCTGATCAAAAAGTCTTCTTCCCTGGGCTTAAGGCCTCTTTACCGGCACACTGCCTAATGCCTTCCCCGATACACCCATGTGGGCCTTCATCGGCACACCCTCTGGGGCCTTCGCCGGTACGCCTAGGGGGAGTCCTCCCCCGGCACACTCCCCTCTGTGCCTTCACCGGCACAGTCATCTGGCAGCCTTGCCCGGCACACCCGGGAGCCTCCTTCGCCGGCACAGCCCCTGAGCACTCTCACCGGCACGCCCTGTGTGCAGGCTTCCCCGACACGCCTTCTGGCAGGCCTTCACCGGCACAGCCCCTGGGTACTCTCGCCGGCACACCCTGTGTGCAGCCTTCGCCGGCACAACTCCTCGGTTGCTTCACCGACACGCCCCAACAGAAGCTTCACCGACACGCCCCAACGGAAGCTTCACCGACACACCCTCAAGGGATCTTCGCCGACACGCCCAAGGGGTCTTCCCCGGCACGCTCGGGATCCCGCTTCGCCGGCACAGCCGGGCTTGGCCTCACCGACACGCCCTAAGCGATCCTCACCGGCACACCCGAGCTTGGCCTCACCGACACGCCCTAAGCGGTCCTCCCCGGCATCCTCCGCAGACGCTCCCCGGCACACTCGGAGACCATCCCGACGGTACGACCGGCGATGGCCGGCAACAGAGAAGGGGGGAGCGGAGACAAGAGAACAGGAAAGAAAAGGGGAGATGGAGGAGATAGGGAGATAGAGAGGGAGAAGGGCTAGGGCCCCCGGCCGCCGACCACGGTAGAAGGAAGAAAAAGGGAGAAAGAGGGAGAGAAGAGAAGAGAAGAGAGATGGGGGAGGGGGACGGCCCTCACGACGGTGCCCTCACCGCGGTAACGACGATGACGACGGTGGCGGCCGCGGCGGTGGCGCCCGGTGACGAAGAAGACGAAGAAAAGGAGGGGGGGGGGGCAAACGGTCGTCTGCCAGGAAAAGAGAAGAAAAGGGGGGGGGGGGGGGGAGTTGGAACGGGGTGGTTCGAATGAACCCCCCCCCCCCCCCCCCCCCTTTATATAGGCACGAAGTAAAAAAAGGGGGGGGGAATAAAATAAAAAGAAAAAAAGAGAGAAAAAAAGAGAGGAGGAAACGAGAGAGGGAAAAGAAAATATACAAAAGGAGGAAGGGGGAAGAATAAAAAAGGAAGAAAAAAGAGAGAAAGGGAGAAGAAAGAAAAAGGGGAAATGAAATTAAAAAAAAGGAAAGGAGGAAGAGAAGGAAGAAAGGAGGCGATAAAGAAAAAAGAGGAAAAAAAGGGGTGAGGAACAAAAGGAGAAAATAGGAGGGGAAGCAAAAAATTATATATACATAAGATATTGAATAAATAAATAAATATACATATATATATATATATATATGTGTATATATACCCATGTATGTGCACACGTTTACATACTCATCTACTCGCATACGTGGAGGGGTAAGTCGATAACACACACCAGTAAATGTCCCCGGGAAAATATTCCATCCCCACAATCCTGGTCATGCCGGCGTCCACCCGAGCAAAAATGACTTTACCCCTGCAGCCCTGCCCTTGCCATGGCCCCACTACCCCGCCAATAAACAAGCCCGTCCCCGGCACATAGCCCTGTGCTTCAGCCACCTTCCGTCACACAAAGTCGCCATCACGGGCCTCACGCCCGGATCGGCAGAATCTCTATCCTTGCGTTGGCATTAGTCCCTTGCCAACGAATAAGTCCCTTTCCGGCGCAAGGCCCCGTGCCTTAGCCACCCGCTCCGCACAATATTGCCATTACGGACCCTACGTCCGAATCGGCATGAATTCTCCCGTTGCGCTGGCATTTTCTTCTTGCCAACGAATAAGCCTTACCTTCCGGCGCAATGCTTCGTGCCCTAGCCGATACTTATGTATCACTCGTTTGTTAATAAGAAAAAAGAAGGAAATAAAATAAAATGGGGTTAAAAATAGAGATACCTCGCCGGACTTGTCCCTACACGGGGACAAGGGTAAAAATAGCAACAACCCGGCTGTGGCGAAAACTCGAAAGGGCGCTACGGGCAAAATCGGGTATCCCACCACGTGAAAACCCGAAAGGGCGCGTGGGCAGAAGCAAGAGGGGGCCGGTACCGGTGAAAATCCGAAAGGGCGCTTGTATCGGTAATATGGTTCAAAAGAAAAAGGGGAAAGAAAAGAAAAGAAACAACAAAGTGCTTCAGTTCGCGACACCCCGTCGGCACTGATGAAAAGAAAAGAAACAACAAAGTGCTTCGGTTCCCGACACCCCGTCGGCACTGATGAAGAGACAAAGAGACCAACAAACTGCTTCAGTTCCCGGCACCCCGTCGGCACTGATGAAGAGACCAACAAACTGCTTCAGTTCCCGACACCCCGTCAGCACTGATGAAGAGACAAAGAGACCAACAAACTGCTTCAGTTCCCGGCACCCCGTCGGCACTGATGAAGAGACCAACAAACTGCTTCAGTTCCCGACACCCCGTCGGCACTGATGAAGAGACAAAGAGACCAACAAACTGCTTCAGTTCCCGGCACCCCGTCGGCACTGATGAAGAGACCAACAAACTGGTTCAGTTCCCGACACCCCGTCGGCACTGATGAAGAGACAAAGAGACCAACAAACTGCTCCAGTTCCCGGCACCCCGTCGGCACTGATGAAAAGACAACAAATTGCTTCAGTCCCCAGCACCCCGTCGGCACTGATGAAGAGACAACAAATTGCTCCAGTCCCCGACACCCCGTCGGCACTGATGAAGAGACAAAGAGACAACATGCTGCTTCAGTCCCCGACGCCCCGTCGGCACTGATAAAGAGACCTACATTCTCCCGTTGCGTAGGCATTCTGTTCTTGGCAACGAAAGAACCTTATTTTCCGGCGCAAGGCTTCGTGCCCTAGCCTACACTCGCATATCACTCATCTTAAAAAAAAAGGGAAGAAAAGAAAATGGGGTTAAAAATAGAGATACCCCGCCGGACTTGTCCCCACACGGGGACAAGGGTAAAAATGGCAACAACCCGGCTGTGGCGAAAACCCGAAAGGGCGCTACGGGCAAAATCGGGTACCCCGCCACGTGAAAACCCGAAAGGGCGCGTGGGCAAAAGCAAGAGGGGGCCGGTACCGACGAAAACCCGAAAGGGCGCTTGTATCAGTAATGTGGTTCAAAAAAAAAGAGAAAGAAAAAAAGAAAAAAAAAGAGACCAACATACTACTCCAGTTCCCGGCGCCCCGTCGGCACTGATGAAGAGACCAATATGTTGCTTCAGTCCCCGACGCCCTGTCGGCACTGATGAAAAGACCAATATGTTGCTTCAGTCCCCGACGCCCCGTCGGCACTGATGAAGAGACCAATATGTTGCTACAGTTCCCGACACCCCGTCGGCACTAACAAAGAGACCAATAAACAACAAATCAGGTCGGCTCTCGACACCCCGTCGGCATCGACAAAGAGAGAAGAGACGAAGACACCCGCGGGCACCGCCCGGCTCATCCTTCGCCTGCGATACCCGTGGATGGGGGGCATTTGTGGACACCGAAAATTGCACACCCAGATGTCCCGCTTGGCCCCGCGTCAACAACGGCGCTGAGTGAAGAGGTCCTCGAGAGACGGGTCGTCCGGACCCCCCAAATATGCACACCGCCGTGAAGCCGTCTCCGGAGTCACGACAGTAAAGAGAAATCAACCACCAAGAGTCCCACAATCCCTGGGCCTCGAAGAAAATTAAATGTGCCACAGCTCGTGCTCACAACCGGCTCAAAAGCACGCCCATCAGGCCGTTCAGCGGCACGCCCAATGGCCTTTAGCGGCACGCACAATGGCCTTCAGCGGCACGTCCAAATGGGCCTTCAGCGGCACGCCCAAACGGGCTTCAGCGGCACGCTCAATGGCCTTCAGCGGCACGCCCATCAGGCCGTTCAGCAGCACGCCCAATGGCCTTCAGCGGCACGCACAATGGCCTTCAGCGGCACGCCCAAATGGGCCTTCAGCGGCACGCCCAAACGGGCTTCAGCGGCACGCTCAATGGCCTTCAGCGGCACGGCCCTCAGCAGGCCTCAGCGGCACGCCCTTCAGGCCACTCAGCGGCACGCCCTTCAGGCCATTCAGCGGCATGCCCTTCAGGCCATTCAACGGCACGCTGTTTTGGCTCCCCAGCGGCACGCCTTTTCAACTCGCCAGCGGCACAGCGTCAAGCCTTTTCAACGGCTAAACGACATGGCGCCCATGCCCTATGCATCCTTGGTGCGCAGTGAGCTCTATGAGGTGTCAACCATGGGTTGGGCCACGCAGGCTACCCCACTGACAGCCAGGACAGGAGCAGGTCAAACCCATCATCACAGCCGGCTTCCCACCTTCGACGGTCGTGCTCAAAGTCGTCGGTGGCTCGGAGTATAAAAAGCCTCCTGTTCGACAAAGAAAAGGGGGGAGGGCATGAGAAGAAGAGGACGGGAGATACACAGGGAGAGACACCCACAGCACAGAGGAAGAAGAGAAGAGAGAAGAGAAGAAGAGGCGCCCCGGCGTGAGCTTCCTCCGACGACCACCGGGAAGAAGCAAGAGTAAGAGAGAGAGAGCTCGATGTAATGGGGGAGAGAGTTAGGGGCGGTTGGCTTTCCTCCTGCACTATGTTCCTCCCCCTCTTATCTTTTGTCTTTCGTTGGGTTTCCCCCTGCCCATAGCCTCGTCTTGGGCATCTTCTTTGGTAATGTACATGTAGGGCTACGGCCTTTTGCCTCCCATGAATGAAAGATCACCCCCCTTTTTTTTGGGACCTTTCTTGCTATTTATATTGATTTACTCCCGCCGTCGCAGTGTACGTGGTGTGTTGTTCGCTTTCCCCGTTTCTCCGGTGTTTCTTTGTAACCTCCGTAGCCATGCGATTCCTCCCCTATGAGTGTTGGCCTTATGGACTCTTCACTCCCCTCCGTGGCCCTCTGTTATGTCCACCGGCCTAGGGGAGGGGGAGATCCTTACCCTCTCTCTCCGAGCACCCAATAACTAGTAGCCTATCCCCGGCCTTGAATCCCCCTTTTTACCCTGAATGGCCTTCAAGTCTCCCATCCCACCTACTTAGTTATGTTTAAGCCTCCAGCGATGCACCTATTTGGGCCCTCAGCGGCACACCCCCATTGGCCCTCAGTGGCACGCCCCAATGGCCTTCAGCGGCACGCCCAGCAGGCCTTCAGCGGCACACCCCCATTGGCTCTCAGCGGTACGCCCTGTTGAGCCCCAGTCCATCTTGTCTAGCCTGGGAGGTCTTCAGCCCACCGTTGTTCCCCTTCGTGTTTTCCGAGGCTCTATTAAGGTGTTGCTCCCCCGGACGCCCACCTCCAGTTGTCGGGTTCCGCCACTCCATGTGGGCGCGTTCCCTTTATCTCCCTTACGTCCCGGGTTGAGGGGAGATGCTGCCGAATTTTTGTGAGAAAATAACAAAATATTAAAAGAGGCAAAAGGAAGCAACAAGCGAATGGAATAATCAATGAACCTCCCAGCTAATCAGGCCACTGCCGGCACCATGACGAGAACCGAACTGATTAACTACCCGGTAGCCCGGACGCCCAACCCGCAAGAAAAGAGGCTGAACCGAACAAAACAAAACAAGGGAGAAGTTTATATGAAACTGCATAAATTTTAAAACAAGAAGAAAAGAAAAGCCTTAAAATAAAGAATTGAAGACTGATTGGACCTCCACCATCACGCCCCTCGAACCTTCAGCGGTACGCCCTTAATTGCCCATGGGCACACCCTTCAGCGGCACACCCCTTCCAGCCTTCAGCGGTACGCTTCCAAGCCTTCCCCGGCACACCCCTTGAACCTTCAGTGGTACACCCCTAATTGCCCATGGACACACCCTTTAACGGCACACTCCCCCTGGCCCTTTCAGCGGCACGCTCCCTCCCTTCGCCGGTACACCCTCATCCACCGTCTCAACGGGATCCAGTGTATAGACTTGGGCAATGTACAGACTTTGAGCTGATGAAGGCTGGCCAATGTATAGACTTTGGGCCAGCCAATGTATAGACTTTGGGCCAGCCAATGTACAGACTTCATGTTACAACGTACAGACTTTGGGCTTGGCAATGTATAGACTTCGAGCTGTAGCCAAAGGGACAATGTACAGACTTCACGTTACAACGTACAGACTTTGGGCTTGGCAATGTATAGACTTCTAGCTGCAGCCAAAGGGACAATGTATAGACTTGGTGTTGCAGCGTATAGACTTTGGGCCAGCCAATGTATAGACTTGGTGTTGCAGCGTATAGACTTTGGGCCAGCCAATGTATAGACTTCATGCTGCAATGTATAGGCTTCGGGCTGTAATGTATAGACTTCAGGCTGGCCAACGTATAGACTTCATGAGGGACAATGTACAGACTTTGAGCAGACAACGTACAGACTTCGTGTTGGTTGAATAGGCAATGTATAGACTTGAGGCTGGGGAACGTACAGACTTTACGCCCCCCCTCCTTCACCGACACACTCTCCAGCCATGGCCCCTTTTCAGCCCCCAGCGGTACACCCCTTGAGCCTACATCGGTACACCCCCCTTTTTGGCCTTGTTACTCTCAGCGGTACGCCCATTTGGCCCCCCAGCGGTACGCCCTTTTCAGCCCCCAGCGGTACACCCCTTCGCCACTCAACGGCACACCCCACGCCCTCAGCGGTACACTCCCATTTTTTTTTCTTCGCCGGCACACTGCATGTATATTTACATATGTAGCATGATAAGGGCATTGACGATAGCAAATAAATTGATGAGAATTATGCTAATTACAGGACCCCGAATATGCAACATTAATAATGATTCAAAGGCATAAATAAACAATAAACATCAAATCACAGATCAGAACATATAGCTAAGAAAACCCCAAATAAAAGACGCCAGGGCCCACACTGCAGCCCCCATCTCTCCCCGCGACCCGGGGCAAAAGGAACAATAATGCCGCCCTCTCAGGCCGGGCTCGGACCTTGGGAGTCATCCCGACATGGTCCGGTCTCGACCTAGCCTCGGGCCGACATCTTGATCAGACCGGGTTTGCTCCTCGTTCCGGACGTCCTCCGAGTCATCACTAAAGTTGCCGGGTGTTCGGCGAACACTTGAACGGATTTGTCCCGGCTTTTCCCGTTGCGTTTCCATCACGGACCCGTGTCCAAATATGAAAAGGTCCACGAGTGACCGACATGACCAGTGGTTGGTGGTCTGAATGCAACCCTCAGTGTGATCCATTCCTATCCGTTTCTTGCACAATTAGTATTATTCTTTTTCGGCCGCGGGGCCCCTAATTTCGGCAATTAATCAAGGGTATTCCCTCGTATGGGGGATGTAAATGACGTCGTGACCTTTATGGCACGACGGGATTCGGTCCCGACACGAACCACACAATCGCCTGACGAAGTCAGATCGAGCGCACCATGGGCTCTTCGGAGCTCGAATAAATCGTCACTTCGGTGACTGGCACGCCCACGCACTCAATAGACAAAACCACCTGACCTGAAGACCGAGGCGAATTTAAGCGCATCCACAGTTCCCTGTCGCCTTTGGCACGGGAGCCGATGATGTTGTCAGGCTGTCAACTGAGAGGATTGTGTTTCCTTGTTTAAGCTGCTCCCTGATGTGTCGGTCGTTTTGTTTCTCGGTGTTTGTGGTTGTGGCAGTCGTGTCTCTTTCCCTGTGAGACGCAAGCGACGTTGCCTTGCTTCGGGGGTGTCGGACTTCTGTTCACTTGTGGCATGCTCACTCCCGAGCGTGTACTCGTGATAATGGCCTGACGTTGTTCCTCCGGGCTTTGTTCCTCGTGTTTTATGTCGTTTCATAGCTAGGTTGTCGGGTTGTTCTTTCCTGCTTACCATTGCTAGTCCTTAAATTTCGAGGACGAAATTTCTTAAAGGAGGGGAGGATGTAATGCCCTGGATCCCTATTGGATATTTATTAGGTCTTTCAGATGCCTCATTTTCAACCGTTCATCATCTCTCTTCGTTCTCTCTCGTTTCAGGGTCTCTCGGCGCGGGGTGCACATCGTTGCGGAGTTGGCCGAGGCGAGGACGCGATGGAGTGATCGGGACGCGGGATGGGGCGGCGGTTTGAGCGTGGCGGGCGCGATCCCTCGGTGGATTCCGAGAAGGCGCTGTTCGCGTTCCTGGCGATTTTTGGTGTGGTTTAGTCCCCTTGGGGCGCGGTTTCTTCGGTGGAGGTAGGGAGATGGACCGCCACTTCAATCTGCACGTTTTCCCTACTTCCGTGTGTAGTTTGGTGCTCGATCGGGGGAGATCGGGCCGGTTTAGTGAAAATCGTCATTTTTTTTGGGTTTTCAGGGTTCACCGGAGAACGGCAACCATTCTCGGTCTAGTTAGTGTTAAAATGACCGATGAGAAGTTTGGATCCCATTCACGTAGATTTCGTGTCGATTGGTCATCATTCGGGGCCGGTAGGAGTCCGGGAACCTCGGTGACTCGTTTTGGGTCGATTTAAGGAAATCGCCCTGATCTCGCGATCCGACGCGTGCATGTGGTGTTTTTAGCCTCTAGGGATTGTGTTTCGTTGTGTGGTTCTTGTGCGACCGCCCATCCTGTTGAGTCGTTTGGTGTGTCGTTGGCCGGTTCGGGTCAACCCGGTGTGACCCAGTGGTTGACATGTGACCCGGTGTGTGTGTCTCGACGGTTCTGTCCAGCTCGAGACGGTTGATCTGGATGACTCGAGGTATCGTCTCACCTCGGTCCGCGTGTCCAGGTGTGCTGAGGGTCTTGGTGTTCCCTCAGGTTTTCGTGAGTTGTTTCCTCTGTGTGAGTCGTTTCCCGGCTTAGGATTAGCTCGATTGGCGGTGTGTTACCGCTTTGCACGACGATCTTGACCCTGAGTTGCGTAACTCAAGGATCGTGGTGTTTGTAGGTCTAGGTGTCTTGTCTTGAGTCTGTTGGCAGTTGGTGTCCTGCCTTTGTGCTTTGTAGTACGGGCGACAACGCGGCCTGGCCTATCAGTACTCCAGCACTCGTGTTTCAGAGTCTCCGTGTCTTGTGAGCCTCTACTGGTTGTAGCCCTACGACGCGGTCGACCCACCAGGGAGAGGTGGTAGGGTATCCCGATTAACGGTTCCTAAGCTGTTCCGTGGGCCCCCGGCTTGGCCGTAGCGTCCTACGGAGGGGGAAAAATTAGCTAGAGGGCCACACATGGTCAGGGGCTGAGGACATGCGCCGACGGGCGTGACCCTGACTAGTCACTTGTTACTGTAGCTCCTGTTCTGGTGCTGTGGTTGTGTCGTAGTCTCTGTCGGGCCGTTGTGACGACAGCGTAGACGAGACACTTGTTGGCGTAGCATAAGACGTCAGTGGACGCAGCTGGCCGTTCTACTTGTGAGGTGGTCGTAGTCTCTGTCGGGCCGTTGTGACGGCAGCGTAGACGAGACACTTGTCGGCGCAGCATAAGGCGTCAGTGGACGCAACTGGCTGTTCTTCTAATGAGGAGGTGCTTCCGTCACATGACGCGTGACTCTCGTGTTTTCTCGGAGTCCGTGTTTCCCTTCTGAGTTGGTCTGTTCTGGGCTGGGTCTGGACCAGCTTAGTGTGGTACACGACGCTCCGATCGTGTACGTGGCTATGCTTTGGTGAGCGTACACGGCAATTGGGGCGTGCGTGCGCCCGAGTCTCTTTGTGTCGTGGGTTCGAGTGGCTTTGAGCGTCGTGGTTTGTCAGCGGCTGTATTCTGGTGAATGCGGCTTTTCTCTTGTTTTAGCAGTAGCTGTTCTTTCTGTTGACGACTTTCTTTTACAGCTTTCTAGTAGTAGTTTTCCTACTTTGCTACTACTGCTATTTTCGTGTTGCGTGTTACTGCGTTATTTCCAGTGGGGATCCGCGTGACCCCTACTGAGCCAGTGACACGAGGCTCACCCCTGCTTTTCAGGTGGGGTGACGTGTTCGTTCTGCTTCCGCGGGTCCTGGAGTTCGAGTCGTAGCTGCCAACTGGTACCTCCATCGGGGTTCTCCCGACTTCTTGGTACGTCTTTCTTTTCTGTCGACTGTACTGCTGTTAGACTTGTTGTCTTTCCTTTGGACTTGACTCTGGCATGTAATTGTTAAAATCTGTTAAATAAAATATAATTTTATTTTTGCTACTTTAGCAACCCGATCTAATGAAATTTAATTGCTTACTGCTATATCTGTCAGTTCAATATACTACACGACAATCCTTTTTCCCTTCGGAGCTTTACCGCTCTTGGGAGGCCTCGCGGGTTCCAAGTGGTATCAGGTGTATTCGGTAGTCCTACCGGGTATATCTGGTATCCGGAATCCGGGTCGTCACATGAGGCTTCCTATGGTGCCGTCATCTGGATCATTCGTCTGTCCCGGTGAAGATCTAACGGTCGCTTTAATTTTTTCAAAACATGGCATGTGAACAGTTTATTCTTATTCGTCACCTTTAGTTTTGATAAAAAAACACTCAATTCACCTTTTAAAATATAAACTCAGATCATAAATCTATTTTATAAATCTATTAAAAATTAAACAAAGAATATTATTATAATGTATCCAAGTATTACTTGAGAGTGAACAGTAAATTAATATCTTCGTGTTTCACTTTTAATTTTTAATTACTAATATTAAAAACTCTATATATTAAATATTTTATTATTTTGATGATATATTTATTCTATAAAATTTATTAAAAATAATTAAAAATTAAAATATTTCAAAATAAATAGTGATAGGTACGTGTTCATTGTCTGGTGATTAAATGACTCCACTGGATCACATGAGACTTTGAAAAAAAAATAAAGATCTTGATGGTTTTTTAAATATTTTATGCTCTATATTATTATTAAAATTATAAATTTTAACAAAATATTAAAAATATATTTTAAAAATATGATTAACTGAGAGCACTGTAACTTATTACGGTACATGAGGAGGAGCGAATGTGCTGTACACAGGAGAACGCGGTTTCGTGAATAGTTAGATTAATTTAATGAGATTTGAACGGCTTATATAACAGCTCCATGAGAACGTTCGCATGGTGCCGGCACCACGGGACCACTGCCCATATATATATATATATATATATATATATATATATATATATATATATATATATAGTGTGTTAGAGTGATCTTAATCTCTTGAATCAACTTGGAATACGTTGGAATTTAGGCATAGTCCCTGAGCAATAATCCCGTATTGGTTAAATGAGTCGTGGTTCATGTGTTTATGACCCTGTGCGTGTGTATCTAAACATCACGATTTTGTTGATTTCAACACGATATCAGAGCATGGTCTTGAGCCCAACCCTATATATTTCTTATCTTGTCATCTCCACTTTCAATAAAATATTGTGGTGGGGACGTTCGAATCAAAACCTGGCCCGACGAAAACACAGAGAGGCAAATCTAGTCTCAAAGTTGAATATTGCTGCAAGAGCCGATGATTCTGACCATGCATGATCAGACCGACGTACGCCTGAAGCCTTCCACACTGCACCACCTCAAGAACTCGTTTAAGTTTTCCCCACATGGAACACAGTATTCACAGCGGTTTAATCTTCGAACTGATCAAGTGGCAGTGTCATGTGCTTGCCCGGCCGTCGTTAATATATAAATAGGCGTAGAGAAGGTGGTTCCATGCGTCAGGCACCCCGGGAAGGCACCAGTGGCTGCAGTCTTGAGGAGAAGGGATGGGTGTGCCGGGCTCCCTATGGATGGAGGGATGGCCATCCCTCCTGAGCTTGGTTAAATACGTTATGTTCAGGAATTGTACGTTCCTGTCCTCACCTCTGATCTGCTGAATTGCTTCAGAAATATCTTGGTTACTCCAAGGCTCCTCTCCTACTTCCATGTAGTTGGTTTCCGGTCCTTTACTGAGATCACAACGCCCACCCTTATCCCACGTTCCTCCCCTGCAATATTGTTTGATTATGTTGCTCTCATGGATTAATCTTCACGTGGAAATTGGTAAAATTAATGAAATGAGCGCAGTACGTAGTACATGTCAAACTCCAAGATGGACTATCTGTATCGAACGAGAGTATATATACATACTTAAAATGCACAGGAGAGTAGCTCCGGAAGAACACGTAGCTCTTCTGTGGGTGCAGGTTTTCAAGTACCCATCTCTTCCAAGTCTGCAGTGTTCTCTTAAACGCTTCTCTGACATCCATGGTTGTGTTTACCTGATCACCTTCTTGGAAGTAGCACCCCCTGAAACAAACACAATACCCTGCATCAACCATACATGCATGCCAGATTATCCCTCATGGTCTCAGACAAGAAGTCAAGAAGGACCTGAAGGAACACATGTTGGATTGCACCAGCTACGTACATCGTCAAGGTCTTATCTTGGTTCCACCAGTGCCCAGCATTGAAGACCAGGACGTCTGCACCGACCCACTGCCGGGATCGCCAGTGCAGCCGGTCCACACGCACGGCTTTCTTCACCTGGGGAGGCGAGCCCGGCGGCGGCCGGTCGACGGGCACCAGGAAGGGGGTCCGGTAGTACTCGACGGTGAGGTTGTGGTCGTGGAATCGGATGGAGAGGTAGCCCTTGTGCTTGGTTATGGGGTTCCCGTTCTGCTCGTAGATGCTGGACTGGTTGCTCACTGCTCTTGCTAGCATGCAGACCAGCGACTCCCAGTGATTCCTCCCGATGGAGTCTCCCGCAAACACGATCCTCCCGTTCCTGTTCCTCTCGAGCATGTCGCTTGCGTTAAATCTGTAATAGTTGAGGAGAATGCAGTGGGAAAGATCACTATTTGAAGCAGAAACCCTGGAGCCCTATCGATCAAGCAAGGTGGGTATACGTATATTTTGATGATTGAAGTATATATTGCATATATGTGGTTCTCCTCGTACTACTTGGAAGGAAACTCTCTCTGAAGAACTACAAGTTATAAGTACTTTACAAATTTTTGGTGTTCAGTAAAACTGTTAGTTGAAAACCATTTTTGGCATCTACTTTTGACATGAAACTATTGTATGAGAATATATATATATATATATATATATAGTATGGAATCATTCTTTTTACCACAATTTTTGTCATAATTTCTTCCAGTCGTCAGACTTGAAAATGGAACGGCAGAAAAAGATGACTTAAGAAGTAAGGATATATGCCATCTGTTCAAAGTAACTAACTAATTTCTTAAGAAGCCCAAACGGAACTAATTTCTTAAGAAGCCCTCTGTGTGTGTGTGTGTGTAGAGCATATTTGATGCTTGTTGTCAATTCTTATGAGCCCTCACATCTCTCTCTCTCTCTCTTTTGTCACTGAAGAGCATATTGATGCTTGTTGTCAAGTCTTATGAGCGGCCCCCATCTCAGACCATCAATAGACCATGCCATATCCTGGTGAAGTTCCCTGTACATGTTTCTGTGAAGAGTCATAATTGAACTACAATAAGCATGTCACGATCGATTGCAATGGTGCCCAAGCTATCTCATCCCATATGATTAACAACATACATAGATGTACCCAACCACGGGTCGATGTCATCCTATTCTACGTACGTACATCAAGAATCGAACAGCATGCTCTTTTTCTTCTCTTCTCTTCCCTTGTACCCGAAATCTATGTCACATATGGTACGTAGCGCCATCTTTATTTGGACCAAAAAAGAGAGGCGAAGAAAAAAAAAGATATAGGAGCACTTCACTACGTTTACGCATGGCATCCGGTACATGACTTGCACTGTAATTAAGCAACGTACCTCGGAAGATCACAGCCGTGCGGCTGCCACCGCCACTTGACGTAGCCGTCGTCCCTCCGGCCATTCCTCTGGCACCGGAACCCCGGGTCCAAGAACCGGCAGTCCTCCGAGTACGCCCTCCGGGGAAGCCTCTCGTCCCAGACCCACCTCCCATACGAGTAATCACAACCCACCGCACCCCGTGCAGCGGCGATCTCCCCTGGGCGCCGGATGAGGACGCCAGTGCTCCGAAAAGACTCGGGGACGTTGTGCAATGTCAAGAAGCAGAGGAGCACGAGGAGGGAGGAGATGGCCCAGGCCCTCTCCCCCACGAGAAGAGAGAGGGGAGAAGGGAAGGAGGAGGAGGAGGAGCTGGGTGGTCTGTCTGTGGGAGGCGGGTGGTGGGGAGCCTGGGAATCCATGGGGGTGGAGGGGAGGGGAAGGAGGACATCCCATCTGGGTTTGGTTGCGCGTCATTTTTGTTGTTGGCTGACCAATTCTATATCTCTCGAACACGACGTCATGGTTGAGCAGGTTGCGGAAGTTTTGCTCAGGATAATTAATAAAATAATCTCGCTACATTAATCAATCAATTACTAGAACGGCTATCTTAATTAATTTACATAGTTATTACTCTCGTTGTTGGTCATATTTTAATTAACAAATTAAAATATTAGACGACTACGTACCCTGACAGTTGTAAGCAGGAGGATTTGGAAGAAATTTGAAATTAGATTTGGCTGGGTTTAGGGTCAATTGGACATTGAGAGGAAGAAAGTTTAAAAAACTCAGCTAATTACATGCTTAAGTAACTTAAATAATTTTTGTCATTTTTAAATTTCAATTAATAACATTAATGATACTTTTCAGAAATAATATTATTTTGATAATATATTTATTTTATAAAATTTATAAAAATATTTTTTAAAAATACAAATATAAATAAGTTTAAAGTGAATAGTGACAGATAAATTATAAATATTAATGTAGTAAACTCATTTGTCGCTTTTAAATTTTAATTCGTAACATTAATAATACTTTATTACGAATTATATTATTTTAATTATATAATTAATTTATAGGATCCATTAAAAATATGTATAAAACATAAATATAAATAAATTTAGAGTGAATAGTGACAAGTAATTTTAAATTATAATGTAAATAATGTAAACTCTTTTGTCATTTTTAAATTTTTATAAAAAAGTATTATTTTGATGATATATTTATTTTATAGAATTTATTATATATATTTAAAAATAAAAAATATAAATAAATTTAAAGTGAACCGTGACGAAATATGTGACACTTTTTGATTCGTTTGTCCGGTTAGACTTAGTGAATCTTTTTGAAAAATAAGGATCCTAATAATTTTTTTTAAAATTATTTTATACTTATTATTAAATTATAAATTTTAATAAAAATACAAAAATACATTTAAAAAAACTCGGGTCTCTCTCTGTCTCCTCGTGCATCCCCGAAATTATCTCAACGGTGAACACGATTAGTGAGTTAAAATTATTTGGCCGGTCATTAAAATAGGCATCATCATAGATGGACATCGAAATTCAAGAGCTTTTGTGAATTTTTCTGCTTCCCTCTCCAATGTGTCTCTCTCTCTCTATTTTGAAAGATTCCATTGACTCCATAGTCTTATGAGGTCTGGGCACATTTGGCTGCACTGGAAATTTTGCAGGGCATTGGAATCCCCGAAATCTCATGGCATAGGCATTCCCAAACGCGTCCTAAATCACAAACCTTTGGAGAGATTGATGCCAACTCGTGGAATTATTTAATTAGGTCTTCTCTATTTATCTCTTTCATTCACCACATGATCAGCCTTTCGTCATGGCACTCTGACTTTGTCTTTATGTTACCCTCCTCCATCCCCCTAGAGTATGGTTTAACGTACAAACTGGCGTGGATATATATACTTGACAGGGTCAAGTAAGGATTTTTTTACATGAAAATTATTATTAAATAAAATTTTATAAAAAATTTATTTTTAAAAATATATTAACAAATATATGACTTGTAAATCTAAATTGTGCAAAAATATCATTTTCATTTATAAGTATATCACTTCTTTTTATCAAAAATTTATAAAAAAATTATGTTTAAATGACGTTTATGTATTATCTGAATTAACACAATGATACGATTGTTAATACATTTTTAAGAATATTTTGTTTTATAAATTCACCTCTAATAATAATTTTCACGTAAAAATCCGAATTTTCAAACACACTTGTATATATATATGGCCATGGGATGTGGCTATGAATAGACCTTTAATTACTCTGCTGTAATGCCCTTCCGCGCGTCACCAAGGTTTCTGTCCAACAGTGTAACCAAAAGATAACAACGCTCCTTAATTTGGTATGAAAATCTCATGGCTTCGTCTTTTATTAATTAAGAATCACATAATAATTTCTATAAGCTAGGGATCTTTTATTTATTTGTTCTCATTTTAGCTAACAATTAATGACGTAGAATGTGACTCATTAAGAAGACTATTATATACATCAGGGCCGGCCATTTTTTTGTTTCCGGGTAGTGCCACCAAACAATGTATTTATTTGAATTATGCATCTGTTTCATACGGTGATTAAGCAGGTAAAATTAATTAGGATCCACCCTTTTTTAAGGAAATATTAGAAGTAACCCGTTGACTGGTTAATTAGCACTCAAAAGAAAGTGGAAGTTCCCGGTGATTTTCCCACAAAACGCGTTTAGCAAGGTAGGAATGCTGAACTCCTCGAGAAGTAATTAAAGATGTATTTTCTCCTTTGCAAGCGTGATCTGTTGCTAATTAACGATACAAGCGTTCTTCTGCAGAGGATCGAGTAATAAACAGAAGAATTAACGAGATTCAAATAACTTTTAGAGATTTTTGCATATATATCCTCTTAAAATTTAATTTTATCAAATATATCTCTCATCTGAGCATATTATCATAGATATCATTGAAATATAGATAATGTCGCGATTATGTCCTCGCCGTAACTCCCGTGTGTTTAATTCGAGTTAAGTGTGAGATAAAGAGTAAGATTTATATATATATACCTCTGTAAAATTTAATTTTGTCAAATATACTCTAGATCTAACGACTGTAGATGACATATTTCACGAAATATTCTCCTCCCGTCAATGATAGTAAACTAAAAAATATAACCGCAGCATTTCTATCTAAACGAAGGATATTCATGATAATATGCTCAGACAAGGAGTATATGTAACAAAATCAAATTTTATGGAGATATACGTGTAAAAAATCCCTAACTTTTATCTAACATACATCTTGTTTGGACGTTTGGTGTTGGATATGGGATATTAATTTTTACATAATATTACTTTTGATATTAATTACTGTTTTTATAATATATATAGAATATTAGTATTGATATATATTAATATCAAATTAAGAAGTATAGAAGGTGACAACTAAAATAAGACAAAAATAAGGGTGGGAGAAGGAGAGAGGAGACGCAGTGTTTTTGAACTTTCAAAACCTGAATTGTAACATTTTTAATGTAGATTACTCAAATATGTATTATATTCGTATATATAACACTAACTCTTCTCAAATATGAATATTGAGATGAATGGAGTATAACTAAACACTCACTATCAATAGCAACATCAAAATTGCTACAGAAAGAAGTATTCGATAGAGACGTTTGATACAGAAAAAAACCCTTAAAATAAGAGAGATTATAGGATCTAGAAAAATATTTTTTTCCTTTTTCATTTGATAAGGCTGATATCCACCGGGAAGGAGGGCCGGTTGCTGATCTAACCCATATAACGTAGTCGTCCCATTTTATAATTCACACCGGAGGTAGTCTCATTTCCTCACAGCCCCCCAAGAACGGCTAGCCTTCATGTTTCATCTACCCCTCTTGACCATGGTTTGTCGACTCGGCTTGAGTCGGACTGACTCGAACAGATCTATTCAGATCCACATAAATCAAGACATGAGTCGGATGTATCGGACCCAATCACCTCCTTCTCTGTCAACCTTTTGCCGACCCTGTCATCGGGTTTAAGGTTTCAAACATCTGGGATGACTGTCGAGCATCCCCTTTGTCCTCCTTTCGCTCATCCCCTCCAAGTCGAGCACAGTCCTCCCCCCTCTTCGCAACCAGCGGATCTCCTCTCCCTGCATCCGCCTTCTTCCCAATCTAAATTTCGCCACAGGGGGGGCTATGTCTGCGGCCGACGCCATGGCCTGACGATGATTGCAGCGGAGATCCTCCAACATTGTTGCTGGACTTCATCCGAGAACCTTGGAAGGTGGAGGATGGGAAAGCAGGGAGGTGGAGAACGACAATGGAGAATCAATCTGAGTCGGGATGTGACTCGAACTAATCATACCGGATCATGGTGATCCCGATCCAACACCGAGTCGGCAAACCTTGCTCTCGACTAAGCACTATCTTCTCCCACAAAGCGGATAATGTGATATCCGAATTCGTATCTGATTATAATCGGTCAAATATCCGAATCCGACATATTCTATTAAGATGTATTTTTGTCACTATCTGAATTTGAATTCAACGGATACTATCCGGATTCGGATATATCCAACTATCCGATTAGATATAAAAATATGTTATATGTTCATAGTTTTTTAATTTTTAAATATATTCACATGCAGGGTATGACATTATCTTTAGGTAATGCAATTAAGATCAGGATACTAGCCACACATTATCAGTTGTGCAGAACATTGAGATGATATTGAAATACATATATTTGTCTTTCATGACAGGTTTGGGAGGTAATAGTAGACTTAAGTATCAGCCCTGTTCTGGATGCTAAGTTTGCTAACAAGGTCATATTGCAAGGAATACTTGTATCTGTGTTTAGATTTACCTGTACGTGCCAGAGGGGATGGGGTGACCAGAGGTGGACGATCGAGGCAGAGTTGACAGTGGAGAGCAGTGCCGGCTGGAGGACGAGACGTCGACGTGGAGGACGGGGTGGCTCAGGGGATGCAAGCCGATGCCGTTCTCGTGGCTCCTCGCGGCTGCGGCTGGCGAAACGACAAGCAGTGGAACGACTTGAACAACCCGCTACCGCCGGAGGAGGTGAGGGATGTCGACGAAACGACGAGCACAGCTGCACAGAAACAGTTGGTGAAATGCCGTGGACCACTCATCGTCACCGATGAAGGTGGTGAGGGAGACCGCTCTAGTGGAGGGAGACCGTTGGACTACCCACCGATCGCCGACGCACACGCCGATCACCGGGGTCGACTTTGTCGAATGCTGCTACTACGTCATGGCTTAGAGGCTTTGATGTGTGAGACTGAGGTGTGAATTGTGAAGCCGTAAAGTGTGAATTGTGAAACATAGGAGACACTAAGATAGGAGAGTCCAGAGACGCTTCGTCTCCTACCCAAGATGCAATATTGGCCGTTTATTACCATAATAAATTCCATCCAAAACTTACAGCATAGCAACCGTGCAGTCACTGCAGTCCTCATTTCCCAACGCCTCAGAGTGGTTTCCTCACATTTTTTTTACTAAGAATAAAATTATAATATTCATGCATAATCTCAAAAAAACCCATATTTATATTCAGTCGGATATTGATTTTTCAATATCTAAATTTGTATCAGATTAATAATCGAATTATCTGATATCCGATTAAAATATCCGTCAGATATTTTATTTGTATAATTATCTGACCAAACGAATACAAATTCAAATTTAACTCAAATTTTAAACGGATAATTGTCGGACCTAATGAGAGAATCCATAGGCTCATCGTCTCTTACCCAAGATGCAATATTGACTGTTTATTACAATAATAAATTCCATTCAAAACTTGCAGCACAGTAACAATAGTCACTCCAGTCCTTCACAATCGCCATTTCCTGACGCCTCGTAGTGATTTTCTCACAATTTTTTACTAAAAATAAAATTACAAGATTCATGCATAATCTAAAAAAAAATATGGTGGTCGGATAATATTCAACACAGATACTTCAATATCCGAATTCGTATCTCGTTAATAATCGAATTATCCGATATACGATTAAATTATTTGTCAGATACTTTATTCAGATAATTATCCGACCAAACGAATACGAATTCGACTCAAATTTTAAACAGTTAATTACCAGACCTCGGAGACAACATCATCCATGACGAAGTTTAGCCTGCAATTTTACAGCAGCTCTATCAGCAACATGGCTTGTGTGATCTTCAAGGCTAACATCTGGCGTGTCCCCTGTTCACAGGCAATAGTAAGTGCCCTTCCTGCTTTTCTTCTCACTCTAAAAGGGGGAAAAAATTGTTCTACCCACATTCCCAAAGAAAGGGAAAAGTTGATCCAGAGGCTTGAGGCATCATACAAGACATTGAATGGGGTCCATTGAGGCTAATAAGAGAGAGAGAGAGAGAGAGAGAGAGTAAAGAAGAATCTCTCTTTTTCATCTTTGTGGGATGGATATCCTAAAGGAAAAGAATAACTCAAACAGAAGGGGAGTCTGACTACCTAATTTTCACAAGCAAATCATTTTTTCCTTTTTCCCCTTTGATTTCACAAACAATCGATTCCTTTCATTTTTACCCTTTTCACCAAAAAATTGGCTTCAAAATCTATAAGCACGTACACTACCTTACTAAGCAGGCGGGTCTTCTGCCCTTCCGATTACATGATGCTATATTTGCTGATTTTAGAATGTAATCCAATGACAAGCGTGTGGGGGTGTTCAAGGATCGGTTTGGTTTAAGAAAATATATATTTTTTCAAATGGAACCAAACTCCACCGTCAAATCAAATCAAACAAATTCGATTTGATTCGATTCAAACCGAATTTTCATCTTATTATAATATATATGGATTTAATTACTGGTATGTATATAAAATAAAGATAAAAATAAAATACTTATATTTTGTATATGTATGTAATTAAAATTTTAAATATTTTTAATATTTTTACAACATATAATATTAATAAATATATATATATATATATTCAATTTATTTAGATTCAATTTCATACGTTATGAAACCGAACCAAACATAATTCAACTTCAAACTGACCCGAATCGAATCGAACCGACCTGTTCGATTTAATTTTTCAGTTTGAATCGAATTATGAACACCCCTGTGCATTAATAATATGGTAATATTTGACATCTCTGTAATGACCCTTGTTAAGAGAAAATACAATGGTAAATCATTCATAGCCATTTTACTAATACTTTAACCCAGACTCATAATAACCAGTGTTCTGTAAATTTAAGGTCAAATTCTACCCATGTTATTGCCCATCATAACAAAGACACAAATAAGCTATTTTTCTAATGTTGCCAAGATGTCTCCTTGGAGAAGGCTCTATGAAATAAGCTACTTTTCTAATGAGATGGGGGAGAAGGATATGGTGGTTTCAAGATTTAGGTTCAATAAGAATAGCATAAATACCTATATCTTTGGATGCCCATTTCATAGAGCCTTCTCCCCCATCTGCACAATCAAATCTTCCAAACTGGACTTTTTAAAATTTTCATGTTAATTCGCTAAAAGAAAGAATGAAAAGGTGATTACTAAGGAACACAATAAAAAGAAGTGATTCTCACAAAAGTTGGTTGATTCACTCGATTGTGGATGATAGAGAGTCAAGATCGGGTTGTGTAATATGCCTTCTTGGCCTGAAAATCTTTCCTCCATATCCTTCCAGAAATTGTTCAATCAACCTAGTCAAATGAAGTGGAATCAGCCTTCAACAATGGATAGACAATAACCTGAAAGACTTGACAACTCACAGGCTGCAAATTGCCTTCTGTGATGAAGCTAAATCACGATCTGGAAAGGAATCCTCCATCCGGAAACTCAACCAGACATAGAGATCCAATACCTTAATTTCAAAATCAATATAGACACAGTATAAACACAAAATTCATCAAGGAAAAAAAAACTTTTGACAAGAATAAATGACCATGATCTCATATCAAATTTAATCTATGTTTCTAATGAACACAGTTTACGGACATCAAAGATTTCTTCAGTTATCTTGAGTAGATGACATAGCCAAAACCTGCTTATATAATATAACATAATGAAGCAAGGTTTGGGTTCACATTAAGATAAATTGATACCTAATAATTGGCAATGCTCTTTCTATATTTATCTTCCCCTTCGCACTGGTTGGGGTGTTCTATACATATAACAGAGGAGCTTTATTCACAGCTCTTGTGATATATGCTCTTACATCTGGAATTGCTGGCTACACTGCAACCTCCATGTATTTACAGTTAGAAGGAACTAACTGGGTCAGGAATTTGTTGTTGACAGGGTGCTTATTCTGTGGTCCTCTATTCTTGACATTCTGTTTCCTGAATACGGTTGCCATTGCATACAGTGCCACAGCAGCATTACCTTTTGGTACCATCCTTCTTATTATCCTTGTATGGGCATTAGGAACTTCACCATTGTTGGTATTAGGTGGTGTTGCTGGTCAGAATACTAACACCGAATTTCGAGCTCTATGTTGTACCACCAAGTATCCTAGAGAAATTCCTGCTCTTCCATGCAACAGAGGAACAATTCCACAGATGGCAATGGCTGAATGGCAGGATTTCTTCCTTTCAGTGCTATCCATATCGAACTGTACTACAGTTTTGCAAGTGTGTGGGGTCACAAAATTTACACCATATATAGCATTCTTTTCATTGTGTTCATTACTCTCATTATTCACGGCATTCATCACTATGGCATTGACATACTTCCAGCTCGCTGTTGAGGACCACCAGTGGTGGTGGAGGTAAATATCCGCTCATCTTTTCACATATCCAATTATGTTCATGAACTTTTGGTGGAAAGGATCTCCAACTGTTCTTCTTGAATACTTATTCTCCTTGATTAATTAACTTCCATTTTGCAATGTGTAGTTATGTCTAATTTGTCTGATCATGTCTGTTTGACTAGTAACCCTAATGACAACATTTTGGAATCTCTAGCGGGAGGTTTGTATTCGTAGTGGGAATGAAACTCTGATTCATCATAGGACTAATTTTGAACATGTTGCATCCCTTGTACCACTGTATCCCACTCTTACCTTCTTTCTCTCTTTCCCCCAATCTCTATCTTACAGGTAATCTTATTTACTAAAGGTTTTTTTTTAAAGTGGGTAGTACCACTTGTGTATAAATAAAGGAGAAAGAACAAGTATAGGTTGTGCAGATACAAAAGGCAAACCCAAAAAATCTATACACCAAAAGGCCACACAAAGACAGTATGGAACAATCTAGCCCCCAAAACAGCCAAAAATGAAATAAGTAAGAGAATTCACATTATAAAGAATAGCAGCCTATTCCCTTACTATGAAACAAACAAAAGAGACAACTGAATCCTCGGCATGAGACTCTCTCCTGAAAATCTGATTGCTCTGCTCCCCCCAAAGCGTCCAAAGCGTGGCATGAAGGATAAGCCACCAAACAGTCCTATCACTCCTGATGGGCTAAAGGTCTATCCCATTGCGCCAACAAGTGGTGAACCTCGCTATGCTGGCCGATGCCACAGCTGGTCCTCCTAGCATGCTCTCTCCATCCCCCCTGTGAATAAGAACCTATAAACAGGTGGTCAAGGGTCTCAGTATCATCTCCGCAAAGATAGCAAGTCGACAGGATGTCTGGAAAGAACCGATGTAGCCTATCCCCGGTTGGTAGCCTCCCATGTGAGATCCGCCATACTAGAAGCTTCACCTTCAGCGAGCTCTTTGGTCTCCACACCTGATCATAAGGGTTGTGCCACACGCCTCCATCGGAAATGACACCATAAACAGACCTAATTGTGAAGAAGCCATCCTTCTCCCACCTCCAAACCCATTCAACCTCAAAGTCAGGTTGAGAATGGAAGGGTAAAAGGAGGGAGATAAGGTCCTGAAGCAGGACTACCTTCTCGTCTGAGGCTCCTCCTAAAAGTCAGAGCCCAAGCCCCTCCAGGCAGGGAGGAGTCAAAAGCCTGGGAAACCGAACCTAGGGGTTTTGCAGTCATCGCAAATAGGCTAGCGAACAAAGCCTCCAAAGAGAACTCCCTGAACCACCTATCCTTCCAGAAAAGGCTCATGTTATCTTTTCCTAGCCAGATACGGATTCCTGAGACGAGCATCTCTGCAAGAGAAGATATCCCTCCAAAGAGGAGAGGTCCTATAAAGTGGAGTTGGAGCCAAGTCCCAAACTCGCCTCCTGTCAAAATATCTCTGCCTGATCAAGTGTGCCCACAACCCCTCCTCACCATACCCCAACCTCCATAGTCACTTGCACAGAAAAGCCATGTTGAAGGCTCTGACCTTGTTAATCCCAAGACCTCCATGTTCCTTACTACTAGCCAGCCTGTCCCAAGTTATGTCATGCCACCCCTACATCCCCCTCCACTAACATGCCAAAAGAACCCACTGAATGGAGTCAATCTTCCTTACCACAGTCTTTGGGATTCAGAACATGGACAAGAAATACCTAGGGAAACTATACAACATCGATCTGTAAAAAACCAATCTGCCCCCAAAGGAAAGAGCTCAAGCCTTCCACCCCGCCAACCTTGGCTCATACCTTTGAATGATAGGAAGCCAATCTACACACTGGAGAGAGCCCAGGGTAAGAGGAAGACCCAAGTAGGAGAAAGGGAACTCACCCATCTTACAGTCTAACAAGCAAGCCGCCCTCGAGATAACCTTGTCCTCCAAGTTCACTCTACCAGCAAACTTTTGTAGAAGTTAACTTTGAGCCCAGTGACCTCCTCTAACAACTCCAACAGGAGTCCAGCCATATAATACTGTTGCTCCCTCTCAGCTAGAAACAGAATGGTATCATCAACATACTACAAGTGGGTGATAAGAGAAGCACCTCTATCCGCCTAAAAGCCTGTGATCAAATCAACATCCTCAGCCCTCTGTCACACTCTGCTCAGAACATTGACCACAAGCACAAAGAGATGGGGAGACATAGGATCCCCTTGACGAAGCCTCCGATTGCTAATGAACCAAACGGACAACTTCCAGTTAATAAGCAATGTAAAAGAAGCCGAAGAGATGCAAGCCTTGACCCAGCCAATCCACCTCACCAAAACCCACCCTCTCCAACACATCAAAAAGACACAGCCAACTCACTCTGTCATAGGCCTTCTCATAATCTAGCTTAAGCACCACCCTTGATTTCCTCTGGTTCTTCATAGCAAATATGCACTCGTGTGCCACCAAAAAATTATCCAAGATATGTCTCCCCCTAATAAAAACTCCCTGGAAGTGACTGACTAGTCTATCTATAATAGTAATTAATCTCCCTGCTAGCACCTTAGTGATGATTTTGTAAGTGCCATTTAGCAAACTGATGGGCATGAAGTCTCGGAAGTCTTACGCACCAACCTTCTTAAGGATGAGCACCAAGAGGGTTTTATTAACACCTCCTAAGTGAGCCCTACCCTCCTGAAACTCCAGCACAACTACCAAAAGGTCATCCTTGATGATCTCCCAACATTTTTGAAAGACGGCCGTAGAAAATCATCCGACCATGTGGCTCTGTCACATGCAAGAGAAAGCACAGCCCGATGGACATCCTCCTTAGAGAAGGGCTGGGAGATATCCTCCCTCTCCTCCTGGGGAGGAGATCCTCTACAATCCTCAGTCGCCAACACTCATCCTCCGTAAACAGCGAAGAGTAGTAAAATCTCGCTTGGGCTCTAATATCCTCCTCTGTAGAGAAAGAAAAGTCCCCAACCTTGATGCAAGAGATGGCATTGACCTTCCTCCTCTCAGAAACAATATGGCAAAAATAGGCCGTGTTCCTATCTCTCTCTTTAATCCACCTATCTCTCGATCTCTACCTCTAGTAGATCTCCTCCCTGAAGAATATCTCATCAAACTACTGTCTTAGTGCATCCCAGAGTGACCTATCCTCATCATCCATAAGACCTGACCCCTCCAAACAATCTAGCCCCTCAAGTTGCTATAGAATCTTGTCCTTTGCAGCCCTCCCCGGAAGGGATTTATCTGCTCCCCAAGCCTGGAGGGCCTGTGCAGTGTGCTTCAGTCTTCTAACCAAAGTACCATAGTTGTCAAGGCGACCAAGGCCAAGGATGGTAGTGTCGGTTTCGGACTCGGTTTCGGCTGGGTCCGAAACCGATACGACTCAGTATCGGTATCGGTTTCGACCGAAACCGGTTCAAAACAGTTAGAAAAGGCCAAAATTGGGGCTAGCAACTCCGGTTTCGGCTGAAACGGGACGGTTTCGGTCTGAAATCGGATGGTTTTGATCCGAAACCATTAAAAATATATTATTTTTTGGTATCGGACCTGCTACAGTGCAAAGGCCCGTTTCGGTGTCGGTATAGACCGAAACCGATACGTTTCGGCCGAAACGTATCGGTTTCGGCCGATACTGCCAACTGTGATCAAGGCGAGCTTGGGGTCCTCGAGTGCCTAAGCGCTTAGGCGCCTGCCTAAGCGGCACTTAGGCGTCAAGTTCATAAACAAGTGTGATCATTAATATATATGTAATTTTCTATATAAAAGTTAATCATGATCATTACAAATATAGATAACAACAATAGTATGGACAAAAATAAAAAACTAATAGAAATGACATTGCAATAACATATAAAAAATGAATTTTGAGATAAAATTAACAACAAAAATTAGACTTTTAGAATGAAGAATCAAATACTAACCTGATATTTGCCAATTTCTTCCAAACATCTGCAAATCATATTTAAAATAGCATACACGTAATATAATGCTTATACCAAAAGAAACAAACATCACCAATTATCACCACATGGACAAGCATATATTTGGACAAACAAACGAGGAATTAAGGAAGTAGCATAGACAATAGTAGACATAAAAGTCATACAATATCCAGCAAAAAAATAACACATCTAAATTTTAAAACCAAACATTGCATTCTCAAGTGCTCTCTCATTTGAAGCTTCATGATCATCATCTTCATCTTTATCACCACCTTCATCATTTGACTCCCATGCTACATCATCATCATCTGTCTCTTCTTCCTCATTCTCCCGTTCATCTTGTTCATCATCACCCTCTTCCATAGAATGTGAAGTGCTTCCTCTTGAGAGTGTCTCTCTTCTAGCCCTTTGTTCTGATGTGCCCATTACTATATCCACCATTTCCCAGGTAAGGTCATCTCCTTCATGAACTACATCATCGCCATCTTTAGTCATCCACTCACTTCCCCAATTTAAATCTCTTAAACATATTGGATCATATCTCACTGGATGTTTCTTCCTTTCTAAGAATCTTTCACGAAGGCGCCGATTGTATTGAACATAGACTAAATCATTAAGTCTTTTATGCTCTAATCTATTCCTCTTTTTTGTATGAATCTGTAAAAACACAAAGATAAGATTAATGACTTTAACACAAATAGATTTCTTACAAATTTATTTTAAAAGACTACTTACAAATTTAAATAAGCTCCAATTACGTTCACAACCAGAAGAACTGCAAGTCAATCCTAAAATCCTCAAAGCAATGTTCATGAGTTCTGGTGTATCTCCATATTGCATCCACCAATCAGCTAGAGTAACATTTAACAAGGAAAATTTAATTAAAATCACACTTCCTCATGAAATAATAATACACAAAATAATAGTTTAATCAAATTACTCACTTGGCAATCTCCTATCACGAGCTCTAATTGACATTGAAGTTCCAAAAGCACCTCTTCCTTTCATATATAATACCATCTGATCATTGATCTTGTCTTGTATATCAGTATTTGGCTACATCCTTTCAGCACATGTTAAGAAAGAATTTGAGAATTTTGT